>JAKXYG010000489.1:215000-396334 GCA_025895645.1 Cardicola forsteri | reverse complement strand
ATGGATAAAAAATGTAAACAATAGTTGGATAACGATAAACAATGTAAATAAAATAGTATTATTTTTTATTTAGATGAGTGAATTGCGACATTTAAGTGAACAAAATTTCTCATAGACCCACAAAATAATCGAACGTTGTATAATTAGTAATATTGGGGATAGTGTGAATGTTGATGTATTTTTTAAAATTAGTTTTAAAAGCTTTAAAGTTTTGTATTTTTTTAAAATTGATTGGTAAATTACTCAATAATTTAAAATATCTAATTAAGAAATTTTTTAAAAAAAAACAGTCTTTTATCATTCATTTATGTACAAAGTATGCACGGAAAGAATGCGTTACAAATATAAATAATTAGATATCCAGTGTTTACATAGTAAACAAACTGTCAAAACTAAATGCATTTAAAACAATTTGTACATAAAAGGAATATTAACGTTCATACTGTTTTTCGTATAACATTTTTATTAGTGGAATGTTAATAATCTAATAACAAGTGTTTGAGTAAACAAACATTGTCAAAACTAAATGTTTCAAAAATTATTTTGACATTAATTTAATATCAATAACTATTCTGTTTTTTGAGCATATTAATATTTTGGTCAACTACTCTAATAAATTATGTGAAACTGGTTTTTTTAGGTAGATTTAAAATTAAAACGTACATTTATTTGTTAAAACATGGTTACCTAAATAATTCATGTAATTTGTTTTTTATTCACACAACTTGGAAGCTATATACATTCGCAACCGCAAAAAAGAAATAAAAAAGTTTTAAATGGTTTAAGAACTATTAGTACAGATAATTGGTGATGCAGATGTATGTGTTTCAGATATAATATTACTCATTAATTATAATCTTTTTAAAAATTTTTATTTTTATATTGTGCTATCTGAAAGAATCATTCTAGGGTGGAATGTAAGTTCCATGTTATGTAAATTGGAAAAAAAATTACATCAAGTATTTAGGTAACTATGCTTTTATATCAAGCTAAATTTTAAGTATAACCGAATAATATAAATGTGGGGTTAAATATTGAAGTGAATTAAATACATACTAACATAATATACAATAACAACATTAAAGACGTTTTAACCATATGTTGAAATGGAACGTCCTTATTTATGTTGTTTAAATAACTTGCATATACTAATATCTAAAGCAAAAATTGCCAAATATTTTGATTTTTACAGCAGTTTTATATTGTCAGTGCTTTTGTGTTTTAGGTTTAGACAAACGACCTTCATTTTTATTTGAGATGAAATTATTACAGTCAAAACACAATGCTGTTTATATTAAGTTATATAACATTAGTAATACACTTATCGATTGTACTTCTGTCACATCAACTCACAGTGTTAATAAAATATTGTTTAATGCAATATGTCACATATACGCTATTTTCTCCATTGATTTATCGATTTGTATCTCGTTCTATTGTAGTGCTATTGCAATGTATAGACAATAAGTTAAAACAAAGATTGATTTTTTAAGCTTTAAGTACAAAATAACTACGATTAAAGATTTTAATATTTGGCATTTTTTATTACTATTTAATAATAAGTAAGAAATTACAAGTATTATTAACAAAAGCTGAATAGAAAACTCTTCAAATATAAATAAAAAGAATTGTGTTAGAAATAGTAAAATTGTACTATACAATAATTGCACGGAATTAAAAACCAATATAATATATAAAAACAATCCCTCAGCTAATAATTAGCATATGTAAATCAAAATTTAAATAACTTTTTTATCGCTTATGAAGATCAAATTGTAGCATTTATCAACTTGTAATAATTTAGTATATCATCAAAAATACAATTTTCAATCATTTTGTGTTCCTTATTTCAAAAACATCCTGTAATTAAGGAATGTGTATGTGCCGGTTTTTCTAACAAATGCAAATAAATTAGTGATTTTATGTTACATTATGTCAGTTTATAAGAAGCCTTCTATACAGTACTTACTATTATCTATAAAAAAACCTTTGTAATTACACTTTATTTATTTTATCGGAGTAAAACGTTAGTTAATAGTAAAAGTTTATTAGAGTAGTGCTCCTTTATCGATTTTAGTTTTACAAATATGTTGTTTATTTAATGCAATAATTATAATGTAATTTCTTTCTGTTGTTAATATAACATTTGAATAATGGGAACATTTAAAATATTTTTATGGATTAAGTAAATAAATTGTGTAAAAACAGATTGGAACAGTAAATTATGAACAATAATGTTTTAATTTAATTAACAAAATAACTAAATTCGACAAAACATTTTAGTGTTACTGTAATGACCTTTAAAATATTTTCAATTAATAATTTAACAGCTTTAATAAATAAATAAAACTGCATTTTTTTCAAAATTACAATTTTATTTCAATATACAACTACTTTTTTTACCATCCGTAGATAATAAAATGCTTATTTTTTATTGGTTGTTCTGATTTTATTGACACTCCTACTGCAGATGAATACATTTACACTGAAACTATTTTTATTGATCAAAATTATGATTATAAGAACTTATAATTTTTAATGATATGACGTTAACATTTGCCCGCCAATCCCATGGCAATCATCCTCACAATCATAGCAATCTCAACATCTACAACCATAGCAATTATCCATTTAAATAAAATTACAACAAAGTCATTCTAGTGTCTTTTGCATTGATGCAAATTGCCTTTGGGGTCTTTGTAAAATTATAAAGAACGATAATTATATTTAAAATCACATTATAATGCTTAATTCTGTACAAATAAAATAATTAGACTTTTTGCTTGTAGATCTCTACAGTCTACTTTTATGTAGTTTGGGAAATGTTTAATTTACAAAATTTTTTTACATACTAGATATTTTGATTTTATATATTCTTTCCAATTGCATAAACCTTTACAAGATTTATATAGAAAATTAAAATTATAAAACTAGCAACAAAGACAATACACTTAACAAAATTTAACAAAATTAAACATGTTTAATTTATTTAATAATTTTTAAATAATTTTTATGCAATTTTTTTAAAATTTGTTATATTAACTTATTTTTAATTATGGACCTTTTAAAATATGTAAATATGTATTTATTCATTTATTTTGTTCTGAAAAATATTGTTTTTAAAAATAAAAATGGAATAAAATTAAAATATTTTTACTAATTGTTTTTATAATAGAATTAATTATTTAACAGTAAAAATGTTACTAATTACGTTTATATTTACGATCATATTATTTGCATAGTTTATTTGATTCCCAAATCATATTGATTATACTGTTTTTGGTTGCTGTGCTTTAAAATAAAATTAATATTTTAATTAATTTTAATTAATTATTTTTTAATATTAATTACAATTTTTAAAAGCGTTATTAATAAAATTAATATTTTTTTGTAGATGTTTATAATAATTTTTCAAATCTTGGTTTTACTTTGGAATGGCTGATGTCCTTGATTTGCATGGCGATAATGATTTTGAAGATGATACTGAGGGAGACAGTAAGTAACTTTGGGATTTTTAATCATTGTACAGTCTTGTTTGTGATTTAATTTTAATTCTTTTAGTTATATGTGAAACGTTTATCGCTTTTTTGATAGTTGCATTTCTTTTAGATAGAAATGTTTTACGAAAATGAAATTCTGTTTTTTTATAATAATATTTGGATTTTGTTTTCATTATTTTAATTTGTTATTTATTTATACAATAATATAAATATAACTAACAATTTACTCTGATAGTAGATAATTAATTTTTTTAATCGGGTTGTTAAAACCGTTTTGTACGTTTTTATTTTTCTGATGATAGTAGTAAGTGTCAAAGTCAGTGTTTGTATCACTGAGTTGGCTTATAAAATCTTAATAGTTCTAGTTGCTAATCTAGCAAGAAATTATTTGCATTCGCGAGGTGAGGCGCGCGTCACGCTACGCGTCCATTGGAGCGTTATTCATCCTTTTCTCTTTTCTTCTTTTTTGATGATTATTGCAGTGTTTTTGCATTGTAATACGTAACTTGTTTTAGTATTATTTTGCATATTTATAATTTTTGCTCGTTTTCTATAATTGTTAACTTCCACTATCTACCTTGATTTTATCTTGATTTCAAATATTTTTTCTGTCACTAATCCCCCTTTACCTCACCATCCATTTTATTTTCCTTCCTGAAAATTTGAGACAATTTGAGAACCGAGTACTAAAAGGCGTTTTGGCCTACTCAACTCGTGAAAAATCCTGAAATATATATTTTAATGCATTATAGCTGAAATTACTTCTTTGGTTAACAATACATATGGGGTTGTTATAATTAAATATTATTTTGACATATGTGCACTAACGTAGAATACCGAACGAAAGACTACTTATTTAGAATTGCAATAAGTACACAATTTCTATATATTTATAATAGTTACAATTTTTATTAGAGATTTAGTAATTGAAACTGAATTGCTTTGAAATTTTATTTAAATGGAGTTCTAGTGTATTTTTTATTATTTATTAGACGTTCTAGACAGTTATCTGTTTGAACATTTGTTAATTTTTATGAAAATAACTATTTTTGTTAAAGGTGGTTTGATACGCTTAAAAGAAAGCGTTAAGAAACGAAAAGGTCGTGGTTTTGGTGGAGATTCTTTAGATATATCTAAAGGAGGCTTTGAATCTCTTAATGCGGATGATGGAATGGCAAAATCTGGTCCTCAAAGGTGTAAGTTTATTACTTTTCATCTTAATTTTGCAGCTGTAGAAGGTTGGATACTGTTCGTGCGTAATGTACATGAAGAAGCAACTGAAGAAGATATTAGAGACAAGTTTTGCGAATACGGTGATATAAAAAATGTACATCTGAATTTAGATCGTCGAACTGGTTACCTAAAAGTATTAACCGTTTTATAATTTTTATTGATTAGGGTTATGCTTTGGTGGAGTATGAGATGTTTAAGGAAGCCCAGACAGCAATGGAAGAATTGAATGGCAGTGATTTGAACGGACAAAATATCAGTGTGGACTGGGCTTTTATTAAAGGTCCTGCTGCAACACGGACACCAGTTAGACGTAAGGGACGTGGGAGAAGTCGAAGCCGAAGTCGGTCATTAGATAGGGCACGACGCTGAATTTTTTATTCTGTAATAAATTGTGTTTTTCGTATTTCCTTTATGTTTTATAATAAAATCAATGCAATATTCTTTAAAATAGTTAAGTTGGTTTTGATGGTAGAGCTATAAGTTTTTTTTTCTATGTGCTCCTGATGCTTATAAAGTCTCAATCTTCAATTGTGATAGTATTCCTGACTTTATCCTCTATGTGGTGTATTGTGGACTAGGTCCCTATAAACATCTAGATTAATAACAGTGGGGACTGAGTGCACAGTGGTATAACTGGGCTTCTACCCTGACTGGTGGATGCAAACATACACCCAGGGTGCTTAAATGGTATATTAAGGCATATGTGTTACATGTGTAACCGTGAAAAAACAGGCGTTCTCGTCAATCTTTGTAAATAGCGGCACCGTCTACCAGCCAGTAAACTTTGTTATTCATCTACATTTGTTACACTTATCAATCCATCGAAATCGATTGTATAAATATGGAAAATAGTGAAAACGTGGCAGCCTTATCAACCAAAATGAATATAAATTTTACGATTTTCTTTGTCTGAAATCTTATATGCCCCAGTTGTTACCAATACTAGATAATATAAAAGAGAGGAGTTTGTATGATAGGAATCTACTATAAATTTCTATAGGGACAGAAAAGAGAAGTTATGGTGGACAAGGGTAACTCTAGTAGTAACGTCTAATTTTTCGAATATTACATAGGTCTAAAATTGAAATGTGCGTTTATCGATAGCAACAAAATTTAGTGTGACTTTGCAGTTAACATAATTGATGAAGATTTGAAGCTTCAACTTTACCAGGAAACGGTTGACACCGTATCTGCTGCATTAATTTATTACAGTTATTTGACTTACAGTATGGAAATGATGCAGAACTCAGAGGAAATAATACAAAAGGTAGTAAATTTAGTACTTTAGTTCTGTGCTTGGAGCGCTGGTCTAGTAAACCAACGGCCAGAAGAAGAGGGTCTGACACTATTTTATGAACAGTGGCGCCATTACAAGAATGCCGTCCATCAGCAAAGAAACATCGTTTTAGTTCTACGTATGTTATGTTTATCAAGCCATCAGTGTCAATTATTAAATATGTACAAATATAAAATTAATGAAGAGCTGGGCAGAGTCAAGGAGCATCTGTTCAGTGCAACAATGAAAACAACTTTGGTAACACAACCAACATGGCATAGCCTCCCGTATAATCCCCTTCAAGTGTTCGGAGTATATATATATCAATCTAATGAATGCAGTTTAGACACTTAAAAGACGAATATTTTGTTATACCACCCTGTCTTCATCAGTGATAGCCAGTAACAATCTGGTAGCGCAAATAATGTGGTTTGTAAATTCAAAAATGTACCTAACTTGCATTAATCTAAGGTAAGAGTGGAATTTCACTGGAGATTTAGCGAAAATTTTTTAACAGTGATTTACTAATACTATTTGCATGCTAAAAATGTTACAAAATTTTTGATGAACGTTTTAGATGACTGGGACATATGTTGTATGGAGAGGTATTCTGGTGGATTTTATAAGCAAACGTACGAAAACATTCATATATTTAGGATGATCCTCTACAATATTCAAATACCGAGATGGTTTAGTGGTACAGTACTATATTTGAACTTGAGTGGTCATGGGTACAAGTGCTACCACTGGCATTAAATGAGCACTTTTTTGGCTTCACTAAAATGTTTACTTGGTGAAAAATGTTTCTTGTAAAACAATCAAACAGTAACAATAATCACAGATAACTGAATAAGTATTGGATGGCAGGATAAACTAGGAATTTGACAGCATTAGTTAATTAGAAAACGTAGAAATTAATTGATGCTTAATGTTTTATTAGTTACAGCTACAACCACCATGGTTATATGTTCACGAATATAAGGACGATTCTTTTTTAAATTGAAATAGAATGAAATAATATATACGACTTTCATCTAACTCTCTAAATTGGTGTTTATTCAAACGAAACTACTTGGTTTTATTGGGAATATAAAGTAATTTTATTGCTTACAACGTTTCACCTAAATGAACAAAATATTCAAATGTTGTACGCAACCTCAACGAAGTGAAAATAAGTAGGAGATCGTTTTCAAAAAACGATTTGATTTGATTTTTCAATTGTCCAATAAAATACTTTACATTAGGAAGTATAGCGCAACTAATACAATATCAAAACTGATGAACTTGTAGAGACAATAATTTAACAGTAAAAGCAGAAAATGATAATAATAATAAAGTTTTTAGAAGTAGCGTAGTAGAAGTGACTTTAGTGCTACACCTAAAACTGGGTGGGTTTGAGTACCGTCAGCGACACTGAATACGAACCCTCGTTTAGCTTCACTAAATGTCTACATACTGAAATATGTTTTGGGTAAAACATCCAAGTAATAAAAATCAAATAGAAAAATAATACATGTAGACTGGTTAACTATAGAAATGATAAGTTAAAAGTTCGGTAATTCAATTGTACATTGATTAAAGCATCTTTTTCAAAGAAACATCTGATTTTTCATCATTGTTCTGCAATTTTGTCCCATACAATCCACGTGCATAAATTTCTTCCAATGTTTTACTTGGAACAATATAACGTACAGATTCACCACGAGACAAAGCCAGACGAACAAATGTAGAACTTATAGCGTTTTGACACCATTCTGTTACTATTAAAATGTTGGCCTAAAACAAAGAAAATATTAACAATTGTAGTAGAATTAGTTAAACAAAAAAACATGTGATTGCAACTCTCTCTTTTAAATACAGTAAATTAAAATAAAAGCACCGTTCGTTCACGTTAAATATTGAGGACTTTCAAAGGATTACACTACACAGCTGTGATAATGTTATTTGTATAATATATGAGGGAATCTATTGTTTATAATGGCTACTTCGTTTTACATTTTTTCCAGCTTATTTGTATGATTACTAGTAGAGATATACTTATAAATTATTTACAAATATTGATGCATTTACATAAATTAAACTAGTGCCAAATAATCCAAAACCGGCAATAGGGGGGGGGGTCATTCGCTTGTTTGCCAGCGGTAGTAATGCACAACATTTGGGGTCACTTGGCAATTAGCAATGATCGAATTCACTATAAATAATACATCTGAAAGACTTGTCAATCATCAGTAGCTTGGTGGATAAGGTTTCAGTATAAAACTAGAAAAGGCACGGCTTCAAGATATGAAATGATGATGATTCCTACGAAGGATTGGACAGTTGTAGAGTGCTCCTAGTTGACTCAAACCGAGCATATTTTTTATTTAATAAATCTGACGATTCTAATATCATACACAATGTAAAAGACATATACCTTTTCAGAATCTTATAATAAATTTAAACCGACTTATCATTGAGTAAAATCATATCACAATCATGCTATTAAGTAATTAAATTACCTCATATTTACTTAAAATATCGGATTCGTGAATTGCCTTTAGTACATCGATTCCAGTACGAGTAATACAAACAATTCCATAATCTCGTACTATTGTTTCAATCTGAAAATCGAATATAGTAGTAATACATGGATAAATCAAAATAAATAAGTTAACAGATATATCATGTTGACCACATTAATTGTTTTGTTTCTTCAGAATCATTGAAGATAGAGATTCCCTATCGATCATTTTCATATTAGTTTGATCATATCTACAAAATGTCTGTATACTATCAATTTTCAAAATGGGTGAAGTAAGCTGACACTAGATATTGGTTACATCCCGAATAAAGCTCTTTAACGAATATGTATATTGATTTAGTCATTCATTTTGGTTTGATGATCACCTCTTCACTATTTTTCATATTTATATGGTATATAAAACTATCAACTTCGATGGCTTGATAAGGGTAACAAACGTAGAAAAACAATAAAGTATTTTGGCTGCTAGATGAAATCCTTGTGACTGCTCCACTGTTTGCAACGATTAACGGGGTTATCTTCCTAAGCCCAACGGCTACATATGGTATACGTATACCTTAAGATACCTTTTAAATATCCTGAGTGTATGCTTTCACCAACCCGTTGTAGTGAAAGCCCAGTTATACTGCTATGCACTCCGACCCTACCGTTATCAGTCCAGATGTCTTTGGGCATCTAGTCCAGAATGCACCACGTGGAGGACAAACAGTCAAGCATATCACTATCATTGAAAATTGTGACCTTATAAACATTACTCAAATCCCCAGAATCATTAGCATCCCAATATATATATACTCTTATATTAATATTACAAAATCATTCCAATCGAGAAAGCATAAGGAATACTAAATTGTTCCATAAATCTGAACTTAAAAATTTTGGCACACTAACTATTAAGCTATCTTTCAGATTTCACTTAAGTTTATCATTTGAATAGTGCTTTCACTTGTTTACTGTGATCTACTGTAATTGCGTCTTTTGAATGTTTCTAAAGTAATATATTTTTTTCAGAGGCCAGGATGTTTACAGTGCGTTCTAGTCCTCTGCCTTTATTAACCGGATTTAGGACCGGTTACGGTACCATTAGTGTATATCATAATCATTATATTTTGTAAGGCGATGTGTATATTAATCTGAAAATAAAAACTATTTTTTTAATTAGTGAAATAAACAGATGAATTTGGAAAATAATTACTAATCTAATGATGACAACAATGATTTAACGTTGTCCATAAAGTTTGATTCTGAATAAAAATACAATTTTATCGTATATTGAATATAATTGTACAAAAGTATTTACGTAAATGTTAACTATTGGTATGTTTGAACTATTTCATGAAAAAATATAATATGGAAAAATTAAATATACTTAAATTGACAATACAAATGCTTACATCTTCATCCATCCACAAGTTGGGAACAGCAAAGGACTCTAAAAAATCTGCACCACAAACTAATTTAACACGGGGCATTAATAGTTGTTTATTTGAACTGGATTGATTATTGCACAACCTTATCGAACGTCGAAACTTTTCAAATTTTCCCATCAACCATTCTTCTGACATCCTACCATCATTTCCAGATCTAACATTATCGACTATATTTATATCTATGAATTCACAAGTGAAATAGTTCGTTTTTATTAAAAATAAATTGAGCCTTAAGATTAATTTATAGAGAATGAATTACAATATATAATAATGTTAGATATTATGCAAAATTAAAATCCATAAAAACGTGACATTACATAAACCATCTAATACTACTGCTATTACCAATTTTATTAAAAATAAACTCAATGTATTCTTTAAAATGATCTAAAACACATCTAGTTCTAACCCATTGGGGTTGAAGTAGTTCCCAGTCATCAACAACAATCCAATCAGATGTAGTTTGACAAGCAACTTGTGCTAATTCGAAACGAATGGTTGACGAAATTAAACCTTTTTTTTTATAAGCATCTGATACAGGACTCAAAATACCACAAATTACTGACTGTTGACACGGTATTATCTGTCGTTCATTATTCATATTCACTGTATCATAAATATGTGATTTGTTCTCGCCTATAGAAGATGGAACATTTCTATTGGAAACATAAGTGTTCTTTGTTTGAATACATATAGTATTTTCAATCTTGTCACGAGATAATTCTAAAATAAGAAAATAAAAATTACTTATTTAATTCATTATCTGAATTATTTGTATACTAAAAAATAAATAAGAAAAATACATGTAATTTAAAAGTTAGCTTATAAAATTGAAAACTAATTTTGAAAAATTATTTATAATAACGTTATATGTATAATAAATTACACAAAATACCAAATCCAGCAACTTCCTACTAGGTAAACACTTAATAACAATCTACAGTTTGTTACGCTGGAAACAAATATAATATTCAGTATTAAAAAGTTTTTCTAGAAAAGTGTTTTGACACAAAATGAATCTGTGGATTTAATTAATAAGACTTTAACTTCTATTCATAACTTTTATAAATCCCTAAACTTTGTACCTCTATTGTTGACCTGCATTCTTCTATCATTATCAACATTGTAACTATTTTAAACTACTTACAATCCCGTAGATACTCATTTTACATTCACTTCAAATTTTTCTATGAACATTGTTTGGAACAAACTGGATCATTCTGTACATTATACGTCTTTCTAACTTTACAATTTCCAGTGGCTTAAAAATCGTCTACATTCAACTTATTTCTATGTCGATTCCAAGATCCAATCTACTTATCTATTAGCAAATGAATATATTTTTTTCCATTAGCAAAACAAAAAATAATTAATATGAATCTCACCAGGTTCTTGTCGAAAAATAAACGATTACCCAATACTCAACGTAGGCTTTTTTCACTCTTCTTGATTCTCACTCTAGTGTACAAGCCATTATTTTAAATTTCAACTAAATGTCACGATTTCTATTTTATATAGAAATCTGGTCATCACTTTTTTACTAGTTAAAAATTCTCATCTGACAAATCTTTTATGGTCATAGTCGGGGGCATCATTTGTAGTAGTTCACCTATTCCAAGGTTCTTTCATTTCTACTCTAACAACCTAAAATTTTGAGGAGTTAGAGATCCTTCTACTCGTCAAAAATATTATTTGTTCATAAACTGGCAATATGAATGGGCAATATGGGATGCTAATGATCCTGAGGATTTGAGTAATGCTTATAAAGTCTCAATTTCCAATGATGGTGATATTCCTGACTGTTAGTCCTCCACGTGGTGCATCCTGGACTAGGTGCTGAAAGGCATCCAGACTAATAACAGCAGGGTCCGAGTGCACAGCGGTATAACTGAGCTTCCGCTACGGTGGGTGGGTGCGAACATACACCCAGGATACTTAAAAGGTATCTAAAGGTATACGCATACCATATGTAGCCCTTGGGCTAAGGGAGATAACCCTGACAAAAAATCAGGCGGCCTCGTCAATCTTTGCGAACAGTGGCGACGTCACAAGGATGCCGTCTACCAGCCAAGAAACTTTGTTATTCTTCCACGTTTGTCTACGCTTGCCAAGACATCGAAATCGATCGTTCTACATGTCGTATAAATATGGGAAATAATGAAGAGGTGACCACGTCATCAACCAAAATGAATGAATGAATGTCCATAAATTCATTTACGTGCAAACATATTACTTTAGGAAAATCAACATAATTTTTCTTTAAACTCCCAACAATTTCCCTATTGCCAAAGCTTTTAAAAAAGTGGGTTTTGTTTTAACTAGGTCACACAATGTGCAGCATGGATGTCATACTGCTAAACGTTGCTTCACTATTCCCTTTATTTAAAGACATCATACCTCTGTAAATCTACATCCCTTGTTTTCCACATCAGCTTCAGAAAACACCAACTAAAGTACCAAGGTCAGATCACATCTCTAATATTTTTAAAATGCCATATTTAACTAAAAGTATTCAAGCTTTTCCTCATTAATAAAAGGGGCTTCGAGATGACCTAATAATAATTTAACATTTTTTCACGTCTAGGAAAATAGATAAATTCTTTACGCAATCAAAGTACAACTCTTTTAGGAAAATGTTCTAAATTTATTAAAACTATCAATAAATGCAAAGCTTCCTTTATATCATTTTATTTTAAAAGACATAACTACATGAAAATTATTAACTAGAATAGTTTGACGTTAATTACAATAAATTTTGTGTTCGCATTATAAGTATACCACCACATCTTTATTAATACCATTATTTTTATTTATAATTTACTTACTATTTTATTCAGTGCTTTCGCATTGTAATTTATTATTATATTATAAAAAACCCTTTTGCTTTAAAAATAAGCAATAAGACAACAATGACAGTAAAACAACAACAATAAAGTCTCGTTGGTATTGAATATACTGCAAATCGAAGATTGAGATTCCTTTCGGCTTTCACTCAACCCTGTCATTTGTGTAACTCTGTCATCCAGATACGTGCGATCACTTCTTTACCGTTGTCTGCCGGAATGGCATTCTCTTATTGCATCCGTAGCTGTATAAATTTTTCACAGAAGCCAGGTTGCTAACCTTGCGCTCAAACCCTCCTCCTTTACCCAGGCTTGGGAATAGCGAGATTGAATCATTTCTAATCCAAACTGTAAAACATAATTTATTTTACTATTATTTTTTCCTAAATTTTTAACTTTAGGTAATTTTTAATTTAATCAATTCCATTCTATTTCTGTTTTTCATCTTAATCTCTAAACCAAATAATTATAAATGATAAGTAAATATTTTTAATAACTCTGTGTACGTAATTGCGTCCATTAACCAAGATGAAAGCCAAGTTATATTACTGTGTATTTAATACCAAACCAAACATGTCTATGTGTGCTGCATAATGGTACTGAAAAAATGTCACAACCGTTTTAAATTAAACTTTACAAGTATTACTAAATCCTCAGTATCATGAAGTAAGTTTGCAGGTTTTAAAATGTTTAATAAGGCCAGGGACCTTTTGGCAACACGTTTATTGACATCAATATTTTTAAGTAATAGGGAAGAAACATTAAAATTAAATAATGCACTAAAGTGCGGGCCCACGTTTGGCTTCGCTAAAATGTCCACTGCTGAAAGATGTTTCTTGTAAAACATTTAAAGTAAAAAAAATAAAATAAAATAAATATTGAAAAATCAAGCAAAGAACAGGATTAAAAGGAATAAATAATAATAATTTTTCTTATTTATTTTTTATTTCTACTATATTGAATGTTTTACAAGAAACAACTTTCAGTAGTGGACATTTTAGCAAAGACGAACGTGGGCCCGTATTTTAGTGCCGGTGGTGAGATTCGAACCCATGCCCACCGAGGTTCAAATTCAATCGCTGTACCGCTACACCACCCGGCATATAATAGAATAATAAATGAAATAAGTAAATTTTTTAATGAGTAGAAGGATCTCTGACTCCTCAAAATTTTAGGTTGTTAGAGTAGAAATCAAAGAATCTTGGAATAGGTGAACTACTACAAATGATGCCCCCGACTATAACCATAAAAGATCTGTCAGATGAGAATTTTTAACTAGTAAAAAAGTGGTAACCAGATTTCTATTTTATAAAGTAAGTCATGACATTTAGTTGAAATTTAAAATAATGGCTTGTACACTAGAGTGAGAATCAAGAAGGGAGAGAAGCAGTAATGTTGTGAAAAAAGCCTACGTTGAGTTTTGGGTAACCGTTTATTTTTCGACAAGAACCTGGTGAGATCCATATTTATTATTTTTTGTTTTGCTAATGGAAGAAAATATTTTCATTTACTTATAGATTTTTGATTAGTACCATTATTTATTGCTTTTAATAATCTTTTCTGTTTTATTTTTCAATATATTCCATTGTTTCATTTTCATATTTATCCCTATCACCAAAAAATTAATGTCAAGGAACGTGTTGTCAGAAGGTCCCTATCTTAATTAAACAGTTTTCAAACATGCAATCCTGCATATCAGATAGCACATATAACGTATCGTACAATTTCGAATTATGAAAATTCATTAAAAACAATTTCACTATCTACTTTGTAATATTTTCCAATAAGAACCACTTAACGAAAAATTATAAACAGTTAAAATTGTATTTTTTTTAACTAATCAAACATCAAATTTTGTGATTTGTGAATTGTATTCACTTATTTGTTTAAATACTGTAATTTGTATAATTATATTGAAATAGTTATTAATCATATTGATATTTTAACTTTACTAAATAAACCCTTGTTTTTGTTTGCTTTCATTCTGTGATTATATTTATATTAATCCAGTGTTACTAATTAGCGAGTATTCGATTCGATCATCACACAACATATGCGCATTCATTAAAATCAGTAATATTTCCTATAACAATTATGTCTTTAAACAATTCAAATTTTATGACAATATATATATATATAATATTATTTGTTAAACGTTTATCTAAGCCAATAACAATAATAATTTTTTTAAACAAACAGTAAAAAAATTAAGTATCCAAAAAATATACACTCACCCATCATTCTCAAATGCATGATAGTTATTGGATTGAAACTACCACATGCTATTAACACCACACCTTGAACATCATTCACAGCAGATATGTCAGAATAACTCATTTGTAAACAATCAAAATGTTATCTGTGTTTGGAAACTTCCATTAATTTATTAAAACGAAAAATTGTAATGTAAAAATTATTTATTATATTAGAATAACAAAAATTAATAATAAATTTTTTAAAAAATATTAAAATTATTTATATAAACAACTTTTAATAATTGTTTAAATATGTACGTAAAAATAATTTTAAACTATTACCAGTAACAGGATATTACATAAGGTATATAGAATAATGAATTATTTTTTTAGTATATCTAAAAATATTAATATATCCAATAAAAACATGGATTATAACATTGAAGTAGAAAAATGAAATGACATAAATAAAAGTCCCTTATTCAGGCTTCAGGTTTATACTCGAGTTAAATAGGAGTAAACTTCTCTTGATCTTTTTAAAGTATTAGATATTACAATAAAAATAAAGTTTTAAATAAAAAAAAATAGTTTTTATTATATGCTAATTTGATAGTATGGAAGGATGAGACTAAAATAACATGTAGGGGCAAACTCTTCCATGCGGAAATGACTGTGTAGGAAAAATGATGGAGACTTTATCGGGATTTAACTCTGCGTTTAGAAATTTTAAATAAGTGTTTTTTACGCAGATTATTGGAGAATACAAATAAATGCTTAAACCGATTTAAGTCAAGCAGTTTGAATACTAGAATGAGATCACCCCGGAATCTCCTATCTTGCAATGGGAAGAGTCGGAGAGCTTTCATACGCTTAGGATAAAGGACACTCTTAAGGGCACGTGGTAATCTAATAAAGTTTTTTTGCATCTTATAAAGTTTGACTGTATCCACCCATAGGATGAGAGACGTTACTTAAATACAAAATTAAAGGTGCTGCCTAATATAATCCATACTTGGTCCTGATAAAATACTGATAGGCTTAGAACTATCTGGTTTAAACCTGGATCCTCATTTATAAATAAGCCAAATAAAAACAAATTTCCAAATTGCAAGTAACTTTTTTAAATGAATGGAGCGATTGAAAATATGAGTAAAAATAAGAAAGAACGGAGGCATATTCTTTGACAACTCTCGGGTAAAGTTCATTAATACCAGGGAAGTTGATTTAAGTTGAAAGAAGTACTTAAAAACTTTAGAAAACGTAATGGTTGGGTAACCTGATTCTAGTGCTGGCTCTGGTAGAAAGCTGTTTGAAAAATCTGTGTTAAAGACAGATTCATAATTTTGCATATTTTTAATGTATTTAAAGAGAAGACTATTATCTGATCTAGCATTGCTTAAAAGTAAGTAGTCTTTGACTTTTGAGCCGTCCGAGAGAAGCTACACATTTGCTAAGAAAATCTAGATGACTATGGAAGAAACTAGGAAAGCCAGACAACTTTCACTTATGAGACGCTATATTGCGTAACTTAATGATTCAAATAATATGGAGTGGAATTTTGGGCTTGAAATGGGATTGGACATAGAAAGAAATAAAGCGTTTTACGCGTAATCTAATGGAATAAAAAAAATAATCATATAAACTATCTATATCATTATTTAAAAAATTCAAATTGACATTCCTCAGGTTGTTCCTAAGACAAGCAAGATCGGTGTTACAGAAGTTAGGAATTGACACGGATCGATCCTTTAATACCATGGGAAATGAGGGGATATAGACATAGAATGTAAGGAGAGCGTGATCACTCTTTCCCAGGGGGGTAAGTAGTTAGTGCCATCTACCATCGCCAATCTAGTTGGGAAACAAATATGTTGGGTAAGTGCATGTCCAATGCTAAAATGAAGAAGAGTTGTGTCAAGAGACTTAGGAGAGAAACTGAGTGATTCCCAATTAATGGAGGAAGCATTGAGGTCCCCCATTAGAACATTAAAGATATGTGCTGACAAAAGAATGGAGTAAAGTTTCTGAAATAGATAACGGTTTGATGCCTCCGGGAGAGAAGGAGAACCGCATAGGACTGAGAAGAGTGCTTGCCCTCCTGAGGAGAGACTAATAACAACAGAGAGAAAATTATATTCCTGACCAGAAAAGTCCGAAGATGGAAGAGGAGAGTAACTAATATACTTTTTAATATAGAAGAGACATTCCCCACATCTGGTAATCTAAGAGTTTAGTTAGATAATATTGTAGCCGTGGATTGGCAATTCACTGTTATGTATATTATCCGAAAACCGGATTTCTGTAATGCCGATAATATGAGGTTTGGAGACCTCAACTAGACTAGTTAATTTAGTAAGCTTTTTTAAGACTTGGTATAGAAAATATTTAAACGGACAGGATTGGAGAAGGGAGTAACAACCCTACTTTTTTAGACGATAGTGGTATGAAACGTGGATCAGGGGCGCAAGTCGAAAATCCTGTATATTGGAGATACAGGTAAAAGTATCTTTGAGTTTGAAAAGAGTAAGTTTAACTACAGGGATAGCCAATAGCTTGAGGCAGGCATTTTGTGTTACAATGAATGACTTGTTTGTCCTTTCACCCGTAGGATAATTTTTATATAATTGGATCCTATAAAAATGTTTATGAATGATGGACCAAACAGTTAAAATTTTGGTTACGACGTCTGGGGAACAACAGCTATCAATAAATGGGGGAAATATATGGGGGCACTTGCACGTTATACGGGTGATTTTGAAAATGGAATTTTGTGAGTAACAGAAGTTAATAATTTCTGAGACTATATCCTTGAAATTGGTTGCAATCTCAAGGATCCCTTTAATTATTAGGTTATGTTCTCTCTGTTTATTAGCAGTAAATTGCTTAGCAGCGAATAGAATTTTTTCTTAGAAACGTTGGGGGATAGCATTAAATTCCGTAAATTGGATATTTTTAACAAGCTTTAAACATGATTTATACAAATAGTACACGATCAAGCAATTGCACAACACAAGTTGCACAAATGACACAAATCACACTAAAAATTACCAAATACCAAAAATTTAAAACACGATTCATGCAGATCGTACTAGTTTAAATAATTAAGCAACGACAAATTGTACAATTGACACAAAGCCCGCAACACAGTTAACACTAAAAACAAAACAAAAACAAATAACAATGACACTTGTAACAGCGAGTAAGCGCAAAACAACAAATAACTTTTAATCAGCACACTATGCGAGTGTACCACAGTAATTCAAAAATAAAACATGATTTAAATAAATGAAATATTTGGACTGTGATAATAAACTCCGAAAGTTTATTACATGCCGAGACACTTTTATGAGTAAAATTGTGTAATTTAAAACAGGTCAAAACTATAGGTTTATGGAGTTTGTGCTAATGACCTCTCACGCAACCCTGCGCAACATTAAAATAATGTATTAACCGTTTGTTTATAAAACTAATAAAGTAGTATTAGATTGTCTCAAAGTTGTATATCATCCTTTAAAATAGGGGTAATAACATGAATACAATATTCTAGCTACGTTCTGACATACAATATAAAAATAAAGCGTAGACATTTATTTAAAATACGTTCCAGATAATGTTCAAAATTTAAGCTAACCTAAAATCT
This sequence comes from Cardicola forsteri, assembly GCA_025895645.1. Taxonomy (NCBI): domain Eukaryota; kingdom Metazoa; phylum Platyhelminthes; class Trematoda; order Strigeidida; family Aporocotylidae; genus Cardicola; species Cardicola forsteri. The sequence continues at coordinate 377,693 of JAKXYG010000489.1, read as the reverse complement.
GTTTTTACTGTCTTCTTATCGTAAAGTGAAAATGTGATGAATATATAATTGGTTAATACATAAAACCATTTTAGACCCTTCAAAATGCCACAATTTACACTTAGTGAGGTTTCTTTTATCTTTTCATTTACCGACTATCAATGATTACCTTATAATCCAAGTACTAGTCATTTTTTCTTCTTACTATTTGTTAAATAATATACTATTACTACTAAATATTTTTTAAAATTAGGTTTTTAAAGTTTTTTTTATGTTTTAAATTAAAATGTTTTACATTATTTACTTAAATTTTTATAAAAGCTTATCTATAATAATATATTAAAGTTATCTCCAATTTTCAAACGTGATGTAGCATTTGTTTTAATATAAAAAACAGCTACTAAAATAGTTACAAATTTTAGTCTTAAACTTTATAAATATAGATTTTACTACTTAAACATATTTTTATTACTAATATAATATTAGTTTTCTAATTTTTCCACTCCTCAGTCTAAACTTTTAAGCCTATATGTTCCAGTTATTTTTGTGGTTATCATTATAAACTTTTTAAATTTTTGTTTATTTCTTTGTTACTTTTAATAATTTTTTAATGTTTTTCCTAAAAACAGAGATATTTTAATTTTAACAATTGAGTTATCATAAAGTCTTTAACCAAATTAATTTGTGTATAAACCTGCTGTAGCTTCTTTCCATCGTGCATCTAAAATAAAAAATTTCAAATTTATTTATAATCAATAGAAATAATATCAGAATGGAAAAATATTTCGAGTTGGTGTGATCATTAAATTAGGACAGCCAATGGAAAATAAGGTTATTATTTATCTACTAACTGTAAAAAAGTAATCAGTGTTAAAATGCAAAAACCTAATTAATAAAAATTTATTAATTTATCATTAAAATATTAATAAAAGCGGTACGACATAAAATGCTTTTTTTATAGATTATTATTATTATTACTATTAATATAGTTATAATTTCTCTTAATATTATTATTATTATTATTATTATTACAAATACTTATTTATTGTAGCAAAATAGTATCATTGCAAGTGTCACCAACATTAAAAATTATTTTTGTTTTGTGTAAACTTTTTACCTAATTTACTTATGTTCTACATTAAAAACTCATCAAATGTATCATTATATAAAAAAATAATATTATAAGATTTTATAATGGTAATATTAATAATAATAATGATAAAAATGATAATAATAATAATATTAATAATAGCAAAAATAGTAATAATAATGGTAATAAAAACAATAGTAATAACAATAATAGTATTAATAATAATAATAATTATTATTAATATAAAGATAGTAATAATAACAAAATAGTAACAATAATAAGGGTTACAGGTTGAATCACAAAATGGGTTTCAGGTTTCAGGTTTGTACATGAGTTAAATAGGAAAGAAACTTCTAATGGACTTCGGTTCAAACATATCAGGTATCACATAATATAAATAAAAATAAAAAATAAAGTAATATATTAAATAAAACTATAAAAAATAATGCAAATTATAGGCCAATTTGAAGGCTTTAACGGACGAGGTCGAGACGATGTGTGCCGGTAAACTATTCCATGCTGAAATAATCCTATACGAAAAATGATGGGAACTTAGACAGGATTGGACCCTATGTTTGGAAATCTTGAACGAGTGTCCTCGCCGTGAATTGTTGGAGAGAGCAAAAAGATTATTAAAGTAGTTAGAATTTAGGAGTTTAAAAACGAAAATAAGAAACTCCCGGAGTCTCCTATCGTTCAATAGAAAGAGTTTGAGAGCTTAAAGACGCTTAGAGTAGGGGGTATTCTTAAGCAATTAAGGCTTTTTGGTGAAACTTCTTTGTACCTTTTTAAGTTTCAAAATGTCCGTTTTTAGGATGGCGGACGTAACTAAAATAGCCTTCTTATGATGACACGAAAAATTGAGGGAAGGGCTAAATTATATTCCCAATTCCTTTACCAAGTTAACTAAAGCAATAAGCTGTAAATTAGGAGCTTTAAAAATTGCTTAAATGTTTACCAAGAGTAAAATGATTACATTTGAAAATATTTAGGAGTAAATTATTATCCAGGGACCACTTATAGATATTAGTAATGTCAACAACGCGGAATGAGGAACTTTATTAAAGGCTTTAAAAAAGTCAAAGTAGAAGAAATTCTTTTTGATTCTCGGTTTTGGATTATCAAAACATCGGGAATAACATTAAAAAAATGAAAAAAAGATAAAAAGAATAAAAATGTTATATATAATTAAAAAGGACACTGCATTCACAAGTGGATTTAAATTTGCTAAAATAACATCAAGGCAGAAAGAAATTCTTTTTATCCTGATATTCTCTTTATCGGTTATAAAAATACCAATTTTGAATAATCTTGAAACCGTTTATTTTATACACATAACGGGAAGAACCTGCCTTTAAGTTTTTTTAATTAGCCTACAACAGATATACATTTAAAAATTATTTAAATTACTGATTTTTCCGTTAATTACTTAACATCCTATTTCAACCTGGTATAATGGTACTTCTAAACAAAAGATAAAAAATATTTTCTCCTATTATTCTCCATTTTCTATTTCTGCAAAACCCTATTATTACAAAAAAAATTACCAAAAAGTCCCTGAATTAATTAAACATCGCGCGCGATTTTCGATTAACGATAAGTTTAAATTTTTTGCCCTCTCTTTAATCAGATTGCATTTTGCATACTATGCATATAATAAGTAATTATATAATTATTTTAAACAATTTAAAAAAATTTGTATTAATAAATTTTTTTTTTAATGTTTACAATGTATGTTATTATGTTTATTTTTACTTTTATTTTTTTAATTAAATTTTGGGGTTAATCAAATAAACTGTTTATTGTACGTTACATTTTTGTGCTTTGGTTACTTTAACTATTTAATTTATAGAATCATGTATGTTTAGAATATTTTGACATTATATTTTTATAATATGTGTGTTTGGTACTTATTATGATTTCTGTATACAATATTTCTTAAAATTATTTGTCTGATAGTCAATATTAGCAGAATATTCCTGCACCTTAAACAAAAATTAGTGTAATTGGTTATTAAATCTTTTTTGGATATTATATATGTTGTTTCGGATTATAATATTTATTATTATTATTTAAAAGTATTCTGATAAATTTAGTCAAAAATTACATAGTTTTTTTAGCGAATACGCTGACGTATATTGATCGAATATGATACTTGTTAATTAGCCATACTTAGTCAGAAAACAAACTAAAACTGGCGTTTATCTAGTTTTATTAAAACTGCATTAATTTAATATATTTATTTAAATTACAGTATTTAAACAATCATGTGTAAAATCAAACTACAAATAGGTGATGTTTATTTTCGAAGGAAAAATTGATAATTATGGTAATCAATAATACTGTGCTAGAGATACATGGCCAATAAATGTTAGGAGACTTACAAATATCTGGGAATGGCCGAAATATTTTACTAGTTATTAAATGAGTGCGTTCAATAGAGGACAACGAGCGAAATCATATGGGTTTTAAACAGCTTTGCCCAAAATGAACAAGCTTCTGTGTATCCACTTGGGTGAGAGTCCAAGTTTTGTATGCATAAAGTAGAATGGAACGCACTAAACTATTATATATTTTAATCTTGGTTTTAATAGAAATATTACTTTTGTTCCATAAAGGTTTACTTGAACGCTCAAAGGCTGCAGCAGAGAGGCTAATACAACGCCAAATCTCTGAAGAGCTGGATCCTTTATTATCTATGACCGAGCTTAGGTATGTAAATTCATCAAGCACAGGGAGTGGGCTACCATTAACAGTGATTGGATTTCTAAAGGGGACGTTCGATAAAACCACTGATTTTTTAGTATTAAGATATAAACCGTATTTCTCTGAGGCTTTTTGAGTAAGTTCAACCGCATTTTGCAAATCTTTTTCGGTTTTTGCCATAAGAACCGCATCGTTTGCATATTGAGGATCCGCTATCTTGCGACCATCATGAGTTATACAGTCCTCAAATGACCGGGATACTTCATCAAAGATGTCATGGAATTTCGGACAAATTTTAGCACCTTACTTACATAGCGTTCATAGATTACTCTTCAGCTTATGACTTGGTGAACAGAAAACGATTTTGGATAGCTATGTTATGTTATGGAACCCCGTTGAATCTTGTGAATCTCTTGCATGTTTTGTACTAGAGCTCAACTACTGCAATCTGCATTTGCAACAAATTTACTACAAAGTTGTCCGAAATTTACTGTGGTATCCGTGAAGGCTGTGTACCTGCTCTGCTTTTGTTCAATTATGCAATGTATGCTATATTTTTCAAGGTTTCTGGACAAACGAAAGGTGTTTATGCTGGTACAAAGCACATCACCGACTTGGAATATGCCACTTGTATTTTTTTAGCTGATAATGAATCTCAGCTGCAGCGTGCATTGAATTCCTTTGTTGAAGTTTCCAATAAATATGGTTTGAAGATCAACCCGAAAAAATCAGTCATCATGTCACAAGCTCCTGATACAAGGATTATTAAGTGATATTGTCCTCATGTAAAACAATTTGTGTTTGCGCTCTTTAATTACTTCTCTATTTCATCTAATGAAGTAAATCGTCGAATTTCTTTAGCGGCCATGTTGTATCCTCCGTATCAGGAGATTAGACGTAAGACATCAGCAACTGCCAAATTCGAGATGACCTCCAATTTCACGATCTTCCTTCATTGGTATCGCGTCAAAGAAAATTGCGCTGGTTTGGACACATTCTTTGTAAAGATTCGGATGCAATGCCAAGTACCGTAACTTTGACCTGTCCAAATGCCGATTGGAAGAAAAGGAAAGGTGGCCAGAAACGTACTTGGATGATCTTTACACTATTTTGACCTGGACTTTATCTTGGAAGCAAAGTCCTGGGACCGAAATATCTGTACATGCCTCCGAAAAGCACGAACAGTGGAAGGGGATTATTCGGGATGCTACGAGAACCTGGAGTTAACATTTGTTGTTGTAATAATCTTTAAAGATAAAAAGAAGAATTTTAAGATAATGATCTATTTAAAATGCAGCCTTATGTGTACCCTACTTTGTGAGTGGGTTTAACTCATTCTTAACAAATTTACTAAAATTATTAGTACTATGCATTATATTTACGTTTAGTTCATTGTAGATTACCTTGACTTTACATATTACTATTTACACTGATAAAGCTTAAATTCATATTTTGGTGTACAATTTATTATTATTATTTTCATTATTACTGAGAATTGTTTAATTGTTAATGTATTAGCATTAAGAAATTTAATGTTTTCATTTTTAAATGTATATATATATATATATATATATATATATATATATCTTGGTAATTAAAGTTTATTGCAATATTTATACACGAACTAGTTAAATTAATGAAGAATATATTTATAAATTTATTACAAAAAATAAGTAAAGAAAGAAACCTTTATGCTCCTAATAACGTTTAGTGAACATTTTTCAAGAATTTAAATATATTTAGTCTTAAATATTGCAAGTGGAAAACTGACATTGTTTTATACGTTTTAGGGCAATTGTTAAAATCAGTAATTATAAAATTTGTTTATTTAGTGAATCATGTGGTTTGTTATGTTAGAGTGACTATAATTATTACAAGTTAAGTTGGTTTAATGAAAAGTTTTGAAAATTTTTAATTTTATGTCGTTTTTCAACCACAGTCATAGATGGTAAATTTTGAACTTTAACCAAAGTGGTCTAAATATGTTTTTTATCAGCAGCAGCAAAACAGCGTATTAAATGACGTAGCAATGCTATTATATAAATACATTATAATATAGTAATAAAGAGGTGGCTTTGCCACCAACATTTTATATGGTGGTGTATTTGGTCCGTAATCTGTATTAGTTTGGGTTTAAGAGCAGGTATGGAATTAGGAATATTACCATAATTTGGAATTGTGATTTTACAAGCATTATCCAAATTCTTAGGATAGTTAGCATTTTGAATATGATTATTAAATTCACAGTCTAATTAATGGACGATTGGATTTATGTGCATAATCTAACATGATTGATTGTTTTGAATGCAACCGCACAACTTAATATATCAGTTTTGATTAATGTATGTGACTATGTTGAAGGTTTTGTAGAGGGTAGTTTTTCTAAGCAATTTTATTTTTATGGTTTATTAATTATTCTTGGTACTATTTTGATAAACAATAACAAATATAGTACTATGTTATAAAATGTACATTTTTATTGCTTGACTGTTTAATGAAAAACATTTTTTAGCAAGTGCATATTTCGTGAAGCAAACGAGGACTTGCATTTAGTTTTGGTGGTGCAATTCGAACCCAGTTTTGATTCTAGCGCTCTAGTAAACTTTGCTACTTCAGCATAATATACATGAATGTACTTCATGTATGATTTTAGTAAACATTACTTTTTGACTGTTTTTAGTACATTTTAAGTTTGTTGCTGTTTTTGTTTTCTCTATTTTAAACAATTCTGAATTCTTAAAACTAAAATTATTCGTTTGTGTTTACAGTAGTGGACTTTTAGTATAATTTACGTGCCTTTTATTGCATTAGGTCACATTTACCAAAGTAATTACTTTTAGCATATTATTAGCTGGTATTTAATTTTAGGAAGGCTAAAGATCCTGAAGATTTGAGTAATATTTATAGTTATAATTTTTGTTAAGGGTGATATTACTATTTTCGTACTTCCAAAATGGTTCATTTTGGTCACAAACAAGCACGGACTAGAAACAGAGTGCACATTGGTATAACTGTTTGTTTGCTTTAGCTGGTTGGGTATAATCATAAATCACACTTAAAATTTTTATAGTATACATATTCCATATGTGGCTGTTGGGTTAAAGGCGGTCTTGTTAATGTTTGTCAACTGTTGTGGTATCGTCGGACAAGTAAAGTTGATCATTTTTTTGCGGTTTATACTCATAAGTTCTCTTTTGCATATGAAACTGTGAGAGGTGATTGTTCGATAGGCTTTTGAAATGTGGAAATAATGAAAATGTGACACCAACTATATGATGATTCAATTTTACAATTTTTTGTTTATAGATAGTCACTGTGAAAGACTAGGTTAAAGATTGGAAGATATTTGAAAAATGCGAGTGTCAGTGACAATTTTCGATTAATTTAAAACCGATTGATTAATGTTAGTCATTAATTAGTTTTGAATGAAGTTGTTTGATTAATTTTCAAACTTTTTTTTACTGCAATTTATTTTAAAAAGAAACGAATTGAAGTTTGATCGTTGGGCTGCATTGAAAGAATGCTGGAAAGTTTTTTTTCGATTGGCGATACCTTTTTGCGAATTCCGTTTTTGCTGTTTGTCGAATTGGTATCTACGAAACGCATTTCTTTCATCTATCATTATGCACAAGAATACTCCAATTGGATTTCTGACAATTGTTCGCAATGTTTAGTGTTGAATGAATTTTACATAAGTTTTTTGATTGCTGTGAGTAAGTAACTTTTGTCTATTAGATCAATAAATGCGTTGTAAAGATATGACTGGGTAAGAAATTTGATGGATAATAAATTTAAATTGTTAGTTATTAAAATATTTTTTATTAAAACAGTGTAGAGAGAATTTTTCAATTATTTGAGTATAGTTATTATTTTGAAATAGGTTGTTTATTTTTACCCACTAAGCTATCAGGGCACATTAGATTAAGAGAGTAATAATTCTGAGGATTTTAATAATAATGAAGTCGTAATGCATAATGGTAGTAATAATCCTGTTTCTGTACTTCTATGTGGTGTATCCTGGTCTCAGACTAACATAGATTAGAGACCGAGTGCACAGAGGTATAATGGGAAATTTCCTCTTTATTAGTTCCATCATCATCATCATCATCGGAGATAAACATCTCCCACCGGTTATTATCGCCCAGGGTAGTTCAAATTCCAAAATGTCTGCAAAACACCAACTTTTGCAATATGCACTTAATGAGGTGTACTGACTTTAATGTTAATTACATCCCGAGTTAAATTCCTCTAGTGATTTCTAGTAGCTATAAACGGACGGCCAATTAAGTAATGCATTTGGATAAGGGGGGTTTTTATTAGTTCCAAGTTTTTGTACTACCCCGATTTTTACAAAGAACATGTCCAAACCAGCACAATCTTCTTTGTTGCGAAACCAATGAAGGAAGATCGTCAAATTAGAGGTCATTTCGAATTTGGAAGTTACTGATTTATTTCGTCCAATTTCTTGATACGGAGGATGTGACATGAGTGTTGTGCCAAATTTATCTGAAACATCTTGCTTTAAATATGTTGAGGTTTATGGTCTCTGACCCTGTAGGAGTCCAGGGTTTAACTGCATACAGAAGTGATTAGGTTATCAATCTATTGGATTTTTCCATCGTTATATTGTGTGATGATACGTTATTTGTATTTAATAATTAATTTGGATTGGTGATAATCTTTAGTATTATGGAATTGTAGGAAGCGCAATTTGTTTATACTTTCGATGTGATAACAATTTTCGTTGTAAAATTATACTTTAATATTATAGGGGTAATTAGTTGATTTTGTAAACCAAAATTAAATGATACCACTTGTTTGTATTTAATATTTTTTGAATAAGATGATTTGTACTTTGTATAAAGTAATCTCGTTTTTACAATTAGCACTGCATTTTTTAAGATGATCTATTTGATTGAATATTTATTATTTGATTATTATGAATGATACTTTTTTTCTTTCAGCTTTCGTTCTTTGTATATTCACGTCTGTCATGTATGTCAGGGGCGTTTTTATCATGGCATTTTCGTTAATAAATGTATTTCTCATCTACGTCATATTCGTTAATTATACGATTTTACTCAACGTAGTCATGAAGCCCTTTCTAGCAGGCTACAAAGAAGTCCACACACTTGTCCAATGGCATTTTGTTTTCGGTTTTTTCCTGTTTGTTGTATCATTCCTATTTCTCCTATTCTACACGTGTGGCTGTGGTATTACAAAAGCCCAACTGTTTTCCATCGGACTATTTTTCATTATTGTGCCGTTCATTACAATTTTGCCAGCCAAGGCGCTCTATTATCACACCGATCCCATTGTTGCCGGTGCCGACGGTGTGCATGTGTCGTGGAAAAAATTTGTCGACGCATTTTTCAAGCCAACGTGTTGTTGGAAAGCGTCCAATTCGTTGGGTGTTCGTCCCAGTCGCATGTGCTTGTCGTCGTCTTTTTCCAGCCGGTGGACCAATTGGCCATTGCGAATGGAACGACGTGTTCATATGGACTTGCACTACAATTTGGCAATCACCATATTGCCCTACTTTCTATTGATCATTTACGTACTGTTGTTTTGCAGCTGTTTGAAAATTTCAAAGACCTATCAATACGTTTTGTATGTCATTCATGCTGAAATCGAATTGTTTCATGCTATGGGGTTTCTGGAATACAGTATTTTTCATTTGAATCGATTAAATGTTCCCCAACTTCTGGCGATTACGTGGTCGTTTAAGGTTATGCTAGTAATTGCTTTGGGAAATGGCATGTGGCCTGTTATTCCTGCGGGCGACGAAACGCCAGCGGAATATATTAATTCGTCCATGTTGAATGACTATATCAATATGAATGGCGAGCATTCGACATTGGCCATTCTTTTTGTTCGTTTGTATGTTGGATGTTTTGTGCACGGGTCGGAAACGTGGTTTTCCGTTTTCGGAGCGGCGTCGTTGTTTGGTGGTATTGCCATTGTTGTCGTTTCGCTATTTGTTTTTTTGATCGATCCAGCCGGTGAACATACCGCACAGTTGGAAGTAGCAGCTGCGGGTGCTCCCGTTGATCCATACGCGTGGAATGTTATCGAGGATCCGGCACTGGCACTTGATCAGAACGACGCCATTGCTGTTGAATTGCTTACAAGCACGCGATGGAATTGTGCGATGGTGTTTCTGTTTTTGGCTTTTCAGGCGGATCTTCCCAACTTACCGCCCGTCTATCGAATTTCCTGCTGCATTTATGGAATTATGGTAATTGCCATTACGTGTATTCATCCTGTCCAAGCGCTTATCAAATCGATTTTGTTGCGTCTCGAAGCACCTGGTCGAGGATCGCATTGGCTTGATCACATTCGTTTGCTGTTTTTCTGTTGTGGATTGATTGTTGCTGCAATTTGTATCTTCATTAACTTACCCCATATTCTTACGTACGGCGCTTTCGAATATCGCAAACCGGTAGCCGATGCTACCAACACGTCGTTGCTCGACGTTGTGGCATTTGGTTCTTCGCCCATAGTGTTGAAGGCCCGACAATTGCGAATATTCCTCAGCGGTTGCCAACTGCTGTTGAGTCTTTGCGTTACACTGATCGAATATGGCATTTATCAGTTTATGCACTTCCATCCCTTGTGGATGGGATTTCGGCCTGCTTTGTTTTGGACCAAACTTGTCAGTTCGGTTTTGGATTATCTAATTTGTTTGCTGTCCTTTTTCACCGTTTGTTGGCTTCTGTTTTACGATTCGGTTGGCTTTTGTCGCCTATTCATCATTTGTTGCTACTTTTGCTTCGTCCTTTATCCATCGGCTCTTCGGGCCTACAAATGGCTGCGTTGGCGCTTGTTGTTTTCCAAGTGCATCAACGATATGGTCAGTCCAAGTGAAGACGATTTGGCTGCATTGGGCGATACATGTCCCATTTGCTACACCGAAATGACGTGCAAGACATCGAAAATTACGCGGTGCGGTCATCTCTACCACGTCCAATGCTTGACTCAATGGATGCAACGCCAATTGTTCTGCCCCATTTGTCACGCCGACTTGTTGTCGTCTCGAGTTACAGATCGTCGCAATTTGCGTCAAACGCAAACAGCCGCGGCATCATCGGCCAATGATCAAGCGCCCGAACAAGTTGGGCCCGAACGTGACTGATTCTATTTGGTCTGTCGCCAAGATGATGATTATAGTTTTCTACTTGAACACTGCATCCTAGATTTTGTTTCCTTTTTTTTGTAATAATTTTATTTATATTTATGAAAATCAGACGCAACAGTACTTTGCGTTGTGTGTTGTGTATGTGTGCGAAGAAGTATAACACTTTGGATGCCGTTAGTATATGACATATGTACAAATTAACTAATGCAATATTGTTTTTTTCATTTTTTACATTTGAACAATTAAAATTGAGTTGATACATGGTTACACTGTGTTATTATTTTGCTGAAACAATGGCTTATCTTTAGACGAGTTTCTCATGTGTGATGATATTGATGTTATTTTTAATTGTTCTTTCTGCGTACACTTGATTATTTTGTATTATTTTCATGGTTGGGTGATGACATATTGAATAAATTGTTTGGTTGCAAATTTTGAATTTCAATTTTGGATGGCGATGTAGTGATCGAAGTTTTTTGAATTAGATGGGGATTTGAATGGATCTAACATACAACACAATTTGTGGGGGTAGAAGGGTTAACGACTTTAAACAGGTTGCACGATTTTCTACTATTGTTTAACTAGTTGAATAATTGTGCATTGATGATACCAAACTAAAAATAAACGGATTATGTGATTAAAAGTTTATGAAGACAAATAAAAGTATGTAGAACAACAACATTGAATAGAAAAGCGTATAGAAATAGGTCAGTTTATCGACTTAGTCATACTTATCATACTGCTCTTACCAAAATAATGTTAAGATTGTATCAAACAACATTTGTTCAAGTACATTTCCAACCACTTTTGTCTTCCAATTGCACTTTGAACGAAGCCAAGTAACGCCATAAGTTTTGTATAAAAATTATTGTAATTTTTGTTGTCGCATCACTACTTACTCAAAGATGATAAAATCATAGGTTATCTCAAATGCGATTGCTGATCGTATTTGTCCGTTCTTCTAATAGGGACGTTGCAAAGCTTTTTATCATTTTTTAAATCGGCAAGGGTTTAGATTTCGGCTACATACAGCTCAAATCATTGGAACCAATAGTTCTTATTTGGGTGTTCGAATTCATTCTCTTGCGCCTTTGTCAATTTACTGGTTTTTCAAACGCAACAGCAGCAGCCTAAAAATTCAATCATTAGATGGTCTATTGACAGAAGTAAAAAAGTCAATATACGTAAAATTCCTTACGACTACATAAGCTAGTTTTATTTTTATACTCTAATTTTGTATTGATTTATCTATCATTGGAATTTGTGTTTATGCATGTTTATGATGTATGTACGTCTACTGGTAGTATTAAGGCTTGAATTATTATTATTAATGATTATGCTGATGATCATGAGGATTAAATAATTTTTATAAAGTCTTAATTTTCAATAATGGTATTTCTAATTGTCTTCTCCATGGGACGCTTCCTGGAATAGATTTACTCAAGCACTTAGACTAACGCAGCAGGAACCGAGTGCACAGCACTTTAGCTTGGTATCCGGATGGGTGCAAGCATACAATCAGGATATTTAGATGCTTTAAAATATGCGTATTACCAAATGTAGCTGTTGGACTAAGGGTCTTAATACTGACGAGAAATCAGACGGTCATAACAAACTGCGTATCGTGGCGCAATTACAAGTGTATCATTTATTAATCAAAAAATTTTGTTATATCTTTACGTTTGGTATGTTTATTTAAGCTATTAAAATGAATTGCTTAAAATGCTGTACAAATATGAAAAGAATGAAGATGTGACCACGTCACCAACCAACATGTAACAAATTATGGTAATAATACTAATAAGAATAGAGAAGCAATTTACTTAGCGAAAAGTTTGTATTAAGAATTTGAAAATAATAAATATAGAATGATTTTTGAACACGGTTAATTGCTAAACAAATAGCGTGTAAAATGATTTTAAAGTATGATTTGTAATTTATTTTATAGGTTTGTTTTACTACTTATAAGTAGTTAATTTATATAAAATAAAAAAGTTCTGGCTGCTTAAGTTGGATTAAACATTGTAGCTGATTAAATATTTTTGGCAAAAATAGTATTAAAAATAAATTGTTATATATAATTTGTTCAAAAATGTAAACATACTTATAGCATGTGTTCTGGAGGTAGAAAACCAATGAACTCTAAAATCAATTAAAATCTTTTTATAATGCACAAGTAATCTCGAGGTTAACTTACAGTCACGTTTTATCTTACTTAATTTCACTTGCACTAGTGTAATATCTGTAATTTAAGCATAATATTAGCAAATTTTATTGATTACATGCGTACAAATTATTGTATAACAGTGTGATACTTTATATATATATATATATATATATATATATATATATATATATACTAAATCAATTTAAAAAAAGAAACATGTCAATTTAGTGCTTATCTTAAACAAACAGTTTTTGATTAAAGTGGTATTATTTTTGCAAGTGTGCTTTGGGTTTTTTAATTGATTAAGCTAAATACTGTGAGTAAATTTATTATTGACGTCTATTTATATTGATTATAAAGTATTTGTTTTACGGTTTAATTATTGAACTAGTAAAAAATTGTTTTTTAGACAATACATAAAGTTTTGTGGAGGGTGTTTTGTGTCAAATATGATAACTATGTTTTAGCAAGTCTTTTTATTTCTTTGTTGTTTTAAAAAGTTTTTTTATAATCAATGTTTGTCTACATTCATATTAGTTTAAAATAAGAAAATAGTCTGTATATTTACAGACATGAATTAAACTTCCATAACTGACACCAAATGTAGATTGAAATTTGTTAATTATTTGCTGATAAAAACAGCATGCGGTGGCAATATTACTTTATGCAATTAAATGTTTTGCTTATTTGCACTTATTTGATTGAATTTCAAATTAATTTTAATAAGTCTTTGCAAATTGTTCTAACCCAACCTTCCTTTTACTATCTTCAATTGTTTATTTCAAAACCGTTTTGGCAAATTTGTCAGATAGTAAATGTAGACATTGACTAAGTATAATTTTCTTCATTCAATTATGGAGTTCTTTTCATAATTTCATTATTCAATTATGTAATTGCCTTTAAGTAATCTTTAAAATGCTTTCAAAAATCGATCAATTGAATTTTCAAAATTTATACATGTAAAAACGTGTTCAATGTAAAACAAAATGTAAAAAACACAAATATTTTGAACATGCCCACATACATCTAAAAGTATTAGATGAAGTTATGTTTTACAACTAAAAAAATAATTGTACAAAAGGAATTGGCTAGTTGATTTATTTTTTAGGTTGTGTTATCTAAAATTATTTAAAGTAAATTAGACAAATGCACAAAAGATATCATTTGTTAAAAACGTTTGGCTTATAATGCTGATTTAAATAAAATGTATAACATAAAATATTGAGGTGTTAATAGTCTCTATTTTATGATCAACTTATTGCTAATTAATCAATTAATTAATTAATTGTTTGCAATTGTGTATTTTGAACTTACTTATTTATTTTAACCATTTTGAGTATTTTGGATTCTGGAAAAAAACAAAATGGTTATATTTATTACCAGTTAAAACTAAGTAATTGTTTATTTTTGTAAATTATTAATAGTTGACATTTTTATGAAGATACCTTTAATTATTTCAAGTAGTTGTTTGCAATTATCCGTAAACTCAATGTTAAATTTGTTTTTAGTTTGAATCGAGAATGCTCTACATGAGAGTACAAAATTACACAAATTATCATTATTGAAAATTGGGACTTAATAAGCCTAACTCAGTATGTTTAAATTATTTGCATTTCTCAATGAAAATACATTAATTAAAAAAAAGATTTTTATAGTTTTTAGCAAAATGTGTCAATTGTAAGAAATGAAGAATATAATAATGCATATTATATATTTAGAAAATAGGTGCAAATATGTTAGTTTTAAATTCATACACTTCATTTTATAAAAAAACTACAATAACTACGATTTAAGATTAATTATTAAAATGTACTAGTAATAAAAGATACTTTTGTTTTAAATTGTATTTTATAAGCTAAATTGTCTAATTTTTTTATTGTAGATATTTTACATATGCAAGCAATTTTGCATTTTACCTGATTATAACTTTAATTTGTCGTATTTACTACATTAAGCATTTAAGTAAAAAAGAGGGTTTATATATATATATATATATATATATATATATATATATATATATATATATAGCATTGTGCAATAAAATGTAGGGGAAATTTGAAAATTTAATTTACATAAAATATTTTACTATCGGAGCTTGAGAAGTTTTACGAAATGACTCCGCCAAATATCAACTATTTAAAAGATGGTTTCCGTAATACATTTAGTAAAAATCAATTAAAAATTTAAAAACATTAATGATTATAAAATGCATTTAATTACTTTGATAAATATTATTTTTAACTAGTGGAATAAATAGGTTATCTAAAAAGTTATTATTATTTTTATGTATAATTTTGCATTCATGCACAAATATGGAGTTTGTATTGATCAATGATATACAACGTACACATTGACTAAACTGTATCAGAAAATGTGAACGTACATAGTATAATTGGTTTTAATTTTTTTTTAAATTTGTGATTGGTTCGTGTTCCTATACAACCTTGAACAAATTTTATTTGTTTAATTCCCATTTTATTTAGGAATAAAGCAAACATTTTTGTAGCGGCATTTGAATTTACTTTTTATGTATGACATTTTATTATTAGAATGAACATTTCATCAATTATAAAAAACAATTCTATTGCATTGTTATTTTATTTGGCATTAAATGTTGCAAGTGAAAATAAAATTTTAAAAAAGACACATATCCCAATGAAATGTTTGAATTATAATAGTAAGTTAAAAAATTTCGACAACAATCAAACATTTAAACCGTGTTGTTTGCCCGAAACATGGAAGTCGCGTTTCTTTATTCACACAGCCTTGGGATCAAAATTTTACAGTCGGCTGGATTACGGGACGTATCAGATCAAACGTTTCGAAAATGCATCGGTCGATAACGCTATTTTAGTTGTTGGCAAACACGTTCAATCGACACTATTTTGTAATTTGAATTTGAAAAACGAAAGTAACATTACGCGGCATTTGTGTCCTCGCGATCGCATTTCGTGTCTGCATTCGCCATTCTTGGGATCACCCAGATGTATTACAAAGTCGGACGGATATACTTTAAAAAAATCCAAAGTAATATCGTCTAATTATGGTCATGTGAAGCAAAGTTGGTATATTGATCATATTAATTCGGTAAATATGCATGTTGAAAGGCATTTGTATCACGTTATTCGTCAATATGGAATGTGCCAATTGGTACAATATCAAATTCAGAAAGGTCAATATTCGGCTCCGTGGCGTTCGTGTCGTTTGCTTATCCAAATGGAACAAACATTTACACCAGTACGTGGAAGTTTTGAACACAAATTTAATTATTCTTTGGATACAAATTTATTGTTTTGTTAACTTTAAACTACTATATTGTCTTTTTTTACCATTTATTTTGCCTAAATTGAAGTGCAATTTGCCATAATTAAAACTTTATTTAATTATTTATTTCCAATTTGAATTAATTTTTAATTCAAGTAATTATGTTTTTGTGTGTATATGATTACTATTTTATTAATAACTATTTTTTGATAAATCTAATTTAATGTCATAAGATACAAATTTATATACATATATATATATATATATATACATTTTATATCATTAATGTAATTTATTATTTGTTTTAACTATTCCAAAAATTATTCTATATTTGTTTAAAAGTTTACTTAAAAATATTAAAGTACTTTATTTGGCATTTAAACATTCGTTTATGTTGTTTACAACAAATGGATAATTTTGGAAAAATATTTAAAAATAAAATTGTTTTCTGTTTTTTTTTTCATTTTTATGTTCAACTATTTTGTCAATATTAATTTTAATCCAGGGGACATTGGACACATTAATACAAAGATGCACATACAATGCTCGCTGGCGGGATCTTTGTTTACTTGGCTACAAATGTAGCGCCTTAGACATTTCTGAATGCCGAATAAAAATAATTAGTGTACATATGTTTTAACTAATGGAAGTCAAATTGATATTTATTATAGTAGGAGTGTGGTTTTTTAACTTCTGTTTGAATTCTGATAGCATGAAATGCTTTTAAAGCATACAAATGCTTTGTGAAATAATTTTTTACAATATATAAAATTGTTTAATTATTTCATAAATAAAAAATAATATATTTTAGAAATAAAAATAAAAATGTTAAGTTAATAACTTATGTAATGTATTACATTGCATTATCATTAAAATAAATATGAAATGTTTGTGAATTTTAATATTAGTTAAATGAAATGCGGTTATGTCAGTAGTGTGACGTCTTTTACTTACTTATATATACATTTTTTGTTGGTTAAATAATTGTACCAATTTTGTTACTTTTTTGAATTAAATAAGATAACAAAAATACATATGATGCAAACTGATTTAAATATTTTAATATTATTTAGAGAAATTGATTATAATATTACATTAAGCTATAATTTAAAAATATACATAATTAATAATTAACTGCATTCATTTAGGTGCTAAATAATAATAGTATTTATTATTATTATTTTTAATATTGACTTAAATACTTTAACAGATGTACATTCGGCGTTATCGCTTACAAAATAGTAAACAAGAAAAAGCATAAAGTTATATACATGAACTACATTATGAAGAAAAGTTAACTTAATAAATGTTTTTGTATTATGGATATAGGCAGGTCTTTTAACAATGATAAATTTGTTATAAATAAAATAGGAAATTAAAAAGGCCAAATAACACAAAAAAAGTACAGTATTTTGAAAAAATATTAAGAGACTCACATTTCATTTTAACGTTCTCTCAATTAGTTGGCCATATTACCAATTATAATAAATATTTGTTCTACACTAATTTTAGATAATTGTTTTAATTTTGCCGATTTGTTGAGTTGCTACATAACTAGACACAAAACCGCGTCGTTATGAGTTTAAATCTTACTGCCGGTACTAAATGCGGCCTTTTGTTTGGCTTTGCTAAATGTACACTTAATATAGATGTTTTTTGTAAAACAATCAAGCATTAAAAACCTAGTAATTAGCTATGTATTAACCAAATCAATAGACAAATTATATTTAAATAGCTTAGTTCATGATTTACAAAATGTTAGTATTTATCCTTCTTGACACCGAGCTACTATGATAATTAAATTGTATGCAGTTATAATATAAACAACATTTTAATGAATATACCTGTATTCATTATTTTACGTCTCTGTTAGAACATCTTTAAAATTTGAAGTAAATTATAATGTAAACACGTTTATCTGTAATATTTTTAAATGATATATACAGCTATAGTGCACAAATACAACTGTATAAATAACACATTTATTTTGAAATTAATTTATTTAAAATTAAAAGAATGCTTAAAATTTTTTATAACTGTTTTGATTATATATATATATATATATATATACATTTGTTGTTCAAATGTTTTACCAACCCAATACTAATACTTATATTACCTTTTTCATCTATTTAAAATCCAGTCAAACTTTCTAAAAGTGAAAGTAACAAAATGTTTATTAGAATATTTTAATACAATTATAATACGATGTTTTAAAAACAATTTTTAATGAAATCAATAAATATGTTTGCTAAATGTTAAGCATTTTTAAATTTCTCTAAAAGCAAAAATATGCATTTGTGTTTGTTTAAGACAAAGCTTTGAGGTGAGTTTTTTTATAATTAAAAATAGTAAAATAAACATTTATGTAAACACCGCTTTAGTATGTTACTGCTTAAAATGTCTTTAAGTTCAATTGTTTAAGAAAATAGGTAAAACAGATAAAGTTGAAATGTAATTGTTATATATATAGCCATAGGTTTGATCACCATTACCGGCACCATATGCAAACCCACACTCGGTTTCGTTAAAATGTCTACTGCTGGAATATGTGTAGCGTTAAATATTTAAAGTAGTAAAAGTAAAAGAAAATAAAAATAAATATATAGTAAAAACAAAAAAGTAGTATAATTAAAAAGATTAACACTAGATACTTCAAAATTTAATCATTGTTTTTAAAAATGCAAAATGTTTGTTTATTGATTTTGTCTAAGGAATGAAAACATTGAACAATTTGTTTTTAAAGTAACAAATCTATCAAAATAATGTACAAACAAAATTTAAATTTTACAATTTATGAACTATTGATTGGTTCACTAAAAGATACAAAATAAAAACTGGTTAATAATAACGTAAATAATTGAATAAATAATAGTAATAAACAAAATAATAATAACAAAAGCATAAATTATTACTCTTTTACAACATGTCTCAAGTTTAATTGAAAATAAAACGGGGCTAAAATAAGTCAACAGTTGTGCTCTTGAAAAAACAATAAAAGATGGCTAATTGTGTAAATACGGTAAAGAAATCGAAGCACTCTTCTGTTGACAGAGTAAAGCGAAAGTCAGCATTATTTAATGTTAAATATTATCTCATGTGAGCACATGAAATGTGGGCATAATCTTTTGGAATAAAATGTTGAAATAAATCCTTGGAGGAATAAGTGAATTATTAAAAAACAAATATACAAATGTACAAATATTTCTAATGATAAAGTGAATAATAAATTATAATTGAAATACTTGTTTTTATAAAAATACAATTAATGTTGTTTCCAAAAATAGTAAACAAAATTTAATTTCATTAAACAATAACACACTTTTATCTTACCAATTATAAATAAATCAAGTAGTAAGAAATTGTAATTGTAGATTACAGTTTGTTGATTTTAATAATAATTGTTTTTAATTTAATCCAAATCTTGACTGGAAAATGTAATTAAAATTTATTTTCTTATGTTTTAGTGGTAAAGATGATAAACCGTTTTCTGATTGAACATGTTTCCTAGTAGCGTTGTTAATACCAATAGCGGCCTCTTTTATTACAATTTATGGATGTTTTTAAATTGAAAAATTTTTTTTGTAAAAATTTGAATAGTTTATTATTATTATTATTGCTCTTATTATTATTAATGTTAAAATTACTATTAGTACTGCTATTATTATTATTATTATTATTATTATTATTATTATTATTGTAAACCCATTTATTTGAAGGAGTGTAGATTAATGAGAATGCTCCTTATGATTGGATGTTTTGCTAAAGTATTTATAATACAAAATAGTAATAATGTGTGCATGGGTGGTCTAGCTGTACAGCGCTCGATTTGAACCTCAGTGGGTATGGGTTCGAATTCCACTACCGGCACTAAAATGCGGGCTCACGTTTGGCTTCGCTGAACTTTCCACTACTGAAAGATGTTCCTCGTAAAACATTCAAAGTAATAAAATAATTATAATAATAGTAATAGTAATAATAATAATAGTAATAATATAATAATATTAAAGATACTAATAATAATAATAATATTTATAAAATTATTAATAATAATAATGATAATAATAATAACAGATTTATATTATAACCAAAATTAAATGTTACTAAATATTAATAATAAAAAAATACTTAGCATTAAATGGGAAGTCCTTTTTGACTTTGCTAAATATCGGCTTTCTTTAAACATTTAAGCAATAAAAACCAAATATTGTAGCGGATAAAATTATAAAGAAAAATGATTCGAATGATTTTGTCAATTTTTATTATTATAACAATTTATATTATTATCATTATTATTGTTATTGTTATTATTGTTTGTACATTCTGTTTTTATATATCGAGTTCTCTAAATGCTTCTTGGAGTTTCACTTATGATTTGTGTAAGTGATCGTGAGTTTTAATTAATAAAAGTTTCCCCTTTGTTCGTCTTCTTTCCATCTAGTTAAGGTAAACGGATTAAATCTTCGAAGGTATAAGCGGTATCAATGCAGATACTAATCAGGAGTCAGATTGTTATCCGTATATGTCAATTCGCTAAAATATAAAATAAAAATTAATAGGTAATCTTAATACGTTTAAAAATTTAACTATTGTGGTTCTACAAAATAATAATAATAATAATAATAATAATAATAATAATAATAATAATAATAATAATAATAAGAGTAATAGTAATAATAATAATAATACATATTTTAAATAATATAAATAAGGTTAACAAAAAATGTGTTTAAACAAATGCAACTGCTAAGTTCACGTTTAAGTAAGTGTGCACAGAACAATATTCACATTAATTTTATTTATTTTATAGGAAACATAAATTATAAAACAAATATTTAGCAAATCAAACAAAGGAATACATATAGTTAATTCAATTTCTGTTTTGCTTTTTCTATAAATGTAATAAATTATATACGTTTTACCTATAAACTTAAATTTTATTGTTTATTTTTAATATAGTAGGTTTTTAAATATATGTAATTATTATTGATAATACTTTACGCACTTTGGTAAAAGTAACTTTTAGTAAAACGTTTACTTAGCCTTACGAAAATTTGAAAAACCCAAAACATTGTTAGGTTTTTTATATTTAAACAAAAGTGTGACCGATTGAATTCCAAGTTATTAAATACACAATTACTGGTTTATTATTAAACTAAAACCACTCTAGCAACTAGATAGCATACAAGAGAAACGTCACTTTGATTATAAAATATACAATACTATATAATAATTGAAAAAACTATAATTATATATAAATATATATTTGTAAGTAAAAAATGATTGTATAAAATATCAACTGGTGCAAAATCGGAAATGGAGTAAAATAATTAACATGATTTATAAAAACAATTATTAACAAAAATACAGATTACATGCAATTTTTTCAGTTACCAAATGGTTAAAGACATTACAAAGTTTAAAAAAAGTCAATAATCTATGTGATCGACTTTCTTTTGAACAACCTGATCCAGGCGTTTTGGAATGCTGTTAATGAGAGTGTTGATATATTCTTGTTTTATCTCATATTGAACAACAAACCGAATGCGTTCACATAAATCCTCAATTTTGGTATGCTTATTCATGTTGCGCTTTAGCATTCTGAAAAAAAGTTTAATAACATTGTATCCCGGCTGTTAGGTGTCAATTGAGTAAAAAATAGATTATTCAATTTTAGCCCCTCTACTGTTTAAATGTAAATATAAAGCAAATATAGTGAACTTAGATGAATATGACGTTACCTTTCTAAACGCATGAGATGGAGCATTGTCTTGAAAAACAGTAGTAACCCCCGTGTAAGTGTGTTGCATTTTATAATAAAAAACATCCTTTATAACTGAAACAAATTTTTTACTATTTAAGATACCAGATATAATTCTCTATTTGATAAGTTGATTATACTTAATACTAAACCAATGCGTTACTTGTTGAGGGTGGGCTTTTATTCTAACAACCAGGAAAAAATGTTTTTGAAAACTCGATCCACACAACACTTTATTTTTAAAGCCAGATTGTTCGTCTCAAATCATTGTTTTATCGGCAAAATATACGGAACGCCAATAACAAAGGTGTCGTTCACTCCGTAGTTTACAAAAGACTCTTCTATCATCCTTTTGTTTTTTTGGTAATAAATGGCTTAACCCTTGGTGATTGCAGAGTTAAACCAGAGTCAATTGCTCTGTTTCTTATTGTAGAATAAGTAAAATTATTTAAACTATTTCTTTTGATTTCTGAAATAGGTTTATTATAATTGTTTTAAACTCTATAACGATTTTCTGATCATTTGTAGTAGTCGTTACACGTTTTCTTCCAACTTTATCATAATTTCTTGGTTTTTGACCGTTAATAATCCGATTGTTAAAAAGTTAACTTTGTATAAATCTGCCAATCTTTTGGGTAAAAATCCCTCACTTTTAAATTCTGTAATGACACGATGTTCATTTTCAGTAAAATGAAAACATTTTAATCATCACTGTCCATTTCACAAACGATGTAATTAGAAAGCAAAATTAGCGGATGAGCGGAATCTCAAGGTCAAACGTAAATAATAAATTATTCAATTTGATTTAACATTTGATTTAAAATTTTAAAAAAATTATTTTTATTATTTTTATTTATACAGATTAGAATAATTAAATATTTATTTTGATAACTACTATAACATCACAATCAGAGCAGATTAGAATGTTTATTTAACATTAATTTTAAGAATTAGTTATTGTTTATTTTTAATGAAATTAAGCACACAAAATAATAATAGGCTAATTATTATAAAAATTGTGTAATTTCAACTTATTATCCACGTTAATATAGAAGTGGCTTTTAAAATATGCTATTTTGGCAGACTCAGCCTTCATAAATAAATATTTCTAAGTATATATAAAGGAACTATTAAATACTAGACATTATTTTTAATTCTCATTATTTATTTTTTGAAAAAACACTTGGACATAACAAATTAATTTAGATTTAATACTTTTGTAATTTTTTGCGTTAATTTTTGAATTTAGCTGTATACTACTAACTTATGGATTCTATTAATCCTAATATGTATTATAGAAATAATTTTTTTAAATGTTAACCTTAAAAATTTAGGATATGATTGGGCAGTTTTATATTTCTTAAAAGAAAAACTTTCAACATTTTGCTATGTGTTTAATTTAAATTTATTTCGTACAAAAAGTATTTAAATAAATGTTTGTTAAAAAACAAATCACTTCGTATCAATTGTTGACAAAGAAACATTTTAATCATTTTTCTTGAAAGTATTAATTGAAAAATAACCGTTCTGGCAAATAATCAATACTTGATAAAAAAACATATAATAGAAATGATATATTTGCAAAAAGTAGTGCACATTACTTGTAGAATTGGTTAAATTAATAGATTGCATATTTATTATGCGCAGTATTATGTGCGGTATGTGGTAACAGATTAACATAAACAATTTTTACTGATAAACAAAATAACGTAAATCGTAATTAGCAGTTGTTGACATGTAGGTATATATACAGCATGTGATTTAAAATAAACTTGAAAATAATATTTAAAAATGATTTTTAGGCAAAGATTTCAATAATAAACATTAAAATTTATTTCTTAACGACTTTAATATAACTGTACATCTGGCGCAGTAATATACTACTACATATCGTGATATATATATCGTGATGATATTTATACAGTGAATGTATAAAATAACATTAATTTTATAACAATTATTTAACAATAAAAATGTATATATATATATATATATTTGCATATATGCATTGTTTGCAAAAACAACATTTTTTCGGAAAGGATGTAATATTTAATAATAATATAAATAAATCTACAAAGTTTTTTATTTATTAAAAGTTAAATTTATATTAAAATTTAAAAAATTAAATGTTTTGTATTATTTGTAGCCTATGCAGTACGCTTAGAATAGTAATATTATTTTATTTTTATTTTTTATAATTTTTATTTATGGTTACTATTTTGAGTGTTTAACAGGGAATATTTTTCAGTAGTAAACATTTTAGCAATACTGAACGTGGGCCCAAATTTAGCGCCGGTGGTAAGTTTTGAACCTATGCTCTCTGGGGTTTAAGTAAAGTGCTTTATCTACTAACCACCCCGGCAATTGCAATATCAAATTATAAATACCTTTCTTTTCTATGAAATAAATGCATTATTTATAAAACAAATTGACTGCATAATATTCAATAAAAAAACACTTGAAATCATAAACTACATTAAATTTAAAAAAATCATTAATTTCAACTTTTTTATGTGCTACGAAATACAAAATATTTTTAATCAAAATGCAATATACTATGTTTAAATACCATTAAAATATTTTAAAAGTTAACTAAAATTAATAATTTGTGCACTAATAAAATAGGGTCTCATATAAAATGTTTTCAATGTACAAAAAACTTACATTGTTTTTAACATTTAGTAAAATGTCATATTTTATCTTTGTTAACAAAAAAACAACCATCAAAATTTTGTATGTATTTAAAATTGAATTTTTTATTTTACTTTAAATTAACTGTAAAAGTGTTTATTAAACCACTGTATTCAATTGATAAATAATTTCTGTTAAATATAGTTGATTTTAAAATTTGTATATAAACGTTTTAGAAAATCTCGTAAATTGCTTCAAATTTTATTATTATGGATTATGTAAACCTTATATGTAAATTAAAAATGGTTTTTATAGTTACTAATTTTATGAAATCCTTTATAATATTTTAAAAACACGGATTAAAAAATATTTTTTAATTTACTCATTTTATAATAAGTTTTATATTTTTTATTAAATAAATAACAAAATACTTCTAAATAAATTAAAAATATTTTAAAAATATCTGTTTATATTTAAATATCTCATATTAAATAAATAAACCTGAAATAAATTATTTCCAATTTAATAAAATTGTAAATAATAAGTGAACCATATTTTTATTTCTGGGTAAAAAACCCAGTTTTTTTGTACAGTTTTATATTATATAAATTATATAAAACAATTATAATTTTATTAACATATCTAATTAATAATAATAATAAACAATTACAATAAACGTCTATTAATTTATAATTAAACATTGACTAATCTTATCAAATATTAAGGAAAATAAAAATCATATGTAATTTTTTTATTTCACACTACAAAAATATTTGTAAGAAATATGGTCGCTATTTTGTAACTATTTATTTTGGGTAGTTCACAATATTTTTAGGTCGGTTATTTAACAAACATTAAAGTTGATATTAGTAATTCTATAAATTGGATATACTTACAAATAGTTTGTTTTAGTATAATCCCAAAAAATCACTAACAGAAAAAGTTTCTAAATAAAAACTGTTTTTTTAGGTCGTATAATACTTAATTTTATATTTTTAATCAAACAAAGTGAATTTAGACATGGTTGAAGTAAACATTCCAAAATGTAACACAATGCAACGTTTTTAAAACTAATTGTAAGTGTCCTATAAAAGAATTTAACTTACAAATGTTTTAACACATTAAAATAAAAAATGAACAGCACAAGGGTCATGATGTAATTAAAATTACAACGCCAACTTCATATTTCGTACCAAACCAACATATTGTTTGTTAAATATAAATATTTAAAATGTTCAAATTAAAACTTTTATTGGGTTGGTTTTGTACTGTATTTTGTTATTATATTTATAATGTTTTTTTTAACTTATGTTATATTTAATGTAAGATAAATGTGAAAAATGTAACTCTAATTTAATCATATTTTTAATATAACATAAAACATTTTTCCTATTCTACTTTGAATTAGCAAAAGATAAAATTTTTAAAGATGTAATTTCAAATAACAAATTTTTTTATCTTATTTTATTTAAATTGCACAATATTTTTTTAATAAAATAAATAAGCTTTTTTTACTAAACGTTATTTTCCTTTGTTCTTTTTACACTTCAAAGTGCAAAAAATTTTTAAACAATTAATTTTTAGTGCTTATTAAACTAATTACAGAAATATTAATTTTATACCTATTTTAACAAATTTAAAAAAAAATTTTTAGTGTATCAATAACATTGTAATTATATTATATGTTATATTATACAAAACCCTTCTACCTTCAAAATAAGAATGGGGTAATAAGACAACAATTACAGCAAAACAACAACAACAACAAAGTCTCATATTTCAAAGTGAGCATGAGGCAACAAGTTGTTTTCATGTTTTTGAACATTCAGTCAAACGTTTTCGTTGATCCCATGAAACACTCATTTCAATTAGATCTTCCCGAATAACATTGTAATTATGACATGCATTTTAATAATTAAAAGCAATCAATTATTTTTTTCACTTATTATTATTATTTTGGTTTTAATTAAAAATAAAAAATAAAAACCTAAACTCATTATAAAGATTTAAATAGAATTAGACTATTACGTTTATATGTAATTTTATAATATATCTATTACATTGTTTGTATATTTTAAATAAATATAGAAGTAAATGTGCATTACTTTATATATTTTTATTAATTCATAATATTTTTTTATTAAACCATCTAAAAAAATTAATAAATTTCAATTTGTTTAATAATTTTATACTACTAATAAGTAAACCAATAATTTTTACAAAAAAATAAAGCAATTTATTAAAATTAATCAAATAAAAGTTAATGGAAGAAATATCAGAAATAATAAACTTTCAAATTTTAAATTAAAAAAAGTTTTTTGTAAGTTTAAATTTATAATTTTACTTACAAATAAAAAATAAAATATAAATTTTAAAAATTTAAACATTAATGTTTTTATAAACATTTATTATTGAAACAATTGCAATAAAATGTTACTAAAATTATTATTGTTGATGTATAGTTTTATTTTTAATCATTAGTTTAAAATATTAAACTTACACGACATAAAATTTTTAAATACCGGCCTTATTGTATTTAAAACCATTTCATGATAACATCGATTAAAAATGAGGCGTTTTACTAGAATGTAATAAAAAGTAAATAGTTAAATTAATTTAATAAAAACTAATACTACAATAAAATGTGTATTGTAGTTTTTAATTTTTAAATTATAGATTACTATGTAATTATTTGTAAATAAAATTTTAAAAATTAATGTAATTTCTTTTTATTAAAAAATCAGTTTGGTGTTAATATCTCCAGCTAGTAAAAACAAATATTGGAAATAAATAGTAACAACAGTACATGAAATGTAGAAAGCACACAAAGTTTCTATAAAAAAAAGTCATAGTTGTAAAAATAGTAATAGATAGTAATCGATAGAGTCCGTCATTAAACAGAAAAAAATATGTTTTAATGACAAACATATTAGGCAGGATATAATGAACATGTTACATTATAACGCACTTTTTATTAAAGTAGCAAACTTAGATAAAAGGGATTGATTATATAATACAACTGTTTTAATTATTACAATGTTGTTTATAAATTTATTTGTAATGTATTATTTATATATCATTAATATGAACTTTACTGAAACCGGTACCAGTATTGGCTGGGAAAAGAGTAAGAAAGAGTCGAAAATTGACAGTCTACATTCTATGGAAAAACAATAATTGATAAAGAAACACAAACACAATGTATTACAGCAAGCTGCCGCAATTAATTAAACTTACAAGTTTAATAACAGTATCGAGTAAATGCAGAAAAAATGTTTTAGTGTTTACATGTATAAACATTTTAGAGTATACTTATATGGGACATACTTGCTACTTTGCAGTCTTTATTGTAATAACAATATTATAACATTTTACCAAAGTAATTATTTTTGTTGATACATAAAATATTTATAAGTTGTATATATATATATATATATATATATATATATATAACGTTCACAAATTAATTAAATGATTAATAATAAAATGCAGTTGCTGCGTTATTAAGTTGATATAAACAATTCAACAACAGTATTAATATATTGGGTTTATATTTTATTAAACACACAAAACAAATTTAATAAATAATGAAATTAATGTTTGAAATAATTTTTATTTAACATGTTTATTTATGTAAATTAAATAAAATTAAATGTACGATTAATAAAATTTATCGTGTGTGTTTTAATTAATTTTTAATTGTTTTTAAAATATAAATTTTTAAAAATATATAATTATAAACGTTGTAAATAACTAATCTAAAATATTATTTTATACTTCTTTTAATCTATTTAAAAAAATTGTTACTGTTTTAAATATTTGATAAAAAACATTTTTGGTAATTTAACATTTTAGCAAATTCAAACGTGGGACTGCATTTAATACCGATCGATTAGATCGAACTTATATATGCCCAAGTTCATGTCGAGCTCTGTACCAGTAAATCACCAAAATTAAAACTCTTTTTTAACAGTTTTAACATTTTTAGTAAAACAGTTAATTAACGCTTTAAACTTTTGAAATATACGTGAAAACAATGCTCTATTTGAGTACTACTTGGAGGTTTTAAGTAGTTTATTTTTACCAACAAAAGTAGGGGGCCGGAACGGAAGATTAGCAGATTGGCCTTTTTAAGAAATAAAAATTACTACAAAAAAAATAAGTTGAAGGATAATTCTAATATGTTAGTTATTGAAAAACCCCAAAAAGTTCATTTATTGATATACAAAATATTCAATGCGAAATAAATAAAAAATGCAATTACATGTGGCTTTTTATGCACTTTAAGACAAAATTATTTTGTAATATTATTGTTATTATGGTTATTGGCTTAAATGCTTTAGTAAAATATTAGCTTTGAACACACAAAAATAAGCACAATTATAAAATATAATAAAATAAGCAGTATGTTTCATTGGTAAAAAAATTAAATTAAATAACGTAGTCTAACACACTCAAAAATAAACGAATATTCAAAAGTCATGTGCGTTATGATATGCGTAAAGAGGCATAATATTACTTTGGAAACGTAATAGTATAATTTAGAAAAAACTAGAAAAAAACAGTAAACAAAAAATTTTATTATTTGACATTTTAAAACATTTTTCCAATTTAATATTTTTACTGTCTACTTTGACAGTTTGCATGCACGTTTTACAGCAACAAAATTTTGGCATTGATACCTGTATAATTAAGATTGGTCTTAAAATCATGTTCTCACAGTTTTGTTATTGTTCATTCAGCATGTTTGTTTAATATTTTTTAGTAAAATAATAACAAATAATTTTTCAATATTTAGAATGTTTGTACATAAATTGAAATGTTATTTTAGTAATTATTTTTGGTATTAAATGTTTTATATTTATTAACGACGTACACAGTTCATTTATTTTTATTTAATTACAAAAAATATAGCAAACAGAAAATAGTATTTTGATCGTTTTTAGTAGCATTTGTATTATATATGTAGTAAACAACCAAATTTCTGTGAAACATGTATTACTTATAATTTTGTCTTCAAAATAAACACTGATATGTTTCAAACATATAGTCATGATTGCACTATTTGTATATACATATGTATATATATATATATATACTGGCTTTATACAATACACAATGGCTTATTTATTTCAAATAAAAAATTTTAATGCAGAAACCTAAAATTTATACCCAAAATAAATATATTTAAAAATTATTTAATTAGAAATTAAAAAAAGAATATTTTAAATGAAGTGTTTGCATAAACGAACATATTTTAATTTAGAATTAGTATTTGAGAAAATTATCATTTGTAAGATATTAATTTAATAACATATTTTTACGTCATAGTTATGCACTAAGTGTTTATTTATCTATAATAATTACTTTAAAACGTATTAGTTATAAAATAAGTTTAATTATTTTATAAATAAAATAATATTAAATTGTAGTAAACATTCTTGGTTAGTTTTATAATTAAAATTTGCATAATTGTATTATATATCTGGGTACGGTTTTAAATTAACGTATCGCTGATAGCAATTTAATATAAAAATGTAATTATTATATTTATTAACATTAATTTAATAATATATATTTAATTACCAGACATAAAAAATTAATAAGTGCCTACAAAAAAGTAAATTCAATTGGTTGGATATTTAAAGTAGATTTATTTAAGCAGAATTTTGTTATATATATATATATATATATAAATATATATATATATATATATATATATATATATATTAGGCAATAAATTTGATGTCGACAAGTATTTTAATTCTTTTGTTTTTAAAATAACTTACTATATATTTTTAAAATAACAACTTCTTTGCACATTAAAAAAATTAATTAATGCGTTACAATTTTTAAAAATTGTATGGCGTCAATACATGCGATGGTAATGCGATGTTTAAACTTGAATTATTTGTGGTTAAATGTTTTTAATTATTAAAATATGTAATTTATTTATATAAATTATTAATAAAAATGTATTTTAATTTTGCTACATTTTTATTTTTAAAAATAATATTATTTTAAATAAAATAAATACTTACATAAAAACATAAAAATTTACATTATATTTTTAAATAGTTGACAATTATTTTATTGTACTGAATTATAACAGACAATTAAAATATAATTACTTAAAATTTAAATGAAAGAATTTTTAATAATTAAGTTATAAGTATTTTTATTTATAGTAAAAGTTTTTGCTATAATTTAAAACTGTTTTTTCTAAATTAAGTTATTTATTACAAAATTATTTTAAATTAACAGTAACCTATTTATTTATTTTTACTAAATACATATTTTTTTATTATCATTTATATTATTTAAATATTAAAGTTACTAATATTAATAAAAATATTAGTAATAATAATAATGATTATTATTATTAATAGTAATATTAAATAGAGGCCTATAAAATTGTATTATTTTTGTTACATTCAACACTAGATTTGCAATAGTAACAGTTGTACGAGTTTATTCCTCCACTGAAAATTTTTATAATTAATTACTTAATTTGAGAAAAACGTGCACCAATATATAACACTAATATATACATTGAATAAAGCAAATCAGTACTGTATACCTTTAAAATGTTGTACTACATGGCTATGTCGATAGTAAATATCATGATAATATTATCTTTCTAATGCCAAGTACTAAGTGTAAAAAAACATTGACAAAACGAATTTTATTCACAATTGTATAAACTAAGTAACGATAATTTTTAAATACATAAAAAATAAATTATCTACAAGAAATAACAATTTATATATATATATATATACTATACAAAACTCTTTTTGCTTTAAAAATAAGCATGGAGCAATAAAACAATAATTACAGCAAAACAACATCAACAACAAAGTCTTGTTAAAATTGAAGATTCTGCAAATCGAAGATCGATCTTTTTTTCGGCTTTCACTCAACCTTGTCAACCTTGTAACTTTGTTATCCAGATAAGTGCGATCACTTTTTTGCCGTTGTTTGCCGAAATGGCGTCCACTTAATTGTTTCCGTAGCAGTATAATGTTTTTACAAAGGCCAGGTTACTAACCCTGCGCTCAAACCCTCCTCCTTTATCCAGGATGGTGACTGACTAGATTAAATCATTTCCAATCCAAACTTGGCGGAGTTAACAATTTTATGCTCAATAAAATTATAACAGTACGTCGAATATACATTTTGTCATCATTAATATTACTACAAGTAATCAATTTTATTATATAATTGTCAATAGCTAATTTGGTATATAATATTAATCACAGCAAATAAATTATTGTGGACTTTGTAGTTAATATTGACCTACTTATTTAGATACCAGAAATAGCGCAAAATTTGACGCTTATGTGACATTTGCTCGTCACGTTTAACACCTACCAACTGTTAAAAAACAAGTGACGCGCACAAATTCAAGTCATTATGTACTTGTCAATTGTTTTACATATTTACAAAATATTATTGGTCAAAACAAAAGAACATAAAATTATCATAGAACAAAAACTAATAAAAAAATGAAAAAAATTTTACAAACTGAAATGAACATTGAAAGCATTGGTTACTCTTTACAATTCCAAATAAAAATGTTAAAATGCCCATAGTTCGACCAATGTATTTGTTACCGAAACTACGGTTAAACTGATAAAAACAATGTGAGGTGGCAAATGTTGTTTTGGGTGTTTCGACATTGGACAAAAAAAACACTTTGATAGTGTACAAAATTCTTAGCTGAATTAAGGGAAAGGATCATTCTATTGTTATTTTGAACTTTGTTTTCAAAAGATCTATACTATCATCTCTTTTGAATTACAGTTTTTCGTAAACCGGTTTTTTATCCGCGTTTTCACCTTGCTCTATAACATTGTTACACTATAATGTTAAACATTATTAAGTTGAGTACGAAGTTGAGTGTTTAAAAAAAAAATTGTTTTAAAATGTATTTTAATAGTACATTAAAAAAGTTTTAAAAAAACGCAACAATTTGTTAAATATTATTTACCGAAATCTAAATAAAAATGAATGCGTATTAAAATAATAATTTTGACGAAAATATAATAATTTTACTGTTTGATACTTTTTAAAACATTTTGCAATAAACAATATTTTTATTATACATAAAATTTACATATTGTTCATTGTTTCCTTATTATGCATTATGAATCAAATGTGGGAAAACATTTATTTGAACTTAATAAAAATGAAAAATAAAGTTAATAGACTATTGTGTTTAATATTTTACTTTAAATATTGTTTTTAAAAACAAATAAATTATTTTAAATAATAATATTAAATGTTGGCAAACAAATTGTAAATATAAAAAGGCCATTTTAAATACTAGTTAAAAACGTGTTAATTGCCTTAGCAAACGCTAGTAAATGTTTATGCCAACATTTGTTCAAAATACATAAAAAAAGCATTTGTTTACAAAACATAATTTATTAGTAGAAAGCGTTCTAATATTAAATTATGTAAACCTCAGAAAATTGTTCAAAAGCAACGTTATTACTTACAATAATTTGAAACACATTTTACAATTATCACATAACACACAATAAATATTATTTATATATTTTTTTGAATTCTAATAATTCAAAACGTAACTAAATTATTTCAACTTTACTTTATAATGTTTTAAAGTCTTTTTTAAAACTAAATGGACTATTAATAATAATAATAATAATAATAATAATTTAAACAGTGTTTAACTAAATCAAACATTAAATCGCAATGCAGAAAGTGTTGTTTAAGCTAGTATAAAGATTAAAATAAATTGTGTATTATATATTTTTAACCGGAAGTATTTACTAAAAATAAAACAGATTTTTTGTTATATATATATATATAATTGTGTAAATGTATTTAATTATAGGTTTTTGAATCTACAAAAGATAAAATTAAAAAAGAATTTTTTAAATAATAATGCATGTTTTTTGGCAAAACATGTTTGAGTCAAATATGTATACCATAATTTTATAATATAGATTTTTAAAAACAACTTATATTATACTTGTGCAAAATTTAAATAAAGTCTTATTACGTTTTTATAATTTAGATAAATTATTTTTAAAACCCAAAAAATGTACTTTATTTGTTGTAATTATAGCGTCTACTCTAATATTAAATTTCAACTAAAGTATAATATTATTCAATCAGAACATAAAACAATTATTATATTTATTTCATTTCTAAATATTAATTGTTTAATTCCATTGTATTTGTAGAAACGCTGTAGCCAGTTTAAACTCCAGTTAAAAAGGATGCAGTTTGAGCAAAGATTTAATAGCCTGACTTTTTCAAAATATAATTATGGTTAAAAAAACTAGCAAAAAGGCGCTATTTTAGACAATTACAGTAAAGAAGTAAAAACATGATTTTAATAAAAAAAGTTGATTAATATTTAAACAAAAACCCAATCTTTAATGTGGAAAAGTAATAATATTAAAAATTGAAAATATATTTACATAGAAAATTTCCGATGTTTTATGCTTTCTAAAATGATAGGGCTGTGCAATTGAAAACATTTATACTATATTTTTAAAACTATTTTTATACTTGTTCAATTTTTGATTTAATAATGTTAAACTTACACATTTACTTGGGTTTATTAACGATGTTATAAAAATATTAATTTGTGTAAATTATAGTAAAAAATATTTTTATTTACCTAGAAACTAGTAAATTTATCTATTTTTATGCAATAAAAAATTGTATAAAATTTTGTTTTATTACAAAGTAAATGTTTGTGTAATTAATGGTCTTATATATTAATAAATAAGTTTGTTTACAATATTATGTTTAATTTAAAATAAACTTTACAAGTAACTATAAATGATAATATAACAGTTAATTAAAATAGTAAAAGTGAACAAAATTTTTTTAAAACAAAATTTTTTTAATTATTGAATTAATCCGTAACATTATGATTCTGAACAAAAAGAATTTTTTACTGTTTGAATTTCCTGTTATATTGTTTATAAAATAATTTTTAATTAATTATTTTTCTCAATTTTTTAAAAACTTTAATTCAATTATTATTACCATGCCCACATTAAACTCTAATATTTACAATATCTAGGATTATATATATATATTTATATTTATATGTATATATATATATGTCCTAATTATTTATAATTAAAATTGTGTTTTTAAAACAAAGATATAAATGTTAATTCAAGAGCTTATTTAAAAAGAAGATAAAAAACTAAAAAAATTTAAAAAACTACACACCCTTTTTTAATTAATTATTTTTAAATAAACATGATTTTTATCTTGGTACCTAAAATTGTTTTTAATGTTTAATTATTAGTAAAACCATCGCAATATGTGCCTTTTATTCATAATTGTTATATTGTAAACTTTTGGTTGAATTAAAATAACATTTGAAAATAGTAAACTTTGCGTGTTTATTTGTTAGTTTTGTGTTTGAACCTTGTACTGATATGCGTTTTTTGTAAAATGACACGTTAAGATACCTCATAATGTTAGTGGAATAGTAAACAACATAATTATTGTGGAACATAATTACGCTTGCAGCTAAAATCATTATTATTGTTATTATTTATTTTATTTTTTTTTTATTTAAGGGAAACAATATTGTTTTTTCTAACGTATTTTATACTTTTGGCATCAGATATAAAGCTACCTTTTGGCTTTTACTCTAAATTCTCTTATCAAAAGCGTACGGCTTCTACTTATTTGTAGTAGTTTAATTAAGTTTCGTCATGTTGTTTAATTTGCTTTTTAAAGGAAAACAGGTTACTGACTTTGCACTTTAACTGCCTTATTTTCTCAAACGGACATGGGATTGGCTACTCTAGAGTTACATCTAAAATAATAAAATTGTAATATAAATGTTTTGTATAAAAAATAAATATTTAACAATAAGATAAATATAACAATTTGATTTTTGTGTTTTTTATAACTGTAGATAAAATAAATGCTTGAATTTTATAAATAGCTGTGTAGGAAATATATACTTATCAATAAACATTAAAAATAACAAACAAACACTTGAACAGTTGCATTAGAAAATTGTTTTAAGTTTTTAATTTTATTTGAGTTGTTTTCTTATTTTGTTTTATTAAAAGTTATTAATTAAAAATGAATTGTAGAAACTTTTGTAAAATTAAGATAATATATTTTAACTTTGAAAAATTGCGTTAATAATCATAGCTTAATAATTTTAAAACCAAATACCTTGTTTCTATGTGTAAAGTTTAATTAAATCTTTAAGTATATAATTATTTTAATTAAAATTGTATAAAATTTAACGCAATTTTATAATAAAATAGCATTTATTCAATTTAATTGCATAATTATATACAATCAAATTAAGTGTTTACAAATATTCATGTCTCGAGTTGTAGAAGTGATTAGAATGCAGGTGTAAAACTGAGTGCACATGAGTTTGAGTTTTACCGACTAAACTTTGCTTAATGCTCATTGACTGAAAATGTTTGTTGGAAACATTAAAGCTGTAGAAATCAAATTGATTAAAAGTCGAACATACATTGAACATATATTTTGGCAATTAACAAATTGTTCATTTTTAAACTTAATTATTTATATTCTGTTTGATGCGTTAAATTACTTTTTTTAATTTTAATTAATTTTTTAAATTTTATTTTTGAAACAATAATTTTAATGTGATCAACATTTTTCAGTATATATATATATATAAATAAAAATAATTTAAAGTAATGTATTAAGATTTTTAAAAATGCTCAACTCCACCTAGTTTGGACCAGAAATGATCCAATTAAACCAGTCTCAAGTCTGAATAAAGGAGGAGAGTTTGAGCGCAATGTTAGCAACTTGTAAAAAATTTATACTGCTACGAAAACAACAAGAGGACGCCATTCCGGCAAACAACAGCAAAGAAGTGATTGCACGTACCCGGATGACAGGGTTGAATGAAATTCAAAAAAAAAGCTCAATCTTTGATTTGCAGAATCTTCAATGCCAAAAACTTAACTAGTGTTGGAACATGGAATGTGCGCACACTTTTTTGTTTTAGACAGTTAAAACAAGTCCTACAAGAAATGAAAAAATACAACTTAAATATTTTGAGCATTAGCGAAATGCAATGGAAAGATCGAGATCATCAATTTTATATTATGAACATAAAAACCATTACATTCATGGAATAGGTATTGTGTTGAGTAAAAGTGCGCCTAAAGCTGTGAATGAATAAAGCCCGTGGTCGACCGTATCATTTTAGCCAGATTTTATAGCAGATCTTAAAGGTCTATGCTTCTACTGAGGCTAATGAGGAGAACTAAAAAAATATCTTCTATGATCAATTACAAAGTTTGTTGGATAATGTTCCAAAAAGAGACATTAAAATGTTGATCGGTGATTTCAATGCGAAATTAAACAAAGACAGATCTGGGTACTTTTCAAATGTTGGACCACATGGCTATGCTGCTAGCATAATTGATAAGGGTTATAGGTTGTTGACGCTAAACAGTTAATGAGTGTTGGCAACACATTTTTCGCTCACAAAAATATACACAAAGCAACGTGGGATTTTTACGACGGAAAACCAGCAAACGAAATTGACTACACTTGTATTGGCACAAAATAGCGATCTGTCTTGCAAGATGTTGATTTTGATCACAATGTTGTTGTTGGAAAATTTTGTTTAAACTTAAAGAGAATAAAAATTACAAAATAATTACTCCCATTTTCGTGTGAGAAGCTTAAACAGCCAAATATTTCAAACCAATTCTACAATTCGTTTAAAAATAGATTATAAAATCTGAAAAAGATAGAAAATTCTGATAATTAATAAAAAATGCTTCAAAAAACAATTAGACTGTGCCACAAATGTGCTGGGTAGAAGATATGGCTCTACAAAGAAAAAATGGATTTTATCTGTCTCTTGGATTCTAATTGACCTCAAAGAGTAAAAAAAAATTGGAAAGAGATCAATTTAATAATCCTGTTATCTGAAAAATATTTGATAATAAGTATAAAACTTTAGATAAACTGGTTAAACAAACCTGTCGCAAAGTAAGATATTGTTGGTTAGAATACAAATTAAAAGAAGCAGATATGGCAGAAGAAAAAATTATTTCAAGTCTCTGTGAGAAACTATGAAATAACTGTCAGGAGTTAGAAAAATATAAATATTTAGATCACAAGAAATAATGGTTGTTTACTTCGAACAAATAATGAGTAATTATCTACATAAGTAAAGCATTTTAAAGAAGTGCTTAACCAGCTTACGCCGAACACCCTCATGGATTTTGATAATAATAAATATATTAAAATAAGTTAAAATCCGGAAATATGTATTGATGACATTTTTGTAACTAAAGTGATTCATTCAAATTAAAAATTGAAAAACAATAAAGAAGAGGACTTGATAAAATAACTGCAGAAATGCTCAAACATGAAAGTGATGTAGTAGCATACGAGCTTGCTTGATGATTGCAATAATTGGCGCAAAATAACTTTATTATTTGCAAAGTAATTTTGAACCGTTTAAGCAATGTGGTAGATAAACATTTGAGAACAACCAGCAGGTTTTCAAAAAGGTATAAGTTGCATTAAACAAATACTCACTCTCCGTAACATTATTAAACAAAGTCAAGACTTTCACTAGTTACTTACAATTAATTATATTATTTTTATGAAAGCTTTTATCAGTATTCATTGAGAATCTTTATAGAAAATTGTTGAGTTTTACGGAACACCGTTGAAGGATGTGAATATTATGCGTTCGTTATACCAAAATTCCAGTTGTTGTGTTTAAACAAAAAGTGGTTATACTACTGTGTTTAAAATTGTTATATGAGTATGCCAAGAATGTATTTTGTCACCGTTTTTTGTTTCTTCTGGTAATTGATTTTATTATGACTCGGTCCATAAATAATTTGTCTTACGGTATCAAATGGAACCATCGCAAATTAACAGATTTGGATTCTGCAGATAATATTGGTCTACTCAATGAAACTCCAGAAATGATGTAAAATATGACAACACGTCTCAGTAATATTAGTTCTGCTATTGGTTTACTAATTAATTATTTAAAAACAAAAGTTTTGTGCACTTAGTCAAACAATTATTAACTCATCAAAATTAGTGGACAGAATATTGATACTGTTAATTCCTTGACATATCTGGGAAGCATCATTGATAACAACGTAAAAACAGAGATTGAAACCAAACTTGGAAAGGTAATGTCAGTCTTCAATAGACTCAAATCAATATGGTCATTTTCTACCATCTGCCTAAAGACAGAACTTTGTTTGTACACATCAATAATCATTCCTACGGCAATATATGGGAGTGAAACGTGGAAGCGATAAGATAATAGATGTTTTTCATCGCCGGTGTCTTAGAAGTATTTTAAAGACTACCTAGCGCAATCACATTTTAAATAATAAGATTATGAGAAGAATTAACTCTTGTTTACTACATGACATTATTACAATTAGACGAAGACAATTACTTGATCAAATTTCACATTTACCGCCTAAATAACCATTAAAAACGGTTTTGGAATAGATGATTAAAAATGGTAAAACAGAGGTTGGTAGACCACAAAAAACTTAGTTAAGACTTATTCTTAAACTGTTAATTAAAATAAATGTTTGATAAGATTAAACAAAATGTTTGGCAAAATGTTCCACAACTTGAAAAAATGTTGTCTCATGTTTTTTTTTGAATTATGGGACAATGTTGTTGTTTTTTGACTGTAATTGCTGTCTTATTGCCCCATAATTATTTTAAAGCAAAAGGGTTTTGCAATAATTAAAAATGTTTTTACTTAAATATTTATTTAAAATTAATAAAATAAAAGTATATATACCTTATTTAATATGTATATGAACAGACATCTACTTTAACCAACTTGTAAAAAACTACATATCTCTTGTTCTGTAAAAAACGATTATTTTTGATACAACTATATATAGATTTTAAAAATAAATTTATATGTTTTTTGTAAATAGTTTGTTAAATTTTTTAAAATGTACTTGTTTATTTAAGTTTTATATTTATTTTTGTAAAATATAGAGCAAAAGTTCTAGATTCCATTTAACTTTATTTCCGTTTGACAAACTTTTCACTAAATTTATGTGTTATACTATATTTTTTATTTATACATAATTTGATTAATAATAAATACTAGTGAAAATATAGGTAAAATTAATAAAATCATATTTTAAAAATTTTATTTTTAAGTATGTATATATATATATATATATATATATATGTATATATATAATTTTTAAATCCCCATAAAAAGATTAGAAATGAACAGAAATGTACTAGTTTCAAATCTGGAAGGGGAAGAGTTTGTGGCAGGTATTGCATCCGATAGTAAAATACCTACACCAATCATTAATCATTATAGTTTTTACAATTAGTTGAATAAAAAATCCGAATGCAGAAAACTGATCACTTTTAAATGAGGGAGTAGCTGAAGAAGAAGTATAAAATATATTATTCCAACAATAATAAAAGTAAAATTTTTATCAATGCACATATTATCATTTTTTTTAAATGATTAGTAATATTTTTAATCAAATTAATTAAATATTTTTCGCTTAAAATTATTTTAATTATTTTAAAGAATCAAATCAAATTAAATACCATTTTTATGCTATTCAAAAAATTTTTTAAAGTTTTTACCATTTAATTAGAAATCGTATTGTAAGAATCCAGGATATATTGTATTTTTATTAACATTATTATTATTTTTATTATAATCTATTTTATTTTTAAAAATAACGGAGTTGTTCTATGTAAGTGTCATTTAGATTTGTTTACAGTACTTTCCGTTTTCTGGCAATTAAATTTGTTCCATTTGTCTACTTGTAAAAAACACAAGCACATTTTGTATGCCAACATTCAAAGTAGCAAAAATATAAAAAAATAAATAAATAAACATCTAGTATGAAAGATGTTGCATATTCAAAATTAAAATTTCTTTTCTTTTTTATTAAGAAATGGTATTTAAACTTCATTTCCACTGTTTTCCAAAATAAAACCCACTTGTTTTTTAGTTTTTACAAAATTATGGCCGTAGCTCTTGTTTTCTCGATTAGGCATGGGACTAACTATGACTACTGTTGTATATTAAATTTTGAGTATAAATATGACAGTACTTATGTATTATACATATATATATATATATATATATATATATATATATATATATATATATATATATATTATATTGATACATACCGCCAATTGTATCATATTTTATAATTGTACCTATTTTTTGTGTGCTAAAGACTACTTTTACTAAATTATCTATGCCAATAGCTATTATATATATATATATATACATATATTAAAAATTAACATTTAATTTGGCTTTCATTTTTAATTTTGCTGCTTTTAGTTCTTTGCAGAAGTTTAATTAAACAGCGATATCTATTTTTTTTAAATCTTTCGCTCTTTGCTATTTCCAACCGGAATTAGAACCGGCTACAATAGACTTAATAAAGATTATCTTATAATAATAATAATAATATCTGATCTAATTATTTAACAATTATTAATTAGGTTTAATATTTTAGTTGTCGCTTTTTGTATTTTGTTAGTAAAAATGTTTTGCTACAGAAAAATGCTGAAAATAAAAGTTTAAAATGTTTTTTCTAAACCTACTTATTTACTATGAGACAAATATTCCAAAATCGTTTTTTTATCAATTGAGCTTCCTGGCTATTTGCACAGTAAATGTGATCCTTTTCGTGAGTCTTGCATTCATTTTTTAATGGGAAACAGTTTTTTACAGTAAACTTGTTAATATTATTTTAATTCACATTAAAATGTTTATCATTTATAAATTCTTAAGTTAAAATTATTTTTTTTAATAAAAACACTAGAAATAATTTTAAAATTTAATACAAAATGGTGTTAAATAATTTTTTAATAAACATTGCTATATGTTTTTTAAGTAATTATTTTATATAAATAATTGTTTATTAAACTTAATTTAATTATTATAATATATAACACATAAATAATGTTTTCAAAATTTATTTTAAAAAGCCGTTGAATTTATATACATACAACTTTTTTCATTTATTGGATACTTGTTAAATATAGTTGTCAGCAAGTGTACATGTATCTAAGCTAATCGAGGGATAATGATAGTAATAAAATTGAAACCTACATTTATTCAGTTTCAAGCCTAGCGTTGTAGCCACTTCTGTTACCCTGAAACTTAATGCAAAATTGGTAAACGTTTAATGTTTAAACTGGAAATATTTAAAAATTTTATAATCGCACATTATTGGGTGCATTATTGCAATATGTTTTAATAAATAAAAAACTAAAAATAACATTTTAAAATAAATAATTATAGCAAATAATATGAGAATAAAGCCCAACAAAAAAATGTATAAATTTAATTTACTATAGAATGTTTATATTTTAAAAACACCATGTTTTACTGTATGTTTATTGTTGCTAGTTTATGAAAAAACATTATCATTCATTAGCACAATTTTGTTATTGTAATTTTACAAACTAAAAATATATTTCTATATTCAATCAAACAAATAAAATTAGCATTTCTACTTCTACGCAAATCATTTTGCAATGAAATTAATTTAAAATAGTAGATGGTATAATTACAAAATGTTTTTTAAACATTAATACGTCAGCAAATAAGAAATTATTAATTAACCAAAAATGTTGTTATTTAAAAAAGAACATGTAATTATACAAAAACATTGTTATTACTAATTGTGTTTACCATATAACCACATAATATTTTTTTGTAAATAACAGCACTCACATTTTTAAATTAGTTTTCTAAAATTATAGAGGATGATATTTGTACGTATTAGGAATTTTTGTAAACAATTAAATGAAACATTTATAACTCACAATTAATTTTATGTTTAATCTTTTTAAACATACAAAAACATTAAAAGCACAAACTCGACTATTGTATATTTAACTCCCTAAAGCCCATATTTAAACGTTATTAATAGTTTTTTTAAACTGATGATTATCCGCTTAGAAAATTATTCATGCTATAAAAACTGGCATTTTGTATAGTTATATTAATTCGCCGATTTCTTCCAATTGCTTTAAAGCTTATAATTTAAGTTGTTTTAATTTTTTAATTTGTTATATTTATTCTACACAATACTTTTTTCAATAAAATGTTTTTGAAACAAATTATGTAGATTCTTAAAGTTTGAATAAATAATAGTATTATACATTGTTTTTAAAACAAATGTGGTTGTATGTTTTAATTAAACATTTTTTAATAAAATATTTTTATCAATATTGGTCTTCAAATCAAAAGATTTGAAATAAAATAATTATTAATAGTAACATTATTTAGTAAACGTTATACATTTTTAAGATAAGTTGATTTTTCTGAATGCCTTATAATACGATAGTGCGTTTTATTACATTGAT
Source organism: Cardicola forsteri (assembly GCA_025895645.1). Classification (NCBI taxonomy): domain Eukaryota; kingdom Metazoa; phylum Platyhelminthes; class Trematoda; order Strigeidida; family Aporocotylidae; genus Cardicola; species Cardicola forsteri. Next base: position 334,561 of record JAKXYG010000489.1, on the reverse strand, counting down.
TTCGGTTAATTACTGTATTTTTGTGCAATCAGAAGGTAATGGGTATTTTGTAAAATTAATTTGATATTATCGTTTATTTTATCAAAGTAAATAATAATCAAAACATGAGTTTAACAAATAATGATTTAAAAAGCACTTAAAACAAGTTCTTATTAAGTGTAGGTTTTAAATAAACATTTAGTCAAAGTATGCTTTAAAATAAAAAGTATTGTTATTTACCTGTTGTTTTTAAACACCCACATATAAAAAACTAATCAACTATATTAGCGTCGAATCAAAAATAAATTGCATAATGTTGTTTTAGGATAAAAGTTTTCATTAAGTATTAAATGTGTCTGTGCATCTGTATGCAGTATCAATTAAAATTGTATACTCTAAATAACATATAAATACAAGTAACACCAATGCTACTATTAAATTTTAAACTTTGAAGACGGTTATAGGAAATTTATATACAATCACAAATAACAAAAGTAACTTTTAAGCCAATATTTTTATTTTTATTTTTATATGTAATAGAAATGCGTGTTTAAGCTTATTAAATTATTAAAGATTATTTTGCATAAAACATTATTACCACTGTGTGCAGTAACAAATTTAATTAAATAATTATATATTTAGTAGCCATAATTACACTATTTACACTGCAATGTATGTATTTACATGAAGTATATTAATTTTTTATCTTAAAATGTTAATTTGATAATACCTTTTATATAATTTATTATTTATGTTTATTTCTAACAATATTTTCATAATAATAAAGGTGCATTATAAATTATAGATTTTGATTATTTTATTAACTAGTGTTAAAATATTTGTAATAAATACTTTTGGTATAATTAAAATACAAATAATATTTACATAAAATGTAAAAACATTTTTAATAGTATTTAAAGTTTTTATTCTTTTACTTTTTTACTACTTTGAATGTTTTACGGAAAACATCTTTCAGCAGTGGACATTTGAGCGAAGCCGAACGTGGATCTGTATTTATTGCGGTGGTCGGATTCAAACCCATGTCCATCAGGTCTACATTGAGCGCTGTACCGCTAACTCATTAAACATTGGAAAAAATTTTAAAATGTTTTTATTGTTTATTTTAGTTATGTATCTAAAATTGTTAACGCATTTTAAACATTTTTATAAATAATAATGATAAATATTATTATTATTATTATTATTATTAGTAGTAGTAGTAGTAGTAGTACTAGTACTAGTACTAGTAGTACTAGGAGTACTAGTAGTAGTAGTAAGAGAAAGAGAGGTATCCATAGTAGTTTAAATGTTAAGTACTTTTAAATGTACATAGACGTTGTACCTTGCAACATATATTATTAATCTCTAGATTAATATTTTGCATACATAAACTTTTTGTGGTCAATTACTTTTAAACATTTATCATATAAACGATTTCAAAATTTTTATAGCACAACGTTTTTACTTTACAAATATTAAAACAATGATTAAAGTTATGGTTATTAGGTACATTTTCTGTATTTAATTTACATTGTCCTTCCAACCTTTTGCAATAATAGACGTTTATTAGTGGATTTAATTTTTTTATTCCATAAAATAATATTAAGTACCGCTCGATTTAGACCTGGGTGGACATGGGTTCGAATCCCACGACCGGCACTAAATGCGGGCCCACGTTCGGTTTCCGTAAAAGTGTCTATTGTTAAAAGATGTTTCCCGTAAAACATTCAAAGTAGTAAACATGAAATAAAAATAAAACAAGAAGTAATAAGCAAATGTTTCTGAATTGCACTATTTCTGGTAATTGTAATTTTACTGTAGTACGTTTCATAAATAATTTTTTTCTTTGACTTTTAACAGAAATATATATATATATATATATATATATATATATATATATATATATATATATATATATATTCTCCAATTTTGCGCCGTTTTGTATTTTTTCTTTATCAACTGTTATAAACTTACTAGGATTAATAAAACTCACATTTCTAATCACAATCTAAAGCAATGTTTATATTACATATTATATATTATACAAAACCTTTTTGCTTTAAAAATAAGCAATAAGCCATAAGACAACAATTACAGCAAAACAACAACAACAACAATAACAATAACAAGATTTAATTTATTAGTTTATAAAAATGCAGATAACTAATATACCGTAAAAAATAAGTTATTATGTATTCATTAATTTATTGATACTATTATTATTATTATTACGGTATAATTAGACACAAGCATTCTACATTAAATTCATATGTTTTACACGTTTTTATAAGATATTTTAAAACTTTATAATTAAAATTTTGTATTAATTGTAAGTACTATTTTAAATGCATTAAATATAATAATTGTCTTTTTTGTTTAAGAGACAGTGTCATTTGTTTTTTTCCAAAACTCAACTACATTCTATTCACTTTTTAAATATTTTTGAAAAAAAACAAAAACATAAAAATGTTAATTCTTAAGTAATTTTAAATTAAACATATTTCATGTGCTTTCACTTTTTAATTAAGATAAGTCATAAAATAATTTATTTTTATACTGATAAATTTTATTGTACTTTTTTATTTATAACCTTAATTAAAATTTTATTATCGTAAAACAAATTAAAATCGGTATCAAATTAAAAATTATTCTGTTACTTTTACATTTTATTGCTTAAATTTTAATAATTTACATTTTTTGATAAAATAATGTATATTTTGGAAATATGTTTTAAGTAAGTATAAACAGTATTGTTAAAATTTTCTATGTAGATGCAGTAGTATTTTATATAACATTCATTTTGTTGTTATATTGTTATTAATAAATTTGTGTTATTACTATGTCATGAAATTAAACAAAATTGCTTATATTATTTTATTATTACAAGTCATAATATGTCAATCAACTTTTTATATAGATTTACAATATCAACAATAAAATACATTTAATGTCTGTTTTTTGTCATTTGTCGCATTATGTTTGATGTCTTAGTAAGTAAAATAATATTATCTTCTATTTAAATCTGTCAGTCTGCTACAGAACTACTTTATTTTTAAACGGTGGGATTTTCAGTTACTTACGTTATAATAAATTTAATTGGGAATAAAGATAAGAATGATTTTTAAAACATTTTGTAACAAATAAATTTGATAATTATTAACTTTGATGCAACACCTGTACATTTTGAACATTACCTGTATCATATATACCAACTTGAGCGTTTTTACACGGTAATTCAACAATTTTCAATAGGACCTTAATATGTACTGTTGAAGTTATTATTTAAGTATTTATTTTACTGTTTATTGTTTTATTGTTTAAGTATTATTAATATTTATTATTTTTCTTATTAATTCATTTAGTGGTTTAATCAATACTGTAAAAATAATTCATAACAAAATTAAAAAATTTATTTATCAATGCTAACATTATTTAATTTTTGATTTTTTTAAAATGTAGTTTTAATTGTTTAAATGTTTTATAGAAAACAAGTTTTAACAAGTGAACATTTTTTAATGCTAATCAAGGGCCTGTATTTAGTATTAGTAGTATTAACTTAAGCACATGTTTAGGTAATTTTGAGTCTAGCTTTCTAGTCCCTTCCGTAATCTAGTTATATTTTTGATATTTCGTTTTTTATACGTCGGTAGTGCAAAATAAAAATCTGCTGTATAATTAATATTACTAAATGTACATGTATTAAAGTATCAAAGTTAACTATAATAGTAAACAATAAAAAAGCGTTTTTAATATTACTAATACTAATAATTCTTCTTTGCTAAAAAATTATTTTTTAACACATAAAATAATATACGTACTAGATTAGTTAAAAGTGCAAATTTATGTTATTAAACACTTTGCTAAAAAGAAACAATACAAAATTTAGTCAGCGCTAATTTTAAAATTTCCCAAACAAAAATGATTTTTGTTTTCACATTGTAAAATGTTTTTAATGCGTTATATTAAATAAAATAAATAAGTAAGCATTATTTTTCAGTTCAGCGTTTATACGTTTATTTTATAGGGCTTTTTTGCTTTTTTGATAGTTAAAGTATGTTGATAGAAGGTGCATTTAAGACCTTCGACTCAAAACTAAATGTACATAATTTGGAATTCCACAACCGGCATTAAACGTGGACTACCTTTTACTTTTTTTAAATTTTTATTTATTAAAACAAAAGTATCGACATTAAAACTTAAACCTAAAACTTTTAAATGTTTAAGCGTAAACTGGTTTAGTTTTTTATACATCAATACCTATTCAAGGAATTAAAATTTAATTTTCTTTCAATTTTCATTAATCTAAGTATATTAATATTTTAGTGTTTTGTCAAGTATACATGTGAATTAATTAATGAAACTGTTATGCATTTTTATAATTAGTTATATTGTTTAGATTATTATGTTTAATATACCTCCTTTTATATATTTTACACATTTTTAATGTTTTACATTTTAAAATATTTAAATTATTTTTTTATTTTAATTTATTTTATATAATTATATATAAATAATAAAAAAACAATATTCAAACAGTGTTTTGAATTAATTTGTAAATTGTAAATATTAATATATTTTACTGTAATGTTTTTTCCTATGTTTTCGTAGATTATAAATACTAGCTGTACAAAATAACAATTTCTACAAAACAAAAATATAAATTTTAAAATGCACAAATTGGTTGTTTTCAATTGTACAATTTATGTATTTATATTTTATTTAACTACGTTTTCTTTATGTGCGTCCACAAATTCACTGTATTCTAACAATCGACAATTGAAAAAAGTGTATGAAAATACTGACTTATCACCACTAGACGAGCCATATAACACGTTTAAAATGAAAGATTTATCACAAATTTATTATCCCAATTATGAACATTATTATCGCAAACGAAATGCTTATATGTCTATGCCATGGGGCAAAAGAAATTTATTCAAACGATTTGCTTACATTGATTTGCCATGGGGATAAAATGTATAACAATATTGTGAAATTACATTATTTATTTGTTTGTGTGACATATTGAAATGACTACAATGTTATTTGAATAAAAAGCGATTTTTGGACTAATAAAATGATAATTTTTTATTTCACTGTTTTGTGCTTTAAAAACCAAATACACAATTTGTTAAAATACATGATAAACGCTTATATATTTGAATTAGATCTAAGTAAACACTAGTACCTTTTAATTAAATGTACAACAATTAATTTTATTTACAACATGTATTTAATGATAAATATAATTTTAAATTAAGAAAACATAAATTACATATAACTAGAGTACTTTTAAAATATCCTAAGTACTATTTTAAAGTCTTGATTATGCAATATTGTTTAAAATTTGTTTAAGATTCAATTTTAAAAATTTGTTGATAAATTAAAATCATTACTGAATGTAGAATACACAATTTATTCCGTTATTTCATTACATTACAAAATCCTTTTGTTCCAAAGAAATTATTTTACCCAATTGTATTTTATCCCACTTTTTTATCTAATTTTATGTGATATATTTTAATCAGGTCTCTCTGTATGGTTTTTAGAAAACGTTTTTAACGTTAAGCCACCTGTTTTTTTATCCTGTTTGACAGTTTGTTTAAAAACTATTTTTATTTATCTCTTAAAAGTTAAACGTATCAAACAAAAGATGTGATCTCAGTAAATAATTTTCAAAATTAATTTAAAACATCAATAATAAAAAACATCTACCGCTTTATAAATCATAAAAGTAAGCAAACAAGATTTATAAATTTGTAAATGCTTTTATTAACAATATTTTACAATATTTTAAAGATTATTTAAAAATAATTTATTAAAAAAAATTATAAGTCTAAATAACTTTTATTAACTGCATTACTATCTGATAAAGCGCTAAGAACAGTTTTAAAATAAACAGTTTATGATAGTTTAGTAGGTCGAAGAAATGTTGGTATTTATGTCATTCATTATATTTTTATTTCAAAATAATGTTGGTTACTAAATTTGCTTATTAAATATCATTACAACAAAACACATAATTTATTATTATTGTCAGCTTAACATTAAAAATATAATTTAAAACCTAGAAAACAATAAACGGTTATACATTAAATTATCAGTTGTTGATTTAACCAATGTTTATACAAATAATTATGTAAAACAATTGTAAATATATTCAAATTGAAACATTATTTGTTTAAACCCGGGTTTTGATTGGAAATGAAATTGCATTACACTAACAATTTATCGATAAGCATACCAAACTACCTGAACCAAATAATTATGAGAAAGGCGATTACATTAATTATTTAGTATTTTATAAACTATAATACAATAAACTATTCGACAACTAAAAATGTCTATGTATTGTGTATTTTTCTAAGATGTCATGTTATATTATGGGTAGATTTTATTCAAATTCTAGTTAGAAACCAGTTCAAATTTACCATACAAATTTTATTATTAATAATATATATTAAAAATTATAACTGCGTTTTATTCATAATATTAATTGTGCGTCATATGAAACATTAATTTGTCTATTTGTTCCACTAATTCCAAGTTATTGTAGTATCTTCAACATATTTAATTCAATTAAGCAAGTTTATATTTATAATTTTGTATTTATTACAATATGTAGTTTTATAGTTTTCTTTTAAAATAGTGTTAACTTTTTAAATGTTTTACAACATATAAGTTACTTGTTATAAAGAACGAAAATTAATTTTATAACAAGTTTTAACAATTTAATAAAATGTATTATAAACTATTCAAAAAATTATTTATTTATTTAATTTAGTGTACATTACATATGTCTTAAATTTCTACATTACATGTATTCATTAAATTATAAAAATAGCAAAATATCTTTTAAAACCAAAAATTGAATATGCAAGTTTCAAGTTGGTACACAAGTTATTTAGAAGAAACATTTTAGATCTTCGGTTTTGGTATATTAATAAATTGAAGGGGATGGAATAAATAAAAATAAATAAATAAAATAAAAAGGTAGGCACAAATAGTAAAAATGCCCAAATCTTTATTAAAGAATGTTATTAGTCAAAGATTAAATTTGATTTCTTTGATGTGCTAAGCCGTAAAATATTTGATAGGTTAAAATAACTTTAAGCCACTTTATTATAAATACTATTTCAATAGGTATTTTAATAAATATAAGATAAAATAAACATCACTTGATAATTTGCCAAATGTGATATGTTTACATTTGTTTGTATTGAGTGGCAAATTATTATTAAATAACTAGTCAGAAAGTTTATTTATATCAAGTCAAACAGATTTACGGTAAGTTTAGCTTGATGTGTTAAAGTATAACCTTAATTGGAAGCGAGTTATTTATAAAAATAATAAATAGTAAGGAACCTAGTACAAAACCTTGGAGAACTCCTAAAAAAAACTTAAAAGGGGACAAATTGGGACTTTGTAGAATATCACTTAACTAGTCTATAATATTGCCAACAATACAAAACATTAATTTAACTAATAAAAGATTATGATAGATAGACTATAATCTAGAATGCAAAAATAATATCAACATAAAAAAAATTAATGAATCAAAATTTTCGTGGTATAATTTTATCATTCCTAAGAGTCTAAAAATTATGCCTTTAATATTGTTTTCAAAATTTTGTTAAGTTAAACAAAACGTTTCTAAAGTTGTAGCTATATAAAGATGAATCTGCTGTTTGCCTTAAAAATTAATCTAAAAAAGGTAAATTTTTATAGAAAAAACTTTTTATTTTTATAAAAAGATTAAAATAAAAACTAAAATAATTACACAATATTTTAAAATTTTAGGAGAAATGCCATCAAATCAACAAGAGATATGCTAGTTGTGGCATTAAAGGGCGTGGACCAATAATGCAAATAGGATTAATGTAGTATAATTGGTTAAAAAAAATTTGAAATAACCTCAGAACAACTAGCATACATGGAAAGCTAAGAGAAAAGCAGCTGTGCCGTTATCAAAACAGAAGAAAGTATTCAGGTATTCAGGTATATTCACAAGTTAAGTAGAAAGAAACTCCCTTTGGTACTCGGTTCAAAATATCAGGTATCAACAAAAATAGATCTCAAAAAAATTTTGTTTATAAATATGGAGTTATGTAAATGTATATATATATATATATATATATATATATATGTAAATAAGAATATAATATATATATGTATAAAATTTAGGTATAATCATGGAGAAAATAATTGTTATACGCTGATTTAAAGGAGTTAACAGACGGTGCTGTAACAACGTCGTACGGTAGAAGATTTCACGTGGATATGACCCTATATGAGAAATGGTTTAATTGAGACCGGGATTTAACTTTTGGTTTGGATAACTTAAAAGAGTGTCCCCTTCATGAATCGCTAGCAGGGATGAGAAGATGTCCGATATCATTCGACCTTAATAATTTAAAAACTAGTATGAGGTCGCCCCGGAGCCTCCTATTTTGCAGTGGAAAGATCTTAAGAGATTTTAAATGGTTAAGGTAACTTACATTCTTGAGCTGTCTGGGGATCTTAGTGAAGCTGCGCTGAACTTTGTCTAAAATCTTAATGTCTGCCTTTAGGGAAGGGGATGTAACTTGGATACAATATTCTAAATGCGGTCTGATGTATAGCTGGTAGAGTAGCCGTGAACAACTCATAGGGATATTACCAAGATTACGTTTAAAAACTTGGTAAGTTGGAACTTCTTAGATGCAGTTATCCAATGGTGTAAAGAAAAGTTTAGGAAGTGGTCGAGGGTAACCCCTAAATTTTTAACTAAATTATCTCGGGTGACGGGAGATGAGTTTGGTGTTCTGAATATATTGCCTGAAAGTTTTCCAGCGGAGAAGTGTTTACACTTGAAGAAATTCAGAGGGAGCGCATTTGCTATGAACCAGTTGTAAATACTCAAAATATCTAGTTGAAGTTGGTCAGGATCAGCACTCCAAATCTTGACATCATCAGCGTATAGCAAGATGTCAGAACGAACAACAGCGGGTAAGTCATTAATATAAATAATAAATAACAAAGGACCAAGGACGGACCCTTGGGAGACACCTGAGGTAACGTTAACTGCTGCGAAAGTGATATCACCTAATCTTACACTTAGTTGCCGGTTGGAGAGGAAATCCATTATCCAATTGAGGAGAGGCGGGCTAATCCCAAATGCTCTCAGTTTATTCAATAATGCCGAATGAGGTACTTTGTCAAATGCTTTGCAAAAATCAAAGTAGATGACGTCGATCGAATGAGAGTACTCCAGCATTCTGGTAAGACTATTGATGAACGTTAGTAGATTGGTGAGGCAGGATTTAGAGGGCATAAACCCATGCTGGACAGGGTTAATAAGGTTGTTGTCGACTATAAAATTTATTAGGTGAAACTTAATTATTTTTTCCATAATTTTACTGGGAGCAGACAAGATGCTAATAGGTCTGTAGCTCTCAGCCTTAAATCTACAACCAGATTTGTAGATCGGCCTAATATAAGCTAATTTCCAGACGGAAGGAACCTTGCTTCGTTTTAAGGAAAGGTTAAACAGGTAAGCAAGTGCAGGAGCTAACCCGGCGGCACATTTTCTGAGTATTCTCGGATATTTTTTATCCGACCCTTGGAGGATGTTTTTAATTTGAGAAGGAGATTACGGACAATTTCCAGGGTAATGAGGAGTAATCCTGATAAAAGTGAGGGACTAGTGGAAGGGTTACCTACGAAATCCGTATTGAAGCGGATTGAAAGTATTGGCTGAAAGTGTTACATACTTCAGGCAAGGGAAGAGGAGACCCATGAGTGTCTTTAAATTGAGGAAGAGAATTTGTGGTCTCTCGTTTGTTTTTTATGAATTTGAAAAGCAAGCTTTTATCAGTCTTAGCTTTATTTAGGATACTATTAATTCTACGATGCTTGAAACTGGTAAGGCTAAGTGCACATTTGTTTCGTAAAACTAGGTGATTGTAATAAAAACAAGGGAGGCTGGTTAATTTTTACTTATAAAACTCGCGATTACGGAGTTTAATAAGTCTAATTAAACGTCGTAGGATCTTATTTGACGGTCGGGAGGGCGCTTGAAGGAGACAAAAAGTTTAACTCCCGACTTAATATTGTTAGAGAAATATTCGCAGAAATTATCAACCTCGTCCGTAGAGGAATAAACCTATTCAAAACATTTAAAATAATTCTTTAAACCCTCAAAATTAGCCTTACTGAAATCTGGGATAAGCGCTGAACAAGGATTGGCGATGTGGGCTGAATTCGGGAGATGGACTTTAAAGGCCAAGGCAGAATTATCACTCTTACCCAACGGCGGCAGAGTAGAGACAGAGTCTATTACATGAGGGAGATTAGTGAGAACTAAGTCTAAGCAAGAAGAAGTACAACCCATTCTATGCCTAGTGGCGGAGGAAACCTGTTGAAAGAGAGCATTCTCAATGCAGAATTAGAAAAAGTTAGAATCAAAAGAGTTGCCCTGACTGGATAGAGTGTCCCAACTGATAGTAAGGGCATTAAAGTCACCCATAAGCACTTGATACTTATGGGGGAGGCACAAACTGAGTGAAGTTTTGTATTAATGCAGAATTGGAGGCTTCAGAGAGGGAAGGGGGTCTATAAAGGATAATAAATCTAGCGTAGTCACCAGATGAGAGAGAAATTGAGATAGAGAGAAGATTAAAGCCTTGATTAGTAGAGGCTGTGGGAGGTAGAAAAGTATAGATTAGTCTATCATGAATGTAAAAAAGACAGCCGCTACATCTAGATCGCTTTGAGTCAGAACGGATAATGCTATAGCCTTGGATTAGCAGTTTATTATTAAGAACATCTTCCGACAGCCAGGTTTCAGTAATGCCAATTAAATGAGGTTTGGCATTAAGAGCTAATAGACTTAACTCACTGAGTTTATTATGGAAACTACAAGCATTGGTGTAGTATATTTTTAGAGGGGAAGTAAATGTTGAAAAAGGGGTCCTGTTTTTTTTAACCGGTGGAGAAATTGGACTTGGCTCCGGGGCGTTGATGGAAAATCCTGGGAAAGGGAGTTAGTTTGACTAAAAGGATGGCCGATAATTTTGGACAAACGGAGCTAGGCAATGCTAGAGGTTTACCAATTCTGTCCTTACTGGCATGATCCTTGTGCACCCGGATCTCCGGGAAACGGGACTTAACGCCCATTCAACTACTGAGAATTTCGGATGCTGTGTCAGAAGAATTGAAGGTGACAATTACTGGGAGGAAAAAGAGGTTTTTTTTACAAGACATGCGCGTAGCCTTAAAGTTAATAGGCTGGGGATGGCATGTCTTAACTATCTCAAAAACTATCTTTTTGAAGTTGGTGGCGGGGTCAGGAATTCCCCTAACTATTAAATTATTTTCCTTTCTTTTATCTGCAGCAAATTGTTTGGCTGCGGATAAAATTTCTTTCTGTGAAAGTCTAAGAGTAGCCTTGGTGACTGGAGAAAGAGAGACTTTCTTAAGAGTAGATAGGAGGGCCGCAATTGAGGCTTTGAGTTGGATGATCTCATTGGAGTGTTTGTTAGATTGAACCTGTAGGGTAGATTGAGACTCAGCTAAATCATTGACAGATTTGCAAATATTGGTGTTACTGAGTTTGACATCGTTAAGTAGATTTAATATGAGGTCTAACTTAGTATCAATTTTGGGGTCGGGCTTGAGGATAACATGGGGATGGGCGACAAGGGAAGAGTCTGATGACCAAATACAATTTATGCAGTTGAAATCAACCTCGCTAGTTGCCAGTTCGTTGTAGATAACCTCCGAGAGACCGGTACAGTTTTTATGAAACTAAGTGTTGCACCTGGAGCAAAGCATACCAGTCTTTAAGGACTTACTACACCCCCGACGGCCACAAACCGCTGTCTGAGAAACTTTTATTGATAGATCAAAAGTTTCTAAAATGTAATAAAAATAAAATATCACACGCAAAGCATGTGATAATTGGGTTAAAGAGAATAAATAATGGATGATTAAGCACGACACATACAATTTGGACTTGAAACACAAATAGGCAATCAAAAATTGCACAATTATACACAAAAACACAAAAAGATACGCAAAAAACTATAAAATAACACAAAAAAACACGTAAACACGAAACACTTTTGCAAGCGCGAAAACAATAAGCAATTTTTGAGCGCACGTCACGCAAGCGTATCGTACGCATTTAAAGTCATGCTCTTGGATTTAATAAAAGCTTTTATTTCATTTAAGTTTGTTTAAAACCTTGTAGAGGTAATCATCTTTAAACTCTCTAATTTCATCTATGAATTTTTTCTGAGCAGTGATACAAGTATAATAAAAACATGAAAGGAAAATCTGTATAAAATAATAAAATGATTCAGTACATTTTTGAAGCAATCAAGCAATATTTTACAGAAATTTGAGCTATTATAATAAGGAATCCTTAAAAATATATAGTTTAACACATTAGATAATTATATTTAAAAATCCTTATAAGCTTGTTTTGTGTTTTTGCCGTACAATAAATTCTAATTTCTATTAGTTAAAAAACACTATAAGTTGTCAACGTGTTTATTATAAACAAAAAGTATCATGTTTTTTACACAAGCAATAAGAATTAAATAATAAACTTTAAAAAATAAATAATTGCTAATTTAAAAAAGTACTAAAATTGAATTGATATTAAAAAATTATTTGACAACACCAAGTTAAACCATATAGGCGCTTACAATTGTATTTTTGGTAGAAAAACAAACATGTTGTTTGAAAGCTTGCTTAATGTTAAAGATTAAATGTTTGGGTTTAAATAAGTTAGCAAGGCAACCAGATTCTTGTATCACTTGCATATTGTTTAGTTAAAATAATAATTTTGTTTTAAAATAATTAGAAAACTACTTGAATAACTGGGAAGGAAGCATATAACTTGATTATTATGTTTTACCAATAGGATATTTAATGAGTGTTGAATATGGGAAACGGAGATAATTAAATATTTTAATTTAGTTAACGTTTTATTAATTTTTCTGATGCTTACACCAATGTTTGTAAACCTTCCCATAACCTTATTTTAATGGAATTGGCACGGTTTGTATTAGATGTTCAAAATACAGCCGGCTAATTTTTAGTAATTCGGTGATAAACTCGAGCATATTTTGTAAAACTAGTTATTGCAAAGCATACAAAAAAACACCTGTTTTCACTTTTTATATCCTAATAACCATAGGTATATAAATTTGTCGCACACATTTAACATAAATATAAAAATTATTAAAAAATTATATTTATGCACAAAATTGAACAGTATAAAAGAAAAATATCCTTTTATCCTGATATTATTTCTATTGGTTATAAAAAAGTCAATGTTGAAAAACTTTAAAACTGTTTATTTTAGACGTGTGACAGGAAGAACCTGCCCAATACTGCTTATGTATTAAAAATATTTTAATTATTAAAATGTAATAAAATTTTTTAATTATGTTTAATAAAAAAATTAAAGTTTTATAAGTTAATTAACATCAAATTATATATATATATATATATATATATATATATATATATATAGTGATTTTAAATTATGTATTTTAAAAATATCCAAGGTCGGATTTAACGTTTGTGATTCGTGGGAGATGTTTTTTTGTTGTTTGTTCTTAGTCTTTTTCACGTTATATGCTAAAGCTGAAATTAACCACGTTTCATATGATCATTTAAAAGGCATAGATTTTTCTGGTTACTTAGAAGGTTCAACACCTGCAATTTTATATCTTCGTATGTTCATAAATTAGTAACTCATTGTTTAGGTCCACATAATTGTGATAAATGTGAAGATTTTGACGCATTTATAAACGAATTAAATTTTGAAACTGTTTATGATGGTAATTAATTTTAAATGCCGATTTTTAGGTGATATTTTACAATCAATTGGATCTTCATTATCCTTCATTCCTAATCATGTAGCTCCGATGATAGTCTTTATAAACGCAGAACGCAAATTACCATATATTGGTTAGTTATTTTTAATTTAATTACATTATGTACTATGAAAAAATACAAATAATATTTTTAAATATCATCTTAGAGAATGCTAACGAATTGTAATATATATGATTAATATTTTATTTTGTATAGATTTTTCTGTGCAGTTTTTATTGACATTGATAGACTATTTGGGTTGGACTAGCGCCTTTAGTATTAATTTTAATTGTTTGAGCTAAAATAGATGATGTAAATGAAGTTTCGGGTTTATTCACATGTTATCTAGGAGAATACTCCTTTTGGCACTTGGTTCATTGTTATCAGATATCAAGGAATAATAAAAATCTAAACAAAAAATGATTAAATGAAGTTATTAAAATAATACTTATCATAGATCAACGTAGGTTGGTAATTTATTTTATGCAGAGACGACCCTATACGAAAAGTGGTTAAAATACGGACGGGATTTGACTCTAGGTTTACTTAACTTAAAAGGGTGTCTTCTGCGAGAGTCATTAGCAAGGACGAAGGGATGATCTACAAGATCTAATCTTAAAAGTTTATAAACTAAGATCAGGTCGCCCCGGACCATTCTATTTCGTAATGGGAAAACTTTAAGGGATTGTAAATTGTTTGAATAGTTTACATGTTTAAGGTGTCTAGGATGTTTAGTAAATCTTTTTTGTACCTTATCGATGGTGTTAATGTCAGCCTTTAGAAAAGGATACGTGACTTGAATACAATATTCGAAATGGGGTCTGATATATAACTGATAGAGTAGACGCGCGCGACTAATATGAATGTTCCCTAGGTTAAGCTTGAACTTTATAAGTTGGAAGCAAGTGAGGGCAGCTTTACTGCGGTGTGATGAAAAATTAAGAGAGGAATTGAAGGTAACTCCTAGATCTTTGACCAAGTTTACGCAAGAGATTGGCTGTCAACTTGGGGCTCTGAACAAGTTATCTGAAGGTTTTTTTCAGAGAAAAATGTTTACATTTGGGAAAGCGATATTAAAAAATAAGGAAATATAAAAAGCAGAGAAATATAGTGAAATGGGATTAAATAAATAATTACAACGTTAGCAAAAAAGTGTTTAAGCGATTTGAATTACATTGTAAAGCATTATGATAATGCATAAAGACAAAAAAGATTAAAGATGGTTCGTTGTTTAACGTGCAGCGTAACAGATGCATCACGTTACAAGTCTAATGTGTAATAAACAACTTTGATATAAATTTTTTTTAATCGTTTTTGTGTAGATTTTTACTGTTAATTTTTCTTTAGTATTAGTTTTTGAGTTTATTAAATTTGAGATGTTACAAAATTTATTTTGTCTGCTTGATTGTAACTGTACTTGTATATATAATATTTTATGAAGGATTATTAAAGCATACGTCATTTACTGCTGCTATGCATCAGTTTAGTGTGGGCGTCCAAGTTGCTTATCTTGATGATTCTAATTTTGAACATGACACTCAGGCTTCTACTGGATCTACAACTGGATTTTGGTTGATTATTTTGTAAGTAAGAATATTTTTTAGCAGAAATTACTGTTTTTTACATATTAAATAGATACATTTTTTACTTATATGTCTGAGTTGACCGTTCACTATTTTTCAATTGAACAGTTTGTGTATATTGTTGATTATATTCTATATAGCGTTTAATTTTTATGGGATTTCATTTATTCGTTTCAACAATTTTGAATTTTTATTTATGGTTTATTGTTTTAAACACAATGTAATATTCGCTTTTTGGTTAACTTTTCAACAAAAGTTGGTGGTAGAGCCACTTTTTTATTAGTTTGCATAGCATCCCGAATACCTATACGGAAAGGTAATCGGATTCGAATTGTACTTGGGTGGTTGAATGAAGTTCCCTGGCTAGAAGACCGCTTTCTCGTGACGATGAAGGGTACCTAAAAGGTTTCTTAAGGTATATGTATACCCTATGTATAATGAATAAGTAACCGCGTCATCTACCACAATGAATGAATAAATATACGTGAAATAAGTTGAATTTCCAAATAATTTAAAGCATATATTTTTGTATTTTTTACTAACTAATTATTTAGCTATTACTGAAGATAATTTACTTAATTAAGTTTTTGATTAGAGCAGAATTGCATAAAATTAACTACAACGCTTCTTGATTAAAAAAAATGTTAGTTATAAATGAGTGGCACAAATTTGCGAATTGTTTCCATCTGAAAGTTTTCTTAATGGATAAGGATTCAAGTTACAAAACTATACTGATTACATAGTTGAAAAACAGCTTAGATTTGTCTGCAAAAATATGTTTTTCGGCTATAAAAATGGTTTGTAAAACTCTATGTATAACATTAAAAAAATAATATTTATGAATGACGTATTTATCTAATAAATTAGTATCTTTATTTTTAATTTTAAAAATTATTGCATCTGGATATAATTATGAAAACTGTGAAATGGCACTAACAGTTGTTTAGATTTGTTTAGTTAAATATTTTAATATTATTTATTAAGTGCACCTTAATAAATTTATTTGTGGGTTTTTGGTAATTTGGATTACTCTAGGTGATAATAACTAGTGAGGGTGTTTATCCCCGATGATGATGATGACTTAAAATTAATATTGTTTCTTGAAAGAAAAGTTTTTATATAACCTTATTTCCTGGTTTTAATTATTTGTATGAAATTATTTCGAAAGTGGGATTTGAATATGCACCCGTCATCGTTGTTGACTATTAATAATTTAATGACATAATTGACACTACTGTTGGACCAACTAGTAGTACAGTTGGTTTTAGGCAACTTCAATCTAATATATTTATATTGGGAGATTTTTACATTTGTGATTTAATTTTTGTTTAAGTTTTAATATTTAACTTTTTCGAAATTACAAACAACATATAAAATAGTATTTTATATATCAGTTAAATATTGGTATTTTGTCGATGATTTTATTTGAATTTTTCTAGTGATGATACGAAGAATTACGAATTGTACAATGGTTTAGCACTTATGTGAGTGAGGTATTGTTTATATTATTTATCTCACTTTATTCCTAAATTAATTTTTTACGATAAATTTTAAAATTAGTTATATGATCGCATTATTATTTTCATGACTGACATTCAAATTTTCGATTAATTGACAAATGTTCTTATTAAAAGTGAATTGTTTATGAGTAGTTTGAAGCGCATCATTTAAAGTTTTTTCTAATGTAAACGTTCTTTATATCAAAAAGCTTCAATTTTAACATGCTTTTAATTATGCGTATTTGAACAGTTGGGTGTTAAATTTTCTTGAAAGGCAAAAAAAATCACTATTGTGGAGTTCTATTAAAGCAACATAAAATATAAAACATAATAAACACATGCAATGATAACGAAATCAACAAAAATTATTTAATTAATAAACACTTCTATATCACAACTGGTTACAAACTCGTGTTAATATTTGTCTATTGAGAAATCAAATACATTGTAGGACTATAGTTACTAGTCTTATTGATAAAAACAAACAATTGATGGGATGCTAATAATCCTGAGGATTTGAGTAATGCTTATAAAGTCTCAATTTCCAATGATGGTGATATTCCTGACTGTTAGTCCCCCACGTGGTGCATCCTGGACTAGGTGCTGAAAGGCATCTAGACTAATAACAGCAGGGTCCGAGTGCACAGCGGTATAACTGGGCTTCCGCTACGGCGGGTGGGTGCGAACATACACCCAGGATACTTAAAAGGTATCTAAATGTATACGTATATTATATGTAGCCCTTGGGCTAAGGGAGATAACCCTGACAAAAAATCAGGCGGTCTCGTCAATCTTTGCGGACAGTGGCGACGTCACAAGGATGCCGTCTACCAGCCAAGAAACTTTGTTTTTCTTCCACGTTTATCTACGCTTGTCAAGCCATCGAAATCGATTGTTCTACATGTCGTTTAAATATGGGAAATAATGAAGAGGTGACCACGTCACCAACCAAAATGAAAATGGTGAAACAATTGATCAGTGCAATTATAAAAACCAGATATGTGAAGAAACTTATATATATATATATATACATATATATATATATATATACCGTCAAATAATTTTTACATTGTTTGAAAATTAGTAATGACGTTTCATGTTGATTTTAGTTTACGAGCAGAAGGATTGAACCTGGGCATTGTTGATCCGAATTATTCCGTTCGGACAGCAAAACGTTTCAATGTGACGAGACACGAATCTGGACAAATTGAAGCGTTTTTGTAAGTATTCAATGTTATTGTTCCACAAATATATATATATATATATATATATATGAAAACCCAGTTGTTTGTGTTTCCTTTTATTTTTCAAATGCTTTTTAATTGATTAAGAATTGTGACTTAATGATTTTGATAATTACTCTTTTCGGGGATAAACATCCCCCACCGGTTATTATCACTCAGGGTAGTCCAAAAACCAAAGCGTCTGTAAAAACGTCAACTTTTGTAGTGTGTACTCAAAGAACGACATTTGAGGTGCGCTGACATTAAATGTTAATTACATTAGCTGTGAATAAGGCTGTGCCAAATAAACAGCCGTGGACCAAACGGATACTCAGGCGTTAAGGTCGTTTACGCGTTGACAAGAAGGCGACAACGGTTATCGGTGTTACCCTGAGTATTATCAACAAGCAGCCCTATTTAGGGACAGCACTGCTTGCTCCAGTCGGAGAGGGGCCTAGAAAAAGTGGTTTAAAAATTGCTCGTCTTCTCATCAGGATGGCTGGCCGCGGCTAACTGATCTATATACTCGCGGTCGAAACTATCTCAAAAATCAATTAAAGGCTGTGGTCAACAGGGCAGATACAGATGACCAAATTTAAAAAAACACCATTCTCAGAGCTCAAACAAGGCAGAATGTGACTCGCAACGCTACTGCTTGCTCTGTGAATATTACTCGCGATAATGCACCGATTATTAAATCTAGGATTTGCCCATTAAAACCAAAATATCCGCTTAACGTTGGCTCATGGAACGTGCGCTCATTGTCGACACTGGCTGCGCAAGATAGTGTTGCTGCTGAGTCTAACCGTCATAATGTTAATATTCTATTCTAAAACTCTTTTCTATAAAAAATTTCATTTGCAAAATTATTTTTAAGGATCTGATTTGAATTGCTTATTTTCCTTTTTCCATAAATTTAATATTGTAAGTTAGAAATATGCGTTTGTTTCTTTGACCGATTTTGTTCTAGTTATTCCAAAGCCCGTGTTTGATGGTGATAAGACAAACATCTGCTCATTTGTAAAAAAACGATGACGTCAGTGTTTACAAAAATGAATGAATCCCCCTGATTTTATACTAAGGTTATTTCGTTTGGCCTAACTGATACATGTTATATACGTATATACATCTTATAAGTACTCTGAGTGGATACTTACATCTATTCGCCCAGGTATAATCTCAGTGATAGCTCTGTGCATTCCGTTCAGTCAATGATGCACCACATGGAGGTACTGAATCAGGATTATTAGCATCTATGTCTATAAGGACACTTCTATTCATTGTTTTTATATACAATTGTAGGCTTCGTGGTTCTTTCATGTTCCGCTTCGATGGTCATTTGCTACGAAACGATTTTAACCGTATTATTAATTTTGGATTGGTTGACTACGACAAACATCCACGACTGTTGATTCCACGTCCGCGCATGATATTGTAAGTTCTGTTTACTTAGGTGCGAAAATTTCCGTTCATATGTATTAGCATGCACAAGAATTTTCGTTGATTACGTTTGACATTTTAATTGATTTGTGTTCGTTTTTAAAACACCGGTACTTTCATTAAACCAATCACACTTAATGAGCAAAATACGTTTTTCAGTACAAGTACGATGTTGCTTAGCTCTTAATAGGGGATTGATTAATGAAAGACAAAAAAAGTTGTGTGGAATCAACTGCACCACTACTTAATCTTATGCATATATATATATATATATATATATATATATATATATATAATTTGTAGGACATAGTATTGCTAGGTTGTCCAAGTATATAGAGGCGAGACACTTACTGATGAGTTGTAATGTTTGAATGAAAATCACTAAACTAATTAATGACGATGAAGTGGGATGAAAGACAGGTTAATCATTCATATACTGTGTACTTTATATTATCTGTATCCTTCCTCTAATTATCGTGTTATAGTCATGATTTAGCCCTTGTGGTTTAGTCAAGGTATTGGTAGCAATAAGTAGCTAATTGTGACGTGAATTTTCTTTTCTAAGATAGGAGTTAGTGTTTCAAGATTGAAATCCATAGGCATTGTAGTCCAACAATTAGAGCTCTCATTATTGATTGGCTTTGCTTGAAATTGTTTTTACTATTTGATTGTTTGGCGAGAAAAGCATTTATTCACAAGTGAACATTTAAAACCTGAAAGAAAAGGGATGGCATTATTACTGATGATGGGATTCGAACCTGTACCAGCCCGGATACACCATCTTTAAATAAATACATTTGATTGTATTAGTGTTTGATTGAAAACTTGTTTACAGGGGCTAAAATGGGAGCTGTCAAAATTAGCACATTGAAATTGATTGACTTTCCTTACATCACTTAAGCATATTAGGCACATCAACATTTTACTAAAATAAGCATTGAACATCACATTAGCAATACCAATATTCAAAACACTAAAAATATTTCCTTTTTACAAATAGCATTATCAAATTTACGCTTAGACCAAAAACCCAAAATTTACACATTTGGACAACATGAAAAAACTACTACGTTATTTGCTTAAAAATAAATTATATTATGAAACACTTATAAAATTATGTAAACAAAATATTTTTTTCAAGTTTGTGTTTCGTAATCGTTTTATGTTTTTAACTTAATATGTATAAACTTTTTAAGTGTGACTATCACCATTTACCCATTTGAATGCAATTTATCCAAAAATTCCAAGACACTTAACAATTTATAATTATAAAAAAGTTAAAAAACAATTAACTTTAAGTATTGATAGTCCATATTATTTTAGCATAATTACTTTGTTGAAAAAAATATAACTTTCAAGTTAAAACAGCAAAAATTGAAAAATAAGAGTTCACTGACAAGTACCATTTTGGACCCTGTATATATGGAATTCGTTTTTCGTTTTTTATTGATTATATTTGGATTGTATTTGTTGTTATCATTTTACTAATGCATTCATTTTTATATTTTTACATTTTAGTGATGAACTTATCGATGTTGCTGTTGATTTTATGGTAGTAAGTTATAATTTTAAATATTGATGATTTTGCTTACTTAATTTTAATTCGTTGCATAAAAATTAAATTTTTTAGCTAAAAGCAATTGACAAATTTTGTCACACCAAATCATCATTATTATCATAGGAGATAATAAATTTTTCCTACCGGTTATTATGGTCCACGGTAGTCCAAATTATCAAAAGTCTGCAAAAAAACACCAGCTGTTGCAAGGTGCACTTAATGAACGACGCTTGTGGTATGCTGACTTTAAATGTTAATTACATCCCGAATTATACCCCTCCAGCTGCAAACGGACGATCAGGCTTAGCATAAATAAAAGGACTGAGTTCGCGTGCTACAATATCTGTCCAATTTTTCTGTTGGCAACCCGGTCTTCTTTTCCATCCGGATAATGGATGGATGAGAGGACGATCTACGTATAACCAAATGAACTTCAATGATCAATACACCCACATACAAAAAGGTTTACAGTTGACATTAAAGTTCGAGTTTATACAACTAACACACAGACTCACTTACATTGTTTGTGACTGACGAGAATATGTTAAATTAAATTGTGAGATGCACAATTTACGTCTTCTAATATTTCTATTTGGTATTATTTGTTTTAGAAATTCAAACTTTACTTTCAATAATCAATGGTTGTATTTGTACTGAATGTACAATTGCTGCATTTCAATATATGTCTGTATTTGCTTTAAGTTTTAGCACCACATTTTTAGCAATTAAACCAAGAGATGCATGTTTAATAAATTGATGTGCTTTTATTTTCGTGGTTTTTGTATAAGTAGATTTTGTTTAATTCAACTTTTTGACTGCAATAAACAAATTATTAGTTGTTTACTTTATTGATGAATTACGTTCAAATTTTCACTTTTGTTTGTGTCAGTTACACTTATCTGTCATTAACGTTTATAAGTGAAATTTTTTAAAATTATACCAGCGACTTGTATTTTGAATCAATGTAAGTAAATGTAGTAATGTCATCCTACTGTATTATGATTAATAAAGTTTACCTTATATGATCACTGTTTATAGTAAGTCGCAATTGGCATAAGCTTGAGTGTCATCACTACCAGCATTATATGCGGTCTCCCATTTGGCTTCGCAAAATGTTCACCTGCTGCGAAATGTTTGTCGTAAAACATTCAGGCACTAACAACCATATGTATATATATGTTATTGTCAATTATGCTAACACGATTTTTGTAAAGTGTTGGGTGCTGCATTTGTGGATTAAGATGGGGTCGATCAACTGAATGCCAGTTGGTTCTACACAACTTGATTGTAAATATATAGATACAATGATTAAATTGAACAAAAATCTAACATTAAATAATTCCTTTATGTAGTCACATTCATAATTGTTACACGCGGTATACACATTTTTGGTACAACAAACTTTGAATGTCTCAAATTGATACTTTTAGAAAGGCACTATTTTTAATGTGCGCATGAAATTGATTAACACGTTTTTGTAGTATATTTGTATCAATTCTGTTGGAATTGCACTTTTGAAATTTGTTTATTTTCAATGTGCAGAAAAATCTGAGTTTGATCATGTTTTGTAGGAGCTTTATATTGTTTTATTTTTGTTTTATAACTGTGGTTTGACGTACGTTTAGAACTTTTATTAAAAACAGTGGAAGCAATTATTCTATTGATTTAATTTCAAAGGATTACAGTTTTTAAATTTTATAAAATAATGTATTTTTAAATACTTTTGATAGTGGTATTAATAGTTGTGTAAAGTGTTTATTAAAATGAGTTAGTGTTTCCAAGTCGATTTTCTTAAATTAATAATATATAGATCGGTTAAATGAATTTTATTACTTGACTTAATAAATTATTTGTAACCACATTTGATTTAATGGATGCTGTTTAATATTTATCTAATGTATCAGGTAGTAGGTCTGGCTAGAGTACTAGGCTGAAAACTGAATGCGAGTTTATTTGAATTTCTTTCACCGATACGAAATAATGGCATTCCTTTGGCTTTGTTATTTTTACTTCTTAAATAAAATTTCCGTCGATCAGTGACGCAATTAAAAATTAAAAATAAGTTAATTGTGGTTCTCTTGTATTAATTATTTGCATTATTTTTCGTTTTACAACTAATTTTGTAATACTCTCATTATACATGCTGAAAGCTACTTCTACTGAAGTATCCAAGCCAATAACCATAAATAATAATAATAAAACGGATGTTAAAAATAATCAATTTTTTTAGTTATTGGTTTATTACACTTGTGTTTATTTTTTAATGTTTTGCAGAAAATCCAGAGCAAATATGGGAAAATACCAGTTTTGTTGATTGGTACGTTATTAATAGCTTCTTTTATGATATTGATGAGTTTGTTTCTGTTGCTGGCGCTTTGGTTTGCAGGTAGATTTGATGAAGATACTGAAAATACTTCAACTACAAAAGTGCGTACAGAAGATGATAAAAATGATGTGAGTAACGAAACTAAAAAACCCAAACAGGCATAATATATCCAATGACTCGGATAATTTTGTTGATTAAAAATACACTGGTCTTTGTTTTTTTCTGAAAATTTTAACTCTAAATTATTTTGTTATATTCTAATTAATATAATTATTGTATTTTTTGCTGATTAAAAATTTTATACTTTGCAAAATGATAATATTTGTTTCACCGTTATGTATATTTGAAATTTGTCGATTAAATACAATATATATGAATGAGTATGTTAGTGACAATTACATATTCCAACTATTACCTTTTATAATTTTTATACGAGGAGAACCTTATATACACAAGAAACGTAGGAAATTAACTAAGTTTGTTTGCTAATAGACGGCACTACTGTTTAAAAAAATTTAACGACTGTTTAATTCTTTATTAAAGGTACCTCCCTTCGGACATTTATACATAGATATAAGATGCTTTTTAAGTTTTGTAGGTGTGATTACATTCATTGATTAAGGCTGAAACTCAATTATGCCGCTGTTCCTGATCTATATTAGTCTGGATCCAGGATGTTGGTGACAGTCATCTTGGGTATTTTTTAATTTGTACGGTATATTAAACAATCAACTTCGGTGGCTTGATAAGCGTAGCAAACTTTGTTGGTGGACGGCATCGTTATAATAGAGTCATTATTCACAAAAATCGACAAAATTGCCTGATTTTTCGTTAGGTTTATCTCCCTTAGTTTATGGGCTGCATTTACTGTACGTATACCTAAAGTGCCTTGTTCACTAGCTGAAGTGGAATCCCAGTTATACTACTATACAATCGGTTTCTTCTTTATTAGTCTAGGTGCTTGGGTGCACCTAGTCCATGATGCTCCACGTAAAGGAGCAGTTGAGGATATCAACATTATTGGAAATTGAGACTATAAACAATACTCAAATCCGTAGGACTACTAGTATCACATGAAGAAGTATTGAAACAGGATTATCAATATTGGAAATTCCGTTTTAATAAGTATTACTTAAAAATTATGAGCATTCCCGTGCATTATATTTTCCAGAAAATTATTAAGAGTTTATTGTGTTGTGGCTAAAATTGATTTCATATTAGAATTATTCATCTTACGCGTATCATAGGTTGAAAGGTGGGATAACTTCATGTTTTCTATTTTGTTTTGTGAGTTCAGTATTTTATTATTTGATTACATAATCCGACAATATCAACGAGAAAGCATGTAGGTTTTTATTGAAATCGCCAATGTATTACTCACATTTTTACATAAATGTATAGTAGTTACATTTAACGCAGGTAGAATTGTTAATGACTTATCTGAATCACCAAAATAATGGGTTTGATTATAATTGTAAAGTACATCTTAACAGTGGTGTACATACAGGATCAGAATCTTAAATGATTAATTCAAACAGATAACCTAAGTTTTGAAAATGATTGACACATCCAACCTACATGTGGTCAGTAATGTCGAAATCTTATCAATTACAAAAATCTAAAATAATACAGAAGTCGGGTTAATTCGATTTTTTCAGTTCCTTCAGCATTTCACAAATATTTTCCGGTAGATAAGCATTGTAGCGAAACTAAATAATGGTTCATATTTAGCACTGGTTGTGAAACGCAAACCTCATTGGGGATAAACATCCCCTACCGGTTATTAGCTCTCAGGGCACTTAACAAAAGATACTTTATAAGTACATTCCGGATTAACCCCCCTAGCGATTTCTATTAGCTACAAAGAATAAGTAATCGAAGACCCAATTAAGTAATTCACTTGGACGTGAGGCTTAACATAAATGAAAGGACTGAGGTAGCGTGCTACAATGTCCATCTAAATTATTCGTCGGCCACTCGATGTACTTTTTAGTATTAAGATATGAGCCATATTTCTCCTAGACTTTAAATAAGCCAAATCGCGTTTTGTAAATATTTTCAGTCTATTCCATAAGAACCGCATTGTCTGTATATTAAAGGTCCGCTATTTTGCAACTATCATGAGTTATACAGCCCTCGAATGACTGGGAAACTTCATAAAAAATGGCATCAACTGTACGATAAAAATTATAAATAATAATTTCACAAATCCCGTTTATATATAGTAATTTTTACATTTATCGAGTTGTAAACATATATTTTTCCATAAATTAAGATTAACTATTGTATGCTACAGTAAAAAATCTATTCGGAAATGTGCCTAAATTATATCTATACAATTTGTAATCATTCAGCTAGAAAAATTTAATTATACAAAAATAGTGCAGTACAATGCAATTTTAATAAAGAGTGACTGTCACAAGGACATAATTATTTAACCAAGTAACTTAGTAGTTTCAGGTAGATACACGAGTTGAGTAGGAGTAAAATTCCTTTTGATTCTCGGTTCTATTTATCGATGATATCAGTAAGATTCAGGGGGAAATATGAAATGGATGGTAAGGTAAAGGAGGATTAGTCACAGAAAAAATATGTGAAATTAAGATAAAATCAAGGTAGATAGTGGAAATTAACAATTATAGAAAACGAGTAAAAACTAGAAATATGCTAAAACAAGTTACATATTACAATGCAAAAACACTACAATAATCTTTTTAAAAAAATATTATTAACGCTCCAATGGACTTGTAGCGTGACGCGCGCCTCACCTCGCGAGTAAACTTATAAAAAAATTTCCAGATAAAATCAAAAGTTCGTCTTTCACCTTGTAAAAATATCGCGTCCAACATAAACAAAAAAAACAATATTAATTTTTCATTAGCGATGTATTCGATTATAAACCATAAAAATTTAAACAATGTATTCTGTATGAAAACGTTAACTGGTTATGTGTGAGTCCCACTGCTGGCAGTTAATGGAAGCACTTACCTGGCTTTATTAAATGTCTCCTTAATAAAAATCATTTTTTTAAAACACTAAGAGTTAATAAATATTTTCCAAAGTCGAATAAGATCCCACGACGTTTTATTAGACTCATTAAACTCCGTAATCGTGAGTTTTATAAGTGGAAATCAACCAGCCTCCCTTGTTTTTATTACAATCACCTAGTTTTACGAAACAAATGTGCACTTAGCCTTACCAGTCTCAAGCATCGTAGAATTAATAGTATCCTAAATAAGGCTAAGACTGATAAGAGCCTGCTTTTCAAATTTATTAAGAACAAACGAGGGACCACAAATTCGCTTCCGTAACTTAAGGACACTCATGGGTCACCTTTTCCCTTGCCTGAAGTATGTAACACTTTCAGCCAATACTTTCAATCCGTCTTCAATACGGATTTCGTAGGTAACCCTTCCACTAGTCCCTCATTTTTATCAGGATCACCCCGGAGATTGTCCGTAATCTCCTCAAATTAAAATCATCCTTTACTCAGAGAATGTGCCGCCAAGTTAGCTCTTGCACTTGCTTATCTGTTTAACCTTTCCTTAATACAAGGCAAGGTTTCTTCTGTCTGGAAATTAGCTTATATTAAACCGATCTACAAATCTGGTTGTAGATTTAAGGCTGAGAGCTACAGACCTATTAGCATCTTGTCTGCTCCCAGTAAAATTATGGAAAAAATAATTAAGTTTCACCTAATAAATTTTATAGTCGACAACAACCTTATTAACCCTGTCCAGCATGGGTTTATGCCCTCAAAATCCTGCCTCACCAATCTACTAACGTTCATCAATAGTCTTACCAGAATGCTGGAGTACTCTCATTCGATCGACGTCATCTAATTTGATTTTTGCAAAGCATTTGACAAAGTACCTCATTCGACATTATTGAATAAACTGAGAGCGTTTGGGATTAGCCCGCCTCTCCTCGATTGGATAATGGATTTCCTCTCCAATCGGCAACTAAGTGTAAGATTAGGTGATATCACTTTCGCAGCAGTTAACGTTACCTCAGGTGTCTCCCAAGGGTCCGTCCTTGGTCCTTTGTTATTTATTATTTATATTAATGACTTACCCGCTGTTGTTCGTTCTGACATCTTGCTATACGCTGATGATGTCAAGATTTGGAGTGCTGATCCTGACCAACTTCAACTAGATATTTTGAGTATTTACAACTGGTCCATAGCAAATGCGCTCCCTCTGAATTTCTCCAAGTGTAAACACTTCTCCGCTGGAAAACTTTCAGGCAATATATTCAGAACACCAAACTCATCTCCCGTCACTCGAGATAATTCAGTTAAAGATTTAGGGGTTACCCTCGAACACTCCCTAAACTTTTCTTCACACCACAGGACTGCTGCATCTAAGAAGTTCTAACTCACCAAGTTTTTTAAACGTAATCTTAGTAATATCCATATGGGTTGTTTACGGCTACTCTACCAGCTATACATCAGACCGCATTTAGAATATTGTATCCAAGTTACATCCCCTTCCCTAAAGGCAGACATTAAGATTTTAGACAAAGTTCAGCGCAGCTTCACTAAGATCCCCAGACAGCTCAAGAATGTAAGTTACCTTAACCGTTTAAAATCTCTTAAGATCTTTCCACTGCAAAATAGGAGGCTCCGGGGCGACCTCATACTAGTTTTTAAATTATTAAGGTCGAATGATATCGGACATCTTCTCATCCCTGCTAGCGATTCACGAAGGGGACACCCTTTTAAGTTATCCAAACCAAGAGTTAAATCCCGGTCTCGATTAAACCATTTCTCATATAGGGTCATATCCACGTGAAATCTTCTACCGTACGACGTTGTTACAGCACCGTCCGTTAACTCCTTTAAATCAGCGTATAACAATTATTTTCTCCATGATTATACCTAAATTTTATATTCTTATATATATATATATATATATATATATATATATATATATATATATATATATATATATATATATATATATATATATATATATATTTATATTTATATATATACATATACATAACTCCATATTTATAAACAACATTTTTTCGAGATTTATTTTTGTTGATACCTGATGTTTTGAACCGAGTACCAAAAAGAGTTTCCTCCTACTTAACTCGTGAATATACCTGAATACCTGAAAGTCCGTGTTACAATAGATAAAGTTTAAACTATTTAATATATACGCTTAAAAATATTAAACACAAGTTTCAGTAAAATATTTATAAGCATAATAGTTTGATAATTTTTATAAAAAATATATTTAAAACTAAAACTGCGATAAAAAAAATATACTTGTTAAATATTATTTACAAAACAGTAGTTTCTAAAAGTTCAACTGATTTGCCAGTTTTCTTCAAAACTTCAATCACTTTATCTTGAGGCAAAATCGTCCTTATAATTACAGTTTTCTCAGAAACATTAGTTTCCACATTTTGAACATCATCTGTGATACAAAATATTAAACTTTAAATTCTTACCCCTTAATTGTTTCAAAATATTCCTTACAGCCTTTGCGCAATTTTCACAACTCAAATCCATTTTAAATTTGTATTCCTAAAAAAATATTTTAATTAACAACTAACTGATGACATAGTGTTCAAAAATGCAAAATATTATACAAAGCGATAGTTGGCACTATGTTTATACAATTGGCATAGTTAAATAAATATAAACATTTAAATTAAAAATATAAGATTAAATATATTTATGTAAAAAATTAATTATTATTAAAAATATTTTGTTTTAAAATTTAGTTAAATAAATAATAATAAATTATTGTTATTATATTGCTATTTATATAAACAAAATTATTTTAAAATAATTTAAATTAACATCAGATTAAATGTTAAAAAATAAATACATATTTTAATAATAAAATCAATATAGTTATAATTAATTTATGTTAATTTGGTACGTGCTACTTAAAAAAATTCTAAATTCTAAATTTGAATTGTACACAAGTTTAATAAAAAAAACACCTTCTTTTAGTTGGTTTTATTATATTTTATGTTATTAAAAAAACTAAAAAATAGACAATAGACAACTGGAAGAAACTTGTGTCAGAAAATTTTGGAAACTAAAATGGATAACAAGGAGTGGGTAGGATATTGATTGGCCGAAAGCTCTCAGGTTTGAACCTGCAAATTGACTTAGGGATAAGTTTTATGTAGGCTACCTTTTATATAAAGAGTATTTTTTAGATACAATTAAGAGATTAAAAAATATAAGTGAGAAAGAGAACGAGGATATCTGCACACGTTTTAAAAATTTTAGGATAAATGCCGTCCGCTCTTTAAGATATTAACTTGAAATTTTTTAAGGTTGTTTAGGACAATAAGACCATTAGAAGTAAGAAATTGGATAAATGAACTATTGGAATAAAAATAAAACTGGGTGCGGAAAAAAGGTTAAAAAACTGAATTAAAATAATTCCGAAACATGTTGTGGCTAGAAGGTCTTGAAATCATGACTCCCTTTTGACATTAAGGTGCAGAAATTTGTTTTTTGCGTATTTTCTTAAACTTAGCTCAGTTTAGAATTTTGTGGATTAGGTTGCCTTTATACGTTCTAATAAGCCTAAAGCAGTCGTTACGGCCTGGTAAATAAGTGTAATGGAAGTATGGTAGCTTAGTGGTTTTCCACAAATAAAAAGCCTTGTTCTGTTTTCGGATTAGTTTACTAATTAATCTGGGATGTTTAGAATTTGTATGCAAGGGGATTCTAAAAAGGACAAAATAACTAACCTTATTATTAATTACATTAGTGAAGAAGGAATAAGTTTTTTCTAAATCTAGGGTACCTAGCTTCTCCCAATTAGCGTTGGATAAAAATTACCTAAATCTAGCGAAATCAGCTTTTCTGAAACCCGGTAAGGGCTGTAGGTTGATAGTGGAGACAGGAGAGGAGATATATATATTAAAGAATAGTAAAAAATGGTTATGTTTTCTTAGCAGAGAGAAGTAAGAAATTGTATGAATTGTGGTGGCTTGATTAAAGAATACAAGGTTAAGGCAAGAAGAGCTCAAACCAGATCTATATCTAGTTAAAGAGAAAAAATGCTGTTTAAGAGAATGAACAATGCAGAGATCTAAAAGTTTAGGTTTTAGAAAATTAGAGTTACTAGAAGAAAAGACCCAGTCGATAGAGGAACAGTTGAGCTCTCCCATAATAACAAAGTGCTTAAAAGGCAAGGTCTTAAATGGAAAGGTCCTAATAGCTAAGTGTTGGAAATTGTAGTCAACTATGTTACTATAAGAGTAATCTGTGATAATGAAGTAGGTTAAATCATCCGTAACGTAGTATAAACACTTACCATATTTGCCTTTATAAGAGTCATACCGGACTATATTAGATCCTTCCATGCAAAGTTCAAAGTCAAGCACATCCTCAGTCTCTGTTATACCAAACAGATGTGAAAAAGAAGTACATTTTTAATGACGAGGGAGTAACAATAGTGGAAAAAACTAAAGAAACCTGTTAATAGTTGGGAGATGGAGTGAGCTCCAAGGTGGTAAACAAAAATCCTAACCATCAATGTTAATATCCGGCCTAAAAGAAGTAAGCTTAACAATAGGTACTGCATGATGAGGGGGATAAAATGCTTAAAGTTTTTAGCTAATCGTTCTCAGAGGGATAATCATGAGTAATTTTTTGTCCCTCTATATTGAGACATAATGTTGGTCCAGTTTCTAAGTACAGTTTTTCTGTTCGTAGAAGATAAACAAGAAACATATAAACCTACAGATCTTAAAATTCTTAGCTTTAGGATGACAATTAATTACGATAACTAGGACCAATTTCTTATAATTAATTATATGATAAGGTTGCTGTCAGGTTTTGCACAGTCAGCATAGTTCCTGGCTCCTTCAAGAATCTTTTCTTGAGATAACTTAAAAACTGTTTTGGATGCGATGAAAGAAGAATTAAGAGTAGACATATTATTATTTTTATTATTAGTGCCGGTGGTGAGATTTGAACTCATGCCACCGAGGTTTAAATCCAGCGCTGTACCGCTAGACCACCTAGGTACATATGAGTTTTAAAAGAGTTAATTTTCTGCGATAACGAATCTGAGAAATTAGCCACAAAGAAAGCAATTAGCTCGGTTTTATAAAAAAATTCTAAGATTTTATTCATTAGGCTGGATAATAAGTTAGTAATCTTCTCAATTTTAGAGTCAAGCTTATTAACACTGGAAGATAGAGATTGTCCTTCTCTAAATAAAAGTAAAACTATATCTAACTTGTGGTCAGTGCTAGATGGCGGTATTTGTAAATCGATTTCACATCTGCAATCCATGCAATTGTAGTCCCGAAAACTATTTACAAGTTACCAGTAATAAACCAAAAACAGTCCGGGACATACCTCGTGGAACCAATTTTTGTAAACAGCACAGGCTTTTTGCAGCGTGGAAGGTCACAAATAGACAGAATAAAAAAAAATAAAAATAAATAAAAATAAAATAAAACAAAGTTTATCGCTAAGAAAAAATTAGTAGTAATCTTTTAAAAGCAATTAAAAATTAGTGTTAAAGCACAATGCTTAGGCGAAACGCTCAAAACATAAATGATGCACAAAAACAGATTGCAAAACACACTAAAAAAAATATGTAATTAAAAACAGAAAAAACAACACAAAAATATTAAAAAACAAGTACTTAACTGGTAAAAACAACAAAAGCAAAAAACTTTTAACTTTAAAAGTGTAAATTAATAGTACATAAATGGAATAAGACAAACCTTTTAATAGTTGGTTTTATCGTATTTATTATGTAAAATAAAATAAAAATAATATTGAAAAATTAATAAAATTTTTAAAAAGTAATTATTATTAATTATTTAAACAAAGCAAATAAACAATTGGGAAACAAAACATGCAAAAGCTTTTAAAATACCTAATACCTAATTTTTAGTATATATATTTTTTAAAAATTAGTTAAAAATAATTTTAGATAATACAAATGTACGGGTAACTTAACTGGGTAGGTAATTTATAGGTAAATTGACCCGCTTCATTTGTTTAATATAAACGTGATTATTACCGTTGAACTGTTTAGTTAAAACGTTTCAACTTATGAGAAAGCGGTTTTTATTATATTTTTATGCTTTACGTTTTTTACTTAGGTACTTTACATTTTAAATGTATATATTAGAAACTGAATAAAATAATATTTTGCGTTTAATATATTTTTAAATACGTTCTTTGTTATGGCTAATAAACGTCCTGAAAGCGTTCTTCCTCCCGATTTGGTAAGGATTTTGTTTTATTTAAATTAGTAAATTAAGTATTATGATGAGAAGGAAGCACGCAAATACACATCAAAGTAATGTTTTAAAAAATAATAAAGGTTTAGTTCTCATATTATTGACGTCCAAACACGTATTACTCAAAGAGCCTTGGAATTATTGTCACTTTCCGATAATGAATCACATTTATTGTTAGATATTGGGTTTGTTGCATTGTTATTATAGTATTGTAGTTGCGGATCGGGTCTTAGTGGTGAAACCATTTCAGAATACGGTTATAATTGGGTTGGGATTGATATAAGTTCCCATATGATTTCAGTTGCTACTGAAAGGGAGGTTGATGGTGAATTAATTCTTGGAGATGTTGGACAAGGATTGCCATTTAGAGCCGGATTATTTACCGGAGCTATTAGTATATCCGCTGTTCAGTGGTTATGTAATGCAAACACTTCTTCTCAAAATCCGGTTAGACGAATCCGGGAGTTTTTTAAAACTTTATATAGTTGTTTAGACCGGGATGCTCGTGCAGTTTTACAATTTTACCCAGAATCTTTAAACCAGGCGGATTTGTTGCAAACTGAAGCTGTGCGAGCAGGTTTTAATGGAGGATTAATTGTTGATTATCCCAACAGTACTCGCGCTAAAAAGTATGTTATTTAAAATTTAATTTGGATTCTCTCTAGTATTACAATTAAAATAGTAATTTTTTAACGATTTTAATATTTGTTATCAAAATGTGATTGTTATATTATTATGGAGTTGTGGATGTTTTGAACTTATTTTTGTTTATATATATATGGCAGATATTTTTTGGTTTTGGATGTTTGTCGTTCGCGAACTTTACCTAGACCCCTGCTTGATGAATCTATTGATAGAAGTATAGTTCAAGGTCGATTAAATCATTTAAAAGAATGTCGTCAGTTGAAAAAATTACCTAAGCATAGTGTAGCTTGGATAAAGAGTAAAAAGGAACGAGCAAGAAAACAAATGAAGGAGGTTGCAAATGATTCTAAATATACTGGACGTAAACGTCGGCATTTGTTTTAATTTTATTTTAATAGACCTTTTTCTTTTTAAATTACATGATATTGGTTATTATTTTTTCTTATGGCGATGTGTTTTTTAAGATTTCTATCAATTAAGATGTACAGTTAAAAGATTAACAATTTTGAAATTATTTAAATAAACGTTTATTTATGGATCTGACTTGTGTTTTGTTTAAGTACTAGGATATTTCTGTTATTTCAGCTATCAAATATTCCACATTATCAGAAATGTTTATTATATACTAAAAATGATTTTCTTTGTGCACTGTTAAACATTTATATAAGTTGGCTAATATGGTATAAAACAATGTTTCTTATTAATAATTTAGTGTTTAACGGAAATATTAAAAAGTAAGTTTTTTTTTCGTTTGATTTAAGTTGAAAGAGGAAATCTATTAAGCCATCTATTTATTAGTTCTAGTTCTCCCTTCAATGGTTCACAATTTGGGATTTGAGTAATGCTTATAAAGTTTCAAACTCCAATGATGGTGATACTCCTGACTGTTATTCCTCCACGTGGTGCATCCTGGACTAGGTGCCTATAGGCCTGTAGGCATTCTGGACCAATAACAGCAGGGACCGAGTTCACAGCGGTATATCTGTTCTCACTGGACTCCTGCTCAGTGAAGGGGTGTTTGCATACACCCTAGATGCAAAAAAAGTATCTTAAGGTATTCGTTTACCATATGTAGGCTAAGGGGAGTTCACTTTGACAGAAAATCAGGCCTCAGGTCCTTATCCTGTGCAACCTACAATGAAACTTCGCTCTACAAGAAAATACGTGATGGAATCAGCAGCCGAGACCCCCAGGGCATCTGATCTCCTAAACGCATCTGGGGAAGGACCGAAGTTGATGAGTTTGCATGGGAGAGTTAACAAAATTTCACCCTTGTTAACTAATAATGACGAGCCTGACTTAAAGTCACTAAGGTGTGAACGGTCAGCCTCTGATGGCTCCCATGGATCTATCAACCGGCGTCATTCCTCTCGTCCCCCGAAGAAGATTGCCTTGTCAACTCCTGTGAACACTGGCGCCGTCGCAAGGAAGCAATTTTCTAGCCAAGAAACTTCATTTATCCCCCTAAATCCAATTCGTATCCGACAACCTCTTCGCATAGGAACATGGAATGTACGGGCACTGTCGTCTGTTTCGACCCAAGCGTATACTGCCACAGAGCTAAGTCGTTACAAGATTGACATTGCTTGTTTCCAGGAAACAAGACTGGATTGTTCAGAGCCGTTTAGTCTTCCTACAGCTTCCCAATCAACATCTGCATTATTCCTCCCATCAACTTGTGCACAAAATCCAGCACATCATGGGGTAGCATTTTACTTATCTCTATTAGCTATTACTGCGTTAATTGACTGGAAAGGTTTATCCCCACGATTGGCTTTTTCGCACTTTAAAGTTTCCAAGTATAAAATGGCCGTGATTAATGCCTATGCTCCTACCAATAATCACTGTGAAAAAGAAATTGATGAGTTTTATGAGCAACTTGAAGATTTATATTCTCGCCTCAAGACCTTATCACAAATCGTTGTTATTGGAGGAGATTTCAATGGCAGAGATGATGTCAACCAGCCCTGCGTTGGCCCTTGGACAAAATCGCGCGAACAATGCGAGAACGGTAGAAGGTTAAGTAAATTCGCGGCAAGGTGCAATATGGTTCTCACGAACACATTTTTTCAACACCCTGTGAAACACTTGACAACATTTCGTTCAAGTTGTGGTAGATATTCCTCTCAAATCGATTATGTTTTGGTTAGTAAACGCTGGTTCAGTGCAATCAAAAATTCCCGTGCATACAGAGGCTGCCAAACGGGTAATGAAAATGACTCTGATTATGCACTTGTTCGTTTCGGCTACGCCTAAGAACTGCCAAGACTAAACCTGATATTTTGGCTGCGGATTATTCCCTGCTCACAAACAGCAACTATGCTACCAAGTTTGCCAAAGCCTACTTAGCAGCTTTAAATGCTATCCCGAACAGTGATATGGGAATAAATCAGGCTTGGAACAGTCTAAAGCAGAAGATTGATACAGCTAGTTTGGTGCTTCCTCGTTCAATCAATGTCAAAGGCCCAAACTGGTTGTCCACCAAATCTCGTGATCTCTATGCATAAGTAAAGAAAGCTCAGAGAAAAAGTGAAGGAAAGACATTGCGTGCGGAATTTCGAAAGAGTTATAAAGGGGATGAGCAAAAACATTGGGACTCTGTAGCAGATGAGCTAGAGGTTTCTGCCCGCCATAACGATTGTGGAAAAGTTTACAAGAAATTAAATCAGCTATGCCGTGGTAACAAAGTTAAAGTTGGATCGTCTGGCATTTCTGACGAAGACTGGTTACTCCACTTTAATCAGACTTTAAACCACCCTGAAATCACTACAGGATGGCTGCAAGACCAATCCACGCTTGAGACAGATTCTTCGGCAATTTATCCAATATCTGTTGAACCCCCACTATCGATGATATACGCATTTGTAGAAAACTTAAAGCTAGGAAGGCCGCCGGTTTTGACGAAATTCCTCCATATATCTTCAAATATGGTCCCTCGAGACTTATTGAAGATTTGTATGGCATCATAACGGATTTCTGGACAAACGAGCAGTGCCCTGAAGACTGACACCGTGATACTATTGTTCTTGTTTACAAGAAAGGAGATACACAAATACCTGCTAACTACAGAGGCATCAGCTTACTTTGCATAGCTGCCAAAATTGCCACCTCAGTAATAGTTGAACGGATCCGCTCGGAGAGGGAGAAAACCACTCGTCCTAATCAAACTGGTTTTTGTCCTGGTATGGGATGCATCGATCAAATTTTATACGCTTCGACGCATTCTTGAATTTCGGGCAAAGTTTCAGCGTCCTACGTATGTAGCCTTTATTGACTACTCTTCAGCTTTTGATTTGCTGAACAGAAAAGAACTTTGGATCGCTATGTTACGAGATGGAACACTTCTGAAACTGGTGAATCTTCTACGTGCTTTGTACAAGAACTCAACTGCTGTAATCCGCAATTACAACAGATCTACTACAAAGCCATTCAAAAGTTGCAGTGGTGTCCGTCAAGACTGCGTGGCTGCTCCACTTTTGTTCAACTATGCATTTAATGCTATATTTTCCAAGATCTCTGTACAAATGGAAGGTGTGTATGTTGGTACTAGGCCCATTACGGACTTAGAATACGCTGATGATGCTGTACTTCTAGCTAAGAACGAAGCTCAGTTGCAGCATGCATTAGATTTCCTCGTGAATGTTTCAGGTGAATATGGTTTGAAGATCAACCCAAAAAATCAGTTATCATGTCGTCTCAAGCTCCTGATGCAAGGATTGTATTAAATGATGTTGTTCTCCCAATGTAAAGGAATTTACGTATCTGGGCTCCTCAATTACTTCTGACCGTGGTTCATCCAATGAAGTAAATCGTCGAATTTGTTTAGCTGCTGCTGCGTTTGGAAAGCTTGTCGATCCACTATGGAGACGCAAATCCATCAACCCAAACACGAAGATGAACATTTTCTCTTCATTGGTTCGCACAGTACTTCTGTACGCAGCTGAAACATGAACTCTTACAGGGTCAGAGATCAAGCAGCTTGATAAATTTGAAGCAAGATGTCTCAGATACATTTGGCACAACACTCATTTTGCATCATCCGTATCAAGGGATTGGACGAAAAAGATCAGTAACCACCAAATTCGAAATGACCTTCAACTTCATGATCTTCCTTCATTGGTATCGCGACAAGGACGATTGCGCTGGTTTGGACACATTCTTCGTAGAAATCCTGATACAATCTCACGTATCGTAACCCTGACTTGTCCAAATACCGACTGGAAGAAGAGGAAAGGAGGTCAAAAACGTACTTGGATGGATGCTGTTCGGGACGATCTTCACACAATCTTGACCGGCACTTTATCTTGGAAACAATGGCTATGTCGATGGACTGACATATCCCTACACGCCTCCGAAAATCGTAAACAATGGAAAGGCTGCTTACACGGAAATAAGAGTTAATTTTTGGTGGCTTCTATTATCTTTCATTTTTAACAAAATTTTCCAACAACAAGATTGTGATTAAAACCAACATCTGCACCGCGCTATACACGTACATCTTGCAAAGAAGATCGACATTTTGTGCCAATACAAATGTAGCCAATGTCGTTTGCTGTTTTTCTGTTGGAAAAAACCCACGTTTTATGTATATTTTGGTGGGTGAAAAATGTATTACCAACACTTATTCCACAATGACTGTCTAGCGTCAACAATCTATAATCATTATCATTTATGCTATCAACATTTGAAAAGTGCCCAGATTTGTCTTTGTTTGATTTTGTATTGAAATCACCGATCACTATTTTGATGTCTCTTCTTGGAACATCATTCAACAAACTTTGTAATTGATCATAAAAAATATCTTTTTGGTTCTCCTCAGTAGCCTCAGTAGGGGTATAGACTTGCACAATTGTTACTTTTGCAAATCTGGTGTTGAATCTAGCCGAAATGATACGGTCGCTCACAGGTTTCCATCCAATTATACCTTTAGCAGCATTTTTACTCGATATAATACCAGCTCCATAAATATGATGGTCTTCATATCCAGAATATAAAATTGACATATCTCCACTTTAGAACTGACCTTGAACTTTTATCGCATTTCGCTAATACTCAAGATATCTAAGTTGTACTTTTTCATTTCTTGAAGGACTTGTTTTTACTGTCTATTACAAAAACATTTGAGCACATTCCATGTTTGTTGGTTTATACCAAAAATAACTCCACCTAGTTTGGAGCATAAATGATCCAACATAGTCAATTCCAAGCCTGGATAAAAGAGGAGGATTTAAGGGCAAGGTTAGCAACCTGGCCTCTGTACAAAATTTATACTGCTACAGAAACAATAAAAGGACGCCATTCAGGCAAACAACGGCAAAGAAGTTATCGTACGTACCCAAGTGACAGGGTTGAACAAAAACCGAAAGGAACCTCAATCTTCAATTTGCAGAATCTTCAATGCCAAAAACTTAACCATTGTTGAAAGATGGAATGTGCGCATACTTTTTTATAATTACAAGAGTGATAAAATACAGACTTGCTTTATATCAGTCAAAGGTATACCGGGGTGGTCTAGCGGTACAGCTCTCGATTTGAACCTAGGTGAGCATGGGTTCAAATCCTACCATCGGCACTAAAATGAGGGCCCACGTTCGGTTTCGCCATAAAATCTGCTGAAAGATGTTTCACTTAAAGCATTCAAAGTAGGAAACATAAAATAATTTTTTTAAAATATATATTGTCATTATTTACTTTGATGTCACAGTGAAAAATTTTGTATAACAGCTTTTAAAGGTTAGTAATGTTTTTAGAAATATAAAATGACTTTATTATTTTCTAAAACGTTTATGTACTTTTAGAAATCAATAAATTTGATAATAAGATTTTGAAGTTATTTACATTTACATTATCATTACTAAAAAGTTCGATTATTTACTAAACCTTAAAATTATACTAATAATCAATATGTAGAAATCATTCCGCTATACAGTTATTCCATATGAGCGTTACTAGAATGTATGCACGACTCTTTTGTTTTTCTGACAATTGGTTTGTTTCTCCACGTTCTTGTTTTTATTTTCCATTTCGAGAGATTGTGTGCACGTTCTATGTTCCAATACGGGTTAATTTTTTATTATAAAATGTGAACTTTTTTTACTGTCGTTAAAATCGTATTTTCACATGTTTGCCAAAATTGTAACCCCTTGTTTTTTCTGTGACAGTATATAGTTTTGACAGCGACAAATCTTCTAACGTTCTAACTCTTTTCCTATTTTAAGCAGACTAGGTTCTATAAACTATACATATGTATAGAATAATTAAATAAAGTACTTTTGCCAGAATTCTCAAACGTTTTTATTAATATTCTACTTAAATGTTTTGGTGTAAATTTAAAACGTTAGGAAAGTATTCTGTTTGCTAGTTTGTTTTAATTTAAACAAACAATCAGGGCATGACCTTTGGTTGATCATTTGGTTCTTAGCCCGAACGCTATAGCCTTTATATCTAAGCTTAAACAAACTAACTGTGTAAATCAATTAAATGCAGGCTTATGTTTGTCTACACTAAATATGCAATTGGTAGAAGACGTTTCAATAAAGAAAGCACCAAACATTAAACCATAAAATAAAAAAATTGTATTATATAGTGTTATTAAGAGCAAAGGCTAATAAGATTTTTCCATATATGTACACATTTCTGGCACATTAATTATTTAATCCCAAGTGATGTTCATTTCAATTGAATGTTCTCCAAATAGTTTTTAGATAACGTTTCCTTTATCATTTGGAATTGTCTGTTACCAAACCATTTTTGATGGTCTTTCGGATGGTAGACTTATAACTCGTCTAAGTGGGATCATGTCATGTAATAGACGAAATCAACTTGTTCTCACAAAATCATCCTTTAAAATGTGTTCATATTTGTTATTTAATTATTTTTACTAACT
The DNA here is from genome assembly GCA_025895645.1 of Cardicola forsteri. Taxonomy (NCBI): domain Eukaryota; kingdom Metazoa; phylum Platyhelminthes; class Trematoda; order Strigeidida; family Aporocotylidae; genus Cardicola; species Cardicola forsteri. The sequence continues at coordinate 294,301 of JAKXYG010000489.1, read as the reverse complement.
TTTTCAATATGTTGTTCTAGTTTGTACAATATGTTTCCTATTTGATGTTTTCAATTTTACACCAGTATTATTTTCCACATTCTCTCTCTCTCTCTCTCTCTCTCTATATATATATATATATATATATATATATATATATATATATATATAAACGTGTGTGTGTGTGATAAACATCTTTTTAAATTATGATATCGGAAATTAGAAGATTTTATCAGCTCTGTTTAGGAATCAAATTTGGTAGATAGAGAATTTAATTGTAGATTAAATCATTTTCAACTTATTAGTTAAAAAGCGAATTACATTTAAAGTTATTTAATTAAAAATATATGCTTAATATAGATCTTTCTTATGTTGCTAATTTTTTGGTTAGATTTGAATAACTAAATTAATTTTTGCAAATCTACTGTATGTATTTTTCTCGTACGTGCTTCTTTTAATTCAAAAGCCTTTAAATATTGCAAAGTGTGAGAATTATTATTATTATTATTATTATTATTATTATTATTATTATTATTATTATTATTATATTATTATTATTATTATTATTATTATTATTATTATTATTATTATTATTATTACTATTATTATTATTATTATCATGCATTAGCTTAAATATATTAGTAAAAGTAACTTTCTGCACATAAGAACGATTACGAAATACATAATTAGCAGCTATAGAGACAAATAACAAAACGAACTAGCGAGTAATAATAATATTAGTAATTAATAATCTGTACACAAAAAATAACATGATGTAGATTATATGCACATAAACAGACACAAAACACAGAAATACTAAGTAAGTCTTTTGAACAAAAGGTACATATTGTTGTAATACAAATGGACAACAGTGTAACGAAGACTAACACTAATTATAAATAAATATAAGTACTGAAAGGTTCATCTGGAAATAAGATATAATCAGATTTAATAGGCAGTTTGAAAATAGGGAGAATGAAGCATTTTGACATATTTCACATTATTCAGGATGAAAATTAGAAATAAACTGTAAACTCATCTTTAATCGCAAAATACCAGTGTTTTTTATTGACAATTGGCATTTATATAGAAAGAATTGTACTATAGCCGTTCCTAATTACAGATTGTAAAAAAGAAAGATTGGAGCCTAGACTTAGTAGCAAAGATCCAAATACATGGATTGTGCAAAAACCGAACTGAAGCTAACTCATCGATATGCAAGATTTTCAAAGCCCAAACTTCAACCCGTATGAACACATGAAATGTATCAACAATTGTTCAAGGTAGGATGTAAAACCAAATCCTTAGAAAAGTGAACGAATTTGTAAAAAACGAAAGTAACTTGCGTAAATTCAAGTGGTACGTATATAAGACAACCTAGTAACCCTGGGTCTTTTAGAGAAAAGGGGTTTATAACTAATATAATAATAATAATAATAATAATAATAATAATAATAATAACATTATTATTAATAAGAAATTATTTAAAATAAACATAAATAAATACAGAATTAAATAACATTTTCCTCTTATTACATTTAAATTTTATGTTAAAAAATAATTCCATGGTAATATGATACATTATACATTGTACACATTATACATTGTATATATATATATATATATATATATATATATATATATATATATCAGTTGCTTATTTTAAAATTATAAATCTACAGTTGACAATGTATCAAGGAAAAAAATGATAAAACGTTTGATAGATCTGGATTCATCCTGTCACATTATTAACTGGTTATCAAAGTTTTTTCAAGACCAGAAACTGTACACAAAATGCGGTTCTAAAATATCCATTCTGAAAGATAACAGCAACTGTATACTACAGTTTACATAGACCTTTATGTAGATCTTCTAAAAGTTTCTTCTTTCTTAAAATTATTTAAATATGCTGACAACATGACATTATGCAATAGTATTTCATCAACACAAAACATTGATCAGTTCAGGAGTAATATTGATTAGATTGAACGGTGATCCTAATAATTCTAATCTTTTTTTAAATGTAAAATTTGCATTTTACAACAACAAAGCCTAGGTTACTTACACAACTTAAATTTTTGGTTTAGCAATGATTTTAAATATCTTGAAGTTAACTTAAATATACTGACATGGTCTAATTGTTTGGATCAGGTTTTTACAAAAACTAGTCATTTTTGCTATTGTATAAAAAGAATAAGATGTATTCATTTTAGTAACAAAATAATCAGTTTATTCCTTAAATCAAATTTTTTTCTGGTGTTCCTGTTGCCAGTTATATTTCCAAATCTTTTAAAAAAAGATTTTATTTTAAAAAAAATGTATCACTATGATAGCTAAGTCAAAAGGCATCACGCATCTAGAAATTACCAACAAATTCATTGAGGGACACCTCGAGAATGGTCGTCTATTAACCAAACGTATAATGGAGGACAATGATCACCTTCTACATGCCGACCTCAATAGATCAATTGCATCAGACAAAACAAGGAAATTTATTTATATTCGATCAAAAACAAACATCTGCTATATTTAGTGAATTCTTTTAACTAACCATAATCATAACGAATGAACTCTTCTTATGTCTTTTAAATATTAATTGATACGTTTTCATCTTAAGGATTGCCTAGCTTTATTTAGTCCAATTATGACTATTATTATTTTTGTAATTTTATGATTTAGCACAATCATAGATTATATTACTGCTGTCTATTTACAACAACTTCAGTATGATGATATGTGGGATTTGTGAAACGTTTTCCATAAGTACGGTGCTGTAACGTTTCCCTTTTTTATTAATTTTTGCGATTACTGCATAACCTTAACGAATGTAGTTAGCATTTTTTTAAATTTACCCTTTCAAGACGTCTATGTTTATGAGCGCAAGTATATGTGGACGAAATACTTGCACATAGAAAAAACCAACTTTAATTGCGCTATTTAAACTACAAAACAAAGCGCCAGCTTTAAGTATGCACTGCCGAAAAGTATAATTAACCGGTTCATGTCTTGAAAAACAAAAACTCCAAAGAACGCAAACCTTGATTAGTAAAATACATGGTTTAAGGCTGCTTGCAGTCACGCGAACGTTCTTACTCATCACTTTTTTAATGCATTTATTGTTCATTATTAGTATTGACATTACTATCCTATTTCGCTATACCTACTTTGTCAATTTATTTTCAACAGCAATTCTTTATTTTAAGGTTTCTCATCAATTAACACACTAACTGAAAATTAGTTGTGATTTATGCGAGCACCATACTAATAGGTTACCCAATTTTGACCAACCTCAACAGCGATACCGCATGTTTGCAGGTAAAATACATGTCGTACCACTTACCAACTCCTTATTAATAAACCTGAAAAAAGTAGTTGTTTAAATTAAACTTTCAGCATAAAATACTACTGAGGCTGCCTGATTTTTGTCAGGGTTATCTACCTTAGCACAGGGGCTACATATGCCTATTAAGTACTATGGATATGTTTGCACCCACCCGGTGAAATCTGTTATTAGTCAAGATGGCTATGGGTACCTAGTCCATGAGTAGGTTCTTGCTCTCTAGTGCTCTTGCGTGCAGTTTGTACGGGCCATTTCTGTAAACCTCGTAGAGAAGGAACAGTGAGGAATATCACCATCATTGGAAACTGAAACTTTAAAAGCATTACTCAAATCTTCAGGATTGTTAACACCCCATACCCAAAAATTAATAAAGGATAACACATGTAGATTAAATTCTTGCCCACGTTATCCAACAAATCAATCTCAAAATCATAACATATATTTAGGGGGTTAAAAGTGTATTTAATCATCATACACAAAAATCATACAAAAATTACACATTTTGAAGTTTACATCGATATTCAATCACTGAGATTGTTATTAATAATTAAATAATTTTTAATTTATATAAATAGACATAAATATGTGTACATAAATACGACAACGATAAAATCAAAACTAAAAAAATTTAACATCCAAGTTTAACTTCGCCATTACTATCAAACGTAAGATCAGCCAATGTTTCCATCAACGACGAACAAAGTTGGGGTAGAGCAGCCACTCGGCAATAAAAATCATCGAAACAATATTTCTTATATATAGCCTAAAAGAAATATAAACATACACACCTTACCCTGTATTTTGAAGGAGAATTTTGTCGGTATACTGCCCTTGCTAAAATACGAATATGAGGTTTCAAATCGTCCAATTTATAACCACTCAAAAAAGATAATTTATTACACCAAGCTTCCTCCAAATTGTAAGTTTCCAAACAAAGAGCTCGAGAAAGACACAAAGCAACAGCCGCTCTGAGATTTCCAGGAAGATAAGCCAATTCATATTCTTGGATTGTTAATTCCAAAAAGTATTTCGCTAAATTATGGGTTGTACGATCAGCCTAAATTTTAATTAGTTAAATAATATTTACATTAAGTGCCTTTGATAAACGACGTAAAAATACTAAAGGAATTGGTATAGATAAAAAGAAGTCAACAGATTGTAAAACATTTTTTTCGGCGTTCCGAATGTCACTTTTTGAATAAGTATTATCCGTAATGGAAGAAAAATCACTTATATCAGGAGGAAACATTTCTTCAAATTTTGCTGAAATAAATAAACTGGCAATTCCTATTAGTTGAAAGCAATCTTTATTCAACTCTTTGCAATTTTTCTAAACAAAATGTTTGAATTTGAAAACAAACTTGAAGAAAACGATCCATTAAAGCAATGCATAAATACAACGTTTCGGGTTGCATTTTATAACTGTAGTGAACTTGCACTAACCAATTTACTAATATATAACGCATCCTTGAAGTTAATTCAGGATTTGCAGACATAAAATCACTTTTAAGCGGTTGCATTGCAAACTCACGATTTTGCAAATAGTTAAATATAGTTTCAACGTAAGGATTAGCCGAAGCAGAATCACCGTGATCATTGTAATCGACATCTAAAAAGCTCTTTGCATTTTCAGAAGATAAACAATCTCGTCTTATGTTTTTCCTGTTAATACGATACTCCATAAGTTGATTTTGAGTCTTGTTAGCAATCATGGGTTGGGAGTCAATACTCATGTCACATACTTTTTCAATTTCTGAAAACATACACAACAACAAAGAACTAACTTTCTTCAGCAATTTTTTCCTTCTTTACAATCTTTAGTTTGCCATTATCTTTAACAGCGTCAAAGCCTTTATTTTTTATATCACCAAGAGCTGCGCGTTGACGAGTAAAGGAAGTTTTATTATTTACAGCTTTTAAGCCTCCATCCTTAACATTCACATTTGCATTTTCATTCGCCTGAAAAGTTACTAACTACAGTTTGAACTTACGAAGTATCCAAATCTACTACGAGTGAGCATGGTATCTATTACCAAAGGCAGCTGATCGATTTAATGTGAAATAAGGCGCTCCTCGCAAAACTTCTAAAACTCGGTTATTTTAAACAAAATAATATTTTTCGTTAATTTGATGCACAAATATTATAATAAAATATTTATGTAAAATAAAAATAGTATAATATAATAATTATAAATAATAATAGTTAAAAAATAAAAATTATTATTAAAAAATCAATAAATATCCAATTAATGTACTAGTTTATTTTGAAATTAATATTTAAAATAAAATTTTAATTATTAAAATTTTTTTAAAATTATATTAATTAAGTCTTTAAATAATATTAAAAATTATTTTATAGATGCTTATATATTACTTATTGGTAATTGCTTATTCATTGTTTAATTAATAAATAATAATAATAATAATAATAATAATAATAATAATAATAATAATAATAATAATAATAATAATAGTAATGTTAATAATAAATATAATAAGAATTAATAATAAAATTAATAATAGTGTTTGCAGTAGAAAAGTTACTTATCTTAGACATATTTAATTTTTACTAGTACATACCTAAGATAATACTTTAACAATACACATCAAGTAACATTATTCGCAAAAATAATTTTTAATTATAATTTACAGCAACATCTATTCTTGCAATAAAGCATAATACCATTTTTTACTAAAACTTAAATAAAAAGCACTTAAGTCGTTAAATAAATAACTTTATTAACTAAAATACATAAGTATGTAAAGAAAAAATTACAAACTGTATGTCAACAATTTAGGGAATATTCACTGTATTTTGTAATTTCTGCTAGCCATTTCCAATCTCAATCCATCAAGGTACCAATAAAATCCCTTGAAACTCAATTTTTTATAACACATACAATATTCCCTATAGGTAATATATATATATATATATATATATATATATATATATATATATTTATTATTATTTTATTTATGGTTATTGGCTTAGATAAATATGTTATTTTACGACTTGTTAACGTACCCTTTAAAAAAACCAAACATAAAATTAGTAACACTTAATTCCGAGATGTTGAGGATCAAATGTACAAAGGTCCGTTTTTTGTTTAACAAGGTTTTTGCAGTCTAAATAGGTCAAACAGATAGTAAACTATAAGTTATAGTAAAAAACAAATTACCATTTTGTTAACATACACCGGAGCATTATTTTAAACATGTTTTAAATCCTTTGAGACATTTTGCTAAAATTATGACTACAATAATTCTAAAGAAAAATTCATTAATTCCGTACTGTTTTAGATTTGGTTTGTACGGAACCCTTTTTGTAACTCCAAACACTTAATAGCACATTATCTATGTAGATAACACACAAAAATAACTTATTTTGCAAAAAATTAAAACCTATAGCAAAGTACACACTACATTTGATTTTGGAATGTTGAGTGCGAAATCCGTAAATAACAACAAAATACAGGATACAGGATACATGATAATTGACGAGATAAGTAGGAGAAACTCTTTTTAATCCTTGGTTCTAAAAGATCAATATATCTGGGGGAGGGAAAAGAATAAAAACTGAGGAAATATAAATTAAAGCTAAATAAAATTAAGGAGGGCATGCTTATTATAAGCCTGCTTAAAGGAATAAAGAGAGGGGGCTAAAATAATATGGGATGGCAAATTATTCCAGGAAGAAGTGGCCCTATGGGAGAAATAACAACTCCAGAGACGGGTACAAGCTCTAGGCTTAGAAAACTTAAACTTATGACCCCTTAACATTTACTGTAAGAGAACGAAAAACAAAGCACTACGGCCAGAATGAACTAGTTGATAAACTAAAATAAGTTTGCCTCAGAGTCTTTTATCGGATAACGGGAATAACTTTAACATTTTTAGCCGATTAATATGATTACCTTTATGAAGGATCTTAGGTATTTTGAAAGCTTTTCTTTGAACTTGAAGGATAGGGGAAGTAACTTGAATACAGTGTTTAAGATGAGGCCTAATCTAGAACATATATAAAAAACGTGCACAACTGGGGAAAATATTTCCTAAAGTACGCTTAAAAAAATTGATTAACCTAAAACCCTTTTGCGCAGCTAGAGTATGATGGGCTGCGAAAAGAAGGGAGGATAAGAAAGTTACTCCTAAATCCTTAATAGATTGGACCAATGTAATAAGAGAGTCGGTTGAGGGAAATGCTCTAAAAGTATTACCCGAAGGTTTACCGAAACTAATATGCTTACATTTCGAAAGATTGAAAGGGAGCACGTTTTTAGAAGCCCAATCATGAATATTAAAAATATCTTGCTATAGAAGCTCAGAGTTAGACCCCCATATCTTAACATCATCTGCATAGAGCAGGATGTTGAACTGAACTACCCGAGGCAAATCGTTAATAAAGATGATAAAGAGTAATGGATCAAGTACAGAGCCTTGTGGGACTCCTGAAGAGATCGCACAGGGACTGAATAGATCATTGCCTAACCTAACTCTAAAATTCCTATAATGAAGGTAATCTTCAATCCAGCCGTACAGAAGCCCTACAATACCAAAAGACTTTAACTTAGACAATAACAATTTATGTAAAACTTTATCAAAGGCCTTAACAAAGTCAAAATAAATAGCATCAACAGAAGAAGTATGCTCAAGTAACGAAATAAGGCTATTAGAATAATATAATAAATTGGTAAGATATGAACGCTGGGGTAAAAAACCATGCTGAGAAAAACTGATAAGAATATTTTTAGAAATAAAATTAATAATATAGGCCTTAAGTAATCTTTTAAGGATCTTACTAGGAGTGGAAAGGATACTGATAGGTCTATAACTGTCCGGAACCAGCCTATCACCAGATTTATAGAAGCCTTATAAAAGCTTGTTTCCAAATGAGAGGAAGACTGTACTATAAAGAGAGAGGGAGAAGAGTTGTGAAAAAACAAGGGCTAATATAGTTGAGTATTCTTTAAGGACCCTAGGGTAGATACCATTAGGGCCACAGGAGGAGGAGTTCAGCTTATATAATTGCTTAAAAACCTGTTCAGTACTAAAAAAATGGGGAAGTAATGGAAATACAAGAGACCTACAAGAAAAACAGGGTACTAGGGATATAGAGTGAAATACCGAACTAAAATAATTGCTAAAAAGATTACAAGCCTTATTCCTGGAAAGTGGGGACCCATCAATGCCTTTCAGAGAAATAAAAAAGTTATTAGAAAACCTTTTGTTTTTAATAAATTTAAATAAGATACTCTTATTGGATTTGGCATTGTGTAGAAGCTAAAAAAGTTGATTTCTTCTATCAGCTCTAATCGCATCAATACATTCAGTACGAAGGATAGAAAATTTACGATAAAAACTAGGGAGACCTGAGATTTTCCAAAGCTCGAAAGCCTTCTTACGTTTTGACAGACAACGTTTGATCTGTTGTGAAAACTTAGGTTGACTATGCCCATTTACCTTAAAAGGGACAAATATCCGGGTAGCTTTCTGAATGACAGTGACAAAATGGGTGTAAGCAACATCAATATCACCTTCAAAAGAAAAATCCCAGTTGAAGTTAGCAAGATAGGACCTCATACCAGTAAAATCATGTTCATAATTTGGCAAAGAACAAACAAAGAAATTAAAATCTTTATTGATATAGAAAAAGCAATCCCCACATCTGCCTTTACCAAAATCAAGGCGCACTATATTGTACCCAAAAAGAGCTATTTTATTGTCTAAGATGTCATCGGTAAGCCAAGTTTTGGTTATATCTATAAGAAGGGGAGCAGAATTAGAAGCTAACGTCTGGATTTCAAATAATTTATTTACTAAACTTGAAGCATTAGTATAAAACATTTTTAAAAGAGCTAAAGGGTTAGAAGTTGGGCAAATTGTTTTAAACAAAACATTGCAGGGATTTAAGAGTGACTCTGAGGCGCATAGGGAAAATCCTGACTACCCAAATTAAAAAAGTCGTGCATTAATTTAAGTGGGGTTAATTTTACTATAAGTAGGGATAAGTTATCGTATATCGGGTTTTTAAATTTCAGAGTTTTACGCTCTAAATGCGAGAGGTTTTTAGTCAATTTAATACCTGGGAACTGGAAAAAGATGGACCGCCAGTTGTAGATGATATCCTCTACGACATTAGTAGAATTACAAAATACTACAATTGGAGGAGATGGATGATATAACTTACAAGAAATACGAAAGATTCTAAAATTAGAAAAAGCAGAAAAACAGTTTTTTATTATATCGGTAACAACCTCCCTGAAATTAAGAACAGAATCAGATATACCTTTAACAATAACATTAAAGGCCCATCTAGCATCAGAGGCAAGCTGCTTAGCAGCAAAATAAATTTCCTCTTGGGAGAGTCTAACTGCAGCTTGAACCACAGGGGAAGATACAGATAGCTTAGCAACAAACTCTTTAAGCTTATTAAGCTCTTCTAAAATAGTGTAAAAAATTGCTCATCCCGACCATGTAAATTGGATATGGCATTATTCAGTTTAGAAATATCAGAGTTATTATTGGTAGTAGAAGCTAGGATAGCATTTAATTTAGGCACAAGATTAACATTATAAAAACAAAACTCAATCTTATTGAAAGTTCCTTTCAAAAGAGGAAATTTTTCTAATAATTTTTTTTTCCCTAGACAATTACGGCAAATAAAATTTATGCTAGAGTTGGCAAATCTCAGGTAATTAGAGGATGTAAACCCGGAACAAATTTTATAAAACCATTTCTCACAGTGTATGCAAAAAATTCTACTTTCCACTTTATTCCTACAACCTGTAAAACCGCAAGTATTAATCTTGGATGCACACATTAAATGTATAAATCAAGAGTTAACTAAAGAAAAATATAGTAACAAAAATATCACAAAGTGATCATCTTTAAAAGTGGTAAAATGTCATCTTTTTCTAAAATCATTTAAGATAAATTTTATACCTTTTAATAAACTTCATTAATTTAAATCTTTGTATACAGCTAAATAGAACATAGAATATCCCAAATAAATTTTTTTTGCAATTTTATGCAGTTTTTGAAAATCCAGTATAAAAAATGTTCTACATTTTCTTGGTTTACATACTTCAATTTTATTATTCAATTTCTTTTATAGATCTTATTCATACACTCCATTTTGATCAAAATACACCCTTTTAATAATTCCAAAAATTATGTGGGGGTCAAAGATAAATTATAAGAGCCAATAAGAAAATAGTTGGACAAGCTGTAAATAAGTAGTCTGTTTGTTAAAGTGAAATTTTTATTCAACGAAGTAATATTATTTTCTATCTGGACTAATTATTTATTAAGTAACTAAATAATGCTAAAATTAATGTGGGTTAAGTAAAAAGATGATGGAATAACAACAATAGACAACTTAATAAGAAATAACAGTGCTATTATTTTTATTATTATCATTAATAATAATAACAGTTATATTAATTTTATTTTTATTACTATTATCTATATTCTTAATGTTAATAATGATAATAATATTATTTACATAATTACAATTATTACCATAAATATGGTTGTTATTAATATTAATTTCTTGTTATTATAGTTTATGTTCACTGTAATTATGCCATTACAACTTTTTCAGGTATTACTGTTTTGTATTATATTTTTATTAATAACATTATTACTATTAATATTATAATTATTACTATAATAATAATTATTATTATTATTACTATTATTATTAATATTACTACTAGTAGTACTACTATTATTATTATTATTATTATTATTATTAATGTTATTATTGTTATTATTGTTATTATTGTAATTATTGCTATTTTTATTATTGTGATTGTTCTCCTTCTTCTTCTTCTTTTTTTTTAATTATTATTATTATTACTACTACTATTATTATTATTATTATTACTACTATTATTGTTATTGTTATGGATTACTTACTACTACTACTACTACTACTACTAGTATTATTATTATTATTATTATTATTATACTTGTTGTTATTATTATTATTATTACTACTGCTACTACTATTATTATTATTATTGTTACTACTGCTACTACTACTATTATTATAATTATTTTTATTGTTAATATTATTATTATTATTTTAATTATTATTATTATTGTTACTACTACTACTACTACTATTACTATTATTATTAATATTATTAATATTATTATTATTATTATTATTTAATTATTATTATTATTGTAATTATGATTAATATTATTGTAATTGTTCTTCTTATTATTATATTATACCTGTAATTATTATTCCAATTCTTATTAATAATAATATCGATAATATTACTTTTTTTACAAATCATTATATTGTTCATATAGTTATAATAATTATTATTGTTAATGTTATTATTCTAATTGTTATCATCTATATAACTGTGTATATCTTTAAAAATTGATTCACATAGTAATAGATATACTAATAATAACGACAGTTATTTCTTATATATTATTTATTGTTATTGTTACTATTATTACTATAAAAATAATAATAGTAATAATAATAATAATTATAATAATCATAATTATAACAATTATTCTTAGTATGATTATTAACAGTAATAAAAATTTTCGTATTATTGATATCATTGAAACTATTTCTTCCTATGTTTACCATTATAATTTTTATTATTTAGATGAATCAGGTTTCACATGTTACTTACTTAGACTACACAACTGAGAGAACAATTGTACAAAAATAGGTTTATATTTTATTTACATTTTCTATTTTCTAAGCCCAATGAATTGAAGAATTGTTATATTATTATTTTTACGCTTATCTACTCATATCACATTTATTAACTAAATTGTTGTTGTATGATATAGATTTTCTTACAGAATTCTAAAATATTTGCATTATTGTGTTTAATCAATATAATTCGGACAAATAGTGTTTAATTATCGCACATTAGTTAAAGTTTTTTTATCGAATAAACGATTCGCACATACAGCTAAATTAGATGGAGAGACACATTCTTCACTCACAAAAATATACACAATACATGGATTTTCCTGACAGAAAAGCAGCAAACGAGATTGATTATATTTGTATTAGCACAAAATGGTAATTTTTTTTGTAAAATGTACGTTAATATCGCGGTGCTGATGTTGGTTTTAACCACAATCTTCCTGCTGAAAAATTTCGGTTGAAGTGAAACAGAATAAAAACCATAAAAAATAACTCTTATTTTTATGAGGAAAACTTAAGCAATCAAATATCTCGAACCGATTGTACGATTTGTAAAAAATACATTTCAAAATCTGAAAAAGCTAGAAAGGTCTGATAATCAATAGAAATCGTTTCATTAAACAATTATAGACTGTGCAACAAAGGTGCTGGGTTTTGGAGTGAAAAATCAAAAATGATAAAAGGAAGGTTGGTAGACCACAGAAAACTTAACTAAAAATTATTTAAGTAAATTTAATTGAAATAAATGTTTTATATAATTAAACAAAACGTTTAGCAGAATGTTTATCTACATGGAAATACTTTGTAATCTTATATTCTTTTTTAATTACGAAACTTTGTTGTTGTTGGTATGCACAATTGTTGTCTTATTGGCCCATGTTTATTTTTAAAGCAAAAGGATTTTGTAATAATATTAATAATCAACAATAAAATACAAACAATAAATAAAAGTTACATATATATGATACATATAAAATTAATTATAATTTTTATTACAACCTATAAAACAAAAAAAATTAATTTTTTATCTATTGTATCCTTAAAATGAATAAAGTGTAACAAATATTGAAAACAACTTCTATATTATATTGTTTTATATTATAAATTTTACATCATGTATTTTATTTTTTATTTTGAGTATTTGTTTCAAAATAATTAGAAAGCAGTTGATGTAAAAGTATTTTTACAAATTGTTCATAATGTAAGATCTCACTGAGATCTCGGTCCTGATTTCCTTTGATTTAACTTGATACGGATAATTATCGACACCCCAGCTAAATTCAATTAAGAAAAGCTCTTGTGTAATTTGAATTATCGTTTTGCAATTTATTATTACAAAATAATTCAAAATTACATACCAATACTGTTTACCAACAGGAAAAACAGGACACAATATACTCACAGAATCACAGTCACGTTAACAACAACGTGATACATTCAAATACAAAAAGGCGCTTCAGAACAAGGTTCAAACACAGTCAAAGTGTTTAAATGTACAATAATATAAAAAATTGTAATTGAAATAAAAATTAATAATAATTTAAATATTCCATTCAACATTAACACTCCCTGGCCAAAAAACGCAGTTTTTTCAAAACGGACATTTCTAGAGCAAGATGAGTTCACAACGAATTGACGCACACAATTCCGACGTTGACTTGAATGGGAATAGTAAACACCAGACGCCTAAAGATTACTTATACATGACAACGCCAATATACAAACAAACAAACTCAATCAATACTTTCAAGTAATGACAGCTGTCTAATATCCCTTTCTACTACGCCTCTAGATGTACGAACATCTGCTCTACGTACTAACCCATTATTACTAGGTGTAATGCTTCTAGCAGTTGAACGTACAATTGTCGAGTTGGGAGATTGCCTGTGAAATACTGATTGACTCGTGTTGTCTGAAGATTAGTAGAATTGCTCGAATGCCTTCTAATATTCAGTGATTCGTGATCTCGACGATAACGAAGTCTGACTAATCTATAATAATAAATACTCTCAATTAGTCAGTAACAGATAAGAATTCCCAGTGAGTCAGGGAAGCGATGAAAAACACAAGTCTGGGATGCTCGTGTGTATTTAACAGAAACTGTCCAAAAAGTCCTTCAAACACGCGCCAACCACAAACACAACAGTTCATTCAAACAAACATATCACGGTTATTCCTCCATCGTCCTTCTCGTCGGTGATAACTATCCCTGAGGGTGTATCTATAATTATAAAGAACAATAACGATATTTTAGTACATTATTGCGTTATTACAACCATAGCGTGTACAGCTGACCGTATGCTAGCATACATTGTGGCAGAATCATATCCCAGGTTTTATTTGGAAATTTCGCCAAACATAACGTCATCAGGGACTTTAAACTTCTGTTTGTACATTCCACTAGTCCATTCCCTTGGGGATGGTAAGGGGTCGTTCGTGTCTTCTTGATGTCGAACAGTTGACATAGTTCTGACATGATCAGGCTTTCGAAACTTGTACCTCTGTCAGAGTGCAATTGCATAGGTGCACCCCCAACGAGATATCCACTCTTGAAAGATAGCTTTGGCTATCATGTCCGCATCTACTCTTCGCAGCGGAATTGCTTTGCACCATTTGATGAAATAATCCACAATTACTAGAATATACCGATTTCCGTGTGTTGTCTCCGCTAATGGACCAACAATATCGATGCCTACGCGCTCGTTAGGATACCCAGTTGTCATTGGTTGCAATGAGGCTCTTCGTAGCGGGTTTGGATTTTTGAATCGGATGCATAGAGGACAAGCTTGACAAAATGTGGTTATATCTTTCTTTATATGTGGCCACCAAAATCTTTTCCTTGCCATGTGGTCCATCTTCTTCTGTCCGGGATGTCCCAGTTCTGTATGCAAACTTTTCAATACTTCCCATTTTTTATTTTGTGGCACTACGATCCTAGGTCAGAGCTGCGGGTTGTTCTTGAAATAGACCACTCCATCGTTCATTTCTAGTAACTCACACATTGCCCATATGCAATGTGCGTCCCAGCTTTTCCCTGTCAACTCCGCTTTTTCTGGACGTGGTGTTCTTTGTTGTAATGCAGAGTAAACAATGCTCAAATCCATATCGCCCGCCTGTGCAGTTTGCTAATCTGTAGCGACCCCTTGTTGCATGATGATCGTGTTAATCACCCTAGGATTACATACTTTGCAAACGACACTTTTTGAGTATATCCGTCTTGATAATGCGTCTGCATTGATGTGCTGCTTGCCTGGCCTGTAGACGCACTCAAAATCAAATTCTTGAAGTCTCTCCTGCCACCGTGCTAGCTGCCCTTCTGGATGTCTAAATTCTTTTAGCCACTTTAGGGCCTGATGATCTGTCCTGATCGTAAATCGTCTTCCTAACAAGAAGTATCGGAAGTACGAAATGAAGCAGACGATCGCTAACATTTCCTTTCTGTTGTACAATAATTCCTCTCTGCTGTGGTCAAGCAACGACTTGCATAAGAAATCACTCGTTCCTTACCATTTTCATCCATCTGTGAGAGGACTGCCCCTATTCCTTTATTGCTAGCATCTGTGTCTAGTATAAAGGGTCTTCCATCTGTTGAAATGTCTGGCATTTTGAGAATTGGTTCTTTACATAATTGGTCTTTTAAATTTTGAAACGCCTGTTCACATTCTGAACTCCAACGAAACTTTCGTTCTTTCTTTGTCAAGTCATGTAATGGGGTAGCGATGGCTGCGAAGTTTTTAACAAACCTCCGATAATAGGATGCTAGTCCCAAAAAGGTCCTGATTTCTCCCACATCTTTGGGAGTATGCCATTCTTTTATTTTTATCGTCTTTTCTGGGTCGTTGGTAATCCCTTCTGCCGAAATCATGTGACCCAGGTATTGTACTTGTGGTTTAAAAAAATGGCATTTGTCTTCCTTCAATTGCATTCCCGATTTACTGATACGACGGAAAATTTCTTCCAATATATTCAAATGTTCTATTATGTCCTCACTGTGGACGATGATATCATCTAAATATACTAGATATTTTTGAGGAATTAAACCGTCTAATATTGTCTGCATTAACCTTTGAAATGTAGCCGGTGCGTTCACCAACCCAAACGGCATCGTCTGAAATTCAAATAATCCACATGGCAGTGTAAATGCAGTTTTATGACGATCTGCCTTGTGAACTTCCACTTGCCAATATCCGGAAGCCAGATCTAACGTGCTGAAATACTTAGATCCCGACATGGCATTCAGTATACTATTAATCCTTGGGAGTGGATATGAATCTTTTATCGTTGCTTTATTTAGTAGTCGGTAGTCAACGCACATTCGTAGGTCATCATCTTTCTTTTTTACTAGTACTACCGGTGACGCCCATGCCGACTTTGATGGTCTGATTACGTCTTGTGTTGACTCGAGCTTGATAATGTACCGGTATTCGTCGGGGTGGTTGTCTTTTTGGTTTGAGCCATCGGTTTCTATTGTATGTTGTAAAACGTTGGTTCTACCCAATGGTTTGCCGGTTTTTGCAAAAATATCAAACTTCTGTTTTACTGCCTCTAAGTTGGGTATATCTGATCTTTGTATGTTACATACTAACGTTTTAAGGCTGTCTTGCCAGACCAGTTTCTTCTTTTGCATATCAATGTTACAATGGGCCTTCTCCAAAAAGTCAGCCCCCAATATAACGTCCCACGGTATCGTTTCCGCTATTACTACTTGTTGTTGGAAGGCTCGCTCATCTAAATCGATGGATACTACTGCTGTTCCCTCCGTTTTGACCTCAGATCCGTTCGCTGCAGTCAGTCGTATCTCTTCGTCCTCTTTTTTCACTTCGACACCGGGAATGTTTTTATTGACTAATAAACAGGTTGCTCCCGTATCGACCAACATCTCGACTGGGTGGTTGTTGACCCTTCCCTGTCGCACTAGTAATTTATCCTTTCGGGCGTTAATGATATTGCATTTAGGGACTTACGGTTGTGCCTGCACTCTCTTTGCAAACCGACCAAATCGTTGGTAATAGTAACAATTTTTGTCGTTGTTCCAACTTCCACCCGGTGCTGTTTGGCGATAGTTGGGCCATTCCCTGGTTGTGTCCATTATCGCCCCTCCTTTCTCGTCTCTAACTGCCGGGCCCGCTTGACGGCCTCCCTCACCGTCGTTGGTCTATTATCCAAAAAATCTTGACGAATTATGGGCGACCACACCTCTCGATATTTGCATCAGTATGGCGTGATCACGTTGGTTTGGGGTTTTTTATTGAAGGAGCTTGTCCACTGCATACGCATTGGGCAATAGTAATGGGAAGTCCTGCATCTGGTTCAATCTTTAACTGTACCTTTTTGCACAAGGTATTATACACCCCGTTTAGTGTATTCATTTCCAGATCAATTGTGCTCTCTTCCAGCCCCAACGTTTCAGCAGTACGTCCATTTATCAAAGTGCAATCTGATCCATTATCTATAAAAACCCATCTATTTTTTTACGGAAAAGGACTTACCAGTTTTACTGGTATCACACCTAGATATACTTTTGCAGTTGTGACAATTGCAGCATTAGCGTTAGATTAATAATAATAATAATAATAATAATAATAATTTATTACTCAAAAAGCATTTACACATTGCATTTTTTGAGGTACAAACCAATTTACAGGTCTGATCACAAACTATAAAAATTTTTAATATGTTAATATATATTAAAATAAAATAAATATTGATAATGTTATATACATTTTAAAAATAAACAAATAATAAAATGAACAATTTTATTTTGGTTGGTATTTGCCCGCACAATTTGAACTAAAAATAATTGAAAAAGGTTTGGTTGTCATAATTGGATTATTAGTAATCTGGGGGTTATACGGAAAGAAATGGATAAAAAAATGTAAACAATAGTTGGAAAACGATAAACAACGTAAATAAAATAGTACTATTTTTATTTTGATGTGCGAATAGCGACTTTTAAGTAAACAATATAATGAAACAAAATTTCTCATGGACCAACAAAATAATCGAACGTTGTATAATTAGTGATATTGGGGATAGTATAAATGTTGATGTATTTTTTAAATTAGTTTTAATAGCTTTAAAATTTTGTATTTTTCTTAAATTGATTGGCAAACTATTCCATAATTTAAAATATTTAATTAGAAAAAAATTTGCTCTCAGGGATGATTTATGATACACTGTATATTCTTTATTTTTTAGTTTACGTTTAAATTTGTTTGCCTCAAGTTTTATTAAATAATTTAAATTATTATTAAAAATTAATTTATGGAATAACAATAGATGTATTTGGATCCTTCTTAGACATAGAGGCTCAAGATTGAGCAATTGATTTCTTTCTTTGTACTCCATATTTGATGAAAAACCAATAATCATTTTTGTAAAATATTTTTTAATATTTTCAATCTTTATTAAATTTGTTTTTGATGTAAAATTGTGAATGAAGCAGCAATAGTCAATTATTGACCGAGTAGCATATTTAAAGAAAACTATTTTGCTTTCTTCAAGAATAAATATATTATTTGCTCGTCCTAATAGTTTTTGCATTTGTTAGTAATTATGGGCGACCTCCCACCTCGATATTTGCATCAGTATGGCGTGATCACGTTGGTTTAGGGTTTCTTATTGAAGGTATAGCTTGTCCACTGCATACGCATTAGCAATAGTAATGGGAAGTCCTCCTGCATCTGTTTTCAATCTTTAACAGCTGCATTTATCGAAGGTTTATACACTTGGTTTAGTGTATTCATTTCCAGATCAATTGTGCTCTCTTCCAGCTTCAACGTTTCGGCAGTACGTCCATTTTATCAAGTGCAATCTGATCCATTATCTAGAAAAGCCCATCTATTTTTTACGAAAAAAGGACCTACCAGTTTTACTGGTATTACACCTAGATATACCTATGCAGTTGTAGACACTGCAGCATTAGCGTTAAATTGATAAATACTTGGGTGTAAAAGCCAATGATGTAAACTCTTACATCCTGCTACCTTGCACCCAGTCTTGTATTTACATAAATTTGAAGCATGCTCTTTTCCTAGACAAGAGAAACACAAATTATTGCTACAAACAATCCCCATCCTATCAGTTTGTTCCAACTTAAAAAATCGGTTACAATTCTCAAGTTTATGAACTCCGTTTTGTAATGGACAACGTAAGCCTATTTTACTTACAATTCTAGACCTTGATTCAGTCGTTTTTGGTGTAGAATTTGTTTGCGATGCAATCTCACCAAATCGACTATTCATAATCCTTGCATAATCAGAAATAAACCTTAAAAGGTCCTTAAACAGTGGTTCTTTATCATCTTGATATAAACTGTTAGCTATTATAGCCCACTATCTTTGCAAGGATGTTGGGAGTTTAATTACTACCCGTTCTAAAGTATTTATAGAATCAAGGATATACTTACATCCCATTCTAGTTAAATTTATTTCACAATTTTTTATTTGTATAAAAAAGACACTAAGCTACTAGCATTTGCTGCTAGTTAATGACCGATTACCAGCTTATCTAAAATTGACCGCGCCACTACGTGCGATCTACAATACAATTGCTTCAATGTGTCTTTCGTCATTAAAAGACCTTTATTAGGAGGAAGCATCATACATTCACGTATTGCCTCCTTATAATCTCCTTCTCAATAGTGAATTAGGTAAGCTAATTTCTGTTTATTGCTGCACAACATGTACTCAAGAGAGGTTTCGAATTTATTCATAAACCTCCAGTAATCTACTGGATTACCGTTAAATTTGATACTTCAATACAAGGAAGGTCTAACCTGTTAACAATAGTCCTAAAGAAACTAATTAATTTATTATTGCTCAATTCTAGACCCTGATCACTGTGGCTAACTTCTTCAAATTGGTTAGCATTTAACTCCAATCTAAATTTAAACATTAATAAGTTTATCTCTCTTTCTAACTTCCTTAACATCTCAAGTTTGTCACACTTGATATTAACACAATCATCCATCCTATCAGACAAACAGTCATCAGAAGGGTAACCTACCATTGTCACTGGTTCCCTATTGGTATTCCGAAACCTCGTTCACCAATTGTCGTTTGTCATCTTTCTTCAAAAATGTACGTCTTGGCATTTTTTGGTCTTGGACGAATTGATTGACAAAATTTGGCAGAACTGTACACCAATTTACGCCAAATGAATCTTTTAAATCCCAATGGTTTGATGGTATATTAATTATGGTTCTTGTAGTATATATATATATTGACCTCAGTCAATATAACAAGTCGAGTTTCCAAAAAACTACAAATTCAGTTGTACTTGACTTCAAACTCCAACGATCGGCAAGTCTTGAACTTCAAATCCCAACGGTTGGCAGTGTTAAACCTTTACAATGTCAGTAAGTATTAAACTGTAAATTTTCACTGAGATCTCGGCCCTAATTTCCTTTGATTTAACATGATGCGGATAATTATCAACACCCAACAAATTTCAATCAAAAAAGCTCTTGTTTGATCTAAATTATCGTTCTGCAATTTATTATTACAAAATAATTTAAAATTACATACCAATACTGTTTACCAACAGGAAAAAACAGGACACAATATACTCACAGAATCACAGTCACGTTAACAACAACGTGATACATTCAAATACAAAAAGGCGCTTCAGAACAAGGTTCAAACAAAGTCAAAGTGTTTAAATGTACAATAATATAAAATTGTAATTGAAATAAAAATTAATAATAATTTAAATATTTTATTTAATAATAACACATAATAGTTGGTGGGCATAGCCGTGTGGTTTAACATTTGAAAAAGTGCTCAAATCTATTTGTTTAATTTTGCATTGAAATTACCAATCACCATTTTGATGTCTCTTCTGGGAACATTATTCAACAAACTTTGTATTGGATCATAAAAATATATTTTTGGTTCTCCTCAGTAGCATCAATAGGGGGCATAAATTTGCATAACTGTTGCGTTTGCAAATGTGGTGTTGAATCTGGCTGAAGTGATATGATCACCTACTGGTTTCCATCCAATCGTAGCTTTAGCAGCATTTTTACTTAACATAACATCAATTCTATGAATATAATTGTCTTTATGTACATAATATAAAATTAATGTATCTTTACTTTTAAAATAATTTTAATTTTTTTATTACATTTTGCTAATGCTCAAAATATCTAAGTTGTACTTTTTCATTCTTCGAAGGACTTGTTCTAACTGTCCAGGACAAAAAAGGCGTGCGCACATTCCATGTCCCAATGCTGGTTAAGGTTTTGGCATTGAAAATTCTAAAATTCTAAAAATGAGTTACTTTTTGGCTTTTACTCAACCCTGTCATCTGTGTAACTTTGTCATCCAGAAACGTGCGATTACTTTTAGCCGGGATGGCGTCCTCTTAGCCTTTATTTAAGTTTATTTTAAACAATAAAATTTATAAATTTATATAAAAACATGTTTTATAAATAAATTAAAAAAAATTATATATGTATTATTTTTAACATAAAAACAAGTTCAATGTTTTAAACTTTATCTTATTTGATTTCAAGTTATAGCGGATGTTTTGAAATGAAATTGTTGGACGAATCAAATTTAGAAAATGTAGCATCACTGTTACGTGACGCAAGTAGAAGATATTGTGTTGACGTCAGGTATTGTTGTAATTAAAAAAATAATTTGTTGGTATAAATTGAAATCTTTATATTCACAGTTTAAATAATTTTTGTCAATTTTAAGTGTTTTTGTTTATATATATTTAGTTTTAAGGCAAACTGATTATTTGTTCGCATTTATATTTTTGTTTACCCTAGTTGGTTTTTAATTGTGTTTGAATAAATGATGTTAAATTGTAAGAGTAGTTTTGATTTCATTAAGTTTTATACTTTTATGATTATTAATTAAAGATAATGTTTAGATGAGTTAATTTTTTTTAATAGTTTTTAGTTTAAGTGTATTTAAAATTGATGATAAAGTTTATTTAGTGTTTCTTTCTCTTGTTTACTACAAATATATATGTTTATGATTTTGTTAAATAAGAAATTTATTGTTTTTGTGGTACGAAAATTATAAAGCGTTGAAATGTGATCTGTGACTGTTTTTAAGTATTTTAAAATTTAAAGATGCTATCTTATAATAGTTGAAAATAAAGCCAATTAAAAAAATAGTGATGAAAATAGGTGTTAAAAACCTTTTTTGCAATAAGTACATGTGAGGGATTTTGAACATGTAAAGGAAATGATATTTGCACTGCAATTTGTTGCGGTGAAATTTGAAGTATTTTCTGTAATTTATTATTTATAAAATGGTTGTAATGAAGTTAAAAAAAATCTTAATATTTATTTATTAACGATTTTAATAATACAATGATTTTATTGCCTACTTTTATTTTATTTATTCATTCATTATTTCTGTGTTGCAGTATATTAAGTAACAGCAACAACAACAAACGTTAGTGGCAATGTCACATCTTCATTAATTCCAAATTTGCATAGCATCTCGAACAATCCCTTTCCATTGTTCACAATTTTCGGAAGCGTGTAGGGATATGTCAGTCCATCGACTTAGCCATTGTTTAAGCAGTTGAATTCGATAGCTTAAGGAGACTAATATTGATTTAGTATTAATAGATGTTTACACCTGAAGAGGGACTTAAATACTGTTGTACGGCACATTAAACGATTGGTTTTGATAGTTTGGTAAGCGTAAAAACATAGAAGAATACTGATGTTTCTAGGATGATAGATAGTAACCTTTTTACACTTATTTAGTACACCCCAAGCCATTAAAGAAAAATTGGACCAAATTTACAAAAAACTAAAATCAATATGAAAGATGATTTTATTATCACGAACATTGCATCTTCTTTACAAGGTAGTTCAGGAGCTTGAAAGGTAATATTGAACACATTTATTTTTAATATTAACATAAGCTTTATGGGCGTCAATTATTGAGGCAGTCTAATTGACTTCATTTTTTAACACATTGAGATCAACAAAATTTGCGCAACAAACAGGAATGTAATGACGTTGCTTAGATAGTGGATGGCATTCTGACAGTGTACTGTTTACGAAAAATACATTTGATATTTTAAAATCCTATTAGTTTTGTTCACATCTAAAGTTGGTTTATCCATCAGTTCTATACTAATATTACCTATTGGTGTTTACCAAGATACTTGTAAAGATGACAATAGTATTATATTTTATTTTTTCAGATTGGAAAGTTATTCGTGTAAAATGGTTTCCGAAGAAAAGCGCCAGTTTAAAGATTTGATGAATCGATTGGGTTTTTCGAAAGATCAATTTCCCGAATTGCACTTGTGTACTTCACAAACTCTAAGAGACCTGCGTGAATTAACTGGACAATCTATTGATCCGCTCACTTATCAAATGAGCACTTTTCAAGATCAATCCTCGGTTAATTTATAATTTTATATTTATTTAATTTATAATTGTCTTTATTAGTTAGTTGTTGAATAACGTTTGAAATTAGTATATGTATTCGTTTATTTCCTATCCATTAGCTGGTACCTTGTCGTGGTGGATAGGCTTGAGTATTGCAATGATTCTGAGAGCTATACCGACCCAGGTTCAACCATGTCGGGCAGGTCGAAGAGGAGCAATCTGACGGAATCCAGCTGTTTTTTTAATGGATTGAATTATGTAATTGGATTTTTGAGGGCGTGGTTTAAGAAAATGTGTCATATTAAAATCGTCAGATTTACTAAACAATAGAACTGCTTGGTTTGAGCCAACCAGGGGCACCGTATAGCTCTTTCACCCTTGTTAGGAATCATGCATACTTTTTACGGCAATTACCATTAATCAGATTGATTATAAATAGTAAATGTACCAGGTTTGTTAACTATCTATAGGTCTCCGGTTTGAAGCCTAGAAGGATGTGGGCGAGACTTGACTGTTATTCACTACCGATTTCTAACAAAAAACAACTCTATTACACCTTTGGTTGGTTTGAACCAAGAATATTTATAATTTAGTGAATTTGTCAGTTCAAATATTACACAGCTTGAAATATATTGAATAGTTTATCTGTGAAATGAATATTGTTTTTATTTACGAAATTCTTTATGAATATTTATGAATGAGTGTGAATATTGTAATGATTTGTAGGGTTTAGAAAAAGTTTCATTTCGCCAATTATCACTTCACTGATTTAACAGTGGGAATAATAGTATATCAAATTACGGTAGGGTTGGTTATTGTTGATTTAGTATTGTCTAGGTTAGATATATTTGGCAGGCATTATTTATGTTTTCAACATATATTTTCTAAAATTTTGTTTTATGTCGCAGTATTGGAAATATTATTTTTTGTGCCATTTGTTATAACATTTTATTGTATCCATTGTTTAGCCCAATAATGCGTCTTCTCCTGAACATTACTTATCCAAAAAGCGGAGTCGAAGTGATAGTTCGAGCGATAATACGTCTTGCGGTAGTGTGTCTTCTTCCAACAAATCATCTGCTTGTGTAATTTCAGTGAGAGATTTATTTTGCTTGATGAGTACTCTGAATAGCAGTTTTGGTCCAATTTACGATTTTTTAAACGCTCGAACCAACGAATTTTGTCTCGAACCCGAACTTAAGGTAAGTTGATGTTTTTTTACTTGAGCAGATTTTAAATAATCCAACTAAATTTTGTGTTTAGTTGTGATATAATATAATAATTGGTAGGGCTATTGTCTAACTTCCTAGGACATTATGATCATGTGGTTCTGTGAGTGTGTACTTTGTTGACTATCAGGGATATTTTGACAATACGGAATTCTAATTATCCTAAGGACATGAGTTAGTCTTATAAAGTTTTAATTTTTAATGATTGTCATATCCCTGACTGTCATCTTCAAGTAACACATCCTAGACAAGGTGTATCTAAGCATTTAGACTAACACACCTAACGGGGTTTCCGTTTTGGCCGATAGTTAAAAGTATATATATTCAGAGTACTTAAAACGTGTCTTAAACTATATCGACCACATGCAATTGTTGGGCTAATGAACATAATTCTGACAAAAAATTAGACATTTTTGTCAATTTTTGCGAATAATGGTGCCGTTTATTAGCCACAAGATTTTGTTATCCACTTACGTTTGTTATGTTGATGAAGTAAGGGTTAATCGTTTAATATACTCTGCAAATGTAGAAATAACGAAGAGGTGACCATGTTACCAGCAATAGAGCATAAGTTGGTGGCTAAACCACTTCTTTATTCATTTCTAGTTTGATTAAGTTCTTGAATTCCTATACGAAAATGTCGGGTGCGAATTAAAGTTGAGGTGATAAATGAAGTTTCTTGAATAAAAGACCGCTTTGTTGCGACGAGGCCATCTTTAAGGTCGACACCGGTTGACGGATCCACAAGCCTAACCTTTTAAGCATCTTGGGTGTATGCTTGCACCCATTCACTGAACGAGAATCCGCTGAAAGCCCAAATATACCGATGTGCATTCGGTTTCTGCTGTTATTAACCTAGATGCCTGTGAAGAAGAACAGTCAGGAATATTACTCAAATCCACAAGATCATTAGCATCCCAAGCAACAATATTACTTATTTTTCATTTTGGGTGACGTGGTCACCTCTTCATTATCATCCATGTTTATACCACATCTAAACGATCGACTTTGATGGCTTGATAAGCCTAACAATCATTCATTCATTCATTCATTTGGTTGGTGACGTGGTCACCTCTTCATTATTTCCCATATTTATACATGTAGAACGATCGATTTCGATGGCTTGGCAAGCGTAGACAAACGTGGAAGAATAACAAAGTTTCTTGGCTGGTAGACGGCATCCTTGTGACGTCGCCACTGTTCGCAAAGATTGACGAGACCGCTTGATTTTTTGTCAGGGTTATCTCTCTTAGCCCAAGGGCTACATATAATATACGTATACATTTAGATACCTTTTAAGTATCCTGGGTGTATGTTCACACCCACCCGCCGTAGCGGAAGCCCAGTTATACCGCTGTGCACTCGGACCCTGCTGTCATTAGTCTAGATGCCTAGGGGCACCTAGTCCAGGATGCACCACGTGGAGGACTAACAGTTAGGAGTATCATTGGAAATTGAGACTTTATAAGCATTACTCAAATCCTCAGGATCATTAGTACTCCATTAGTATATATATATATATATATCAATAGTTTTTTTGAAATTATGGTATTAGAACGTACGTTCATGTAGACGTAGATTATCAGTTTATTATCTTAATCCTTCAGTACAATCCATCAATTTCTGTAACAGAATTTTTAAATGTTATGTATTGGCTGGTTATTTGGTGTCATATTATTACGTTAGGATTTATTTATTAATGTTTAACTTTGTTATTTTCTATTTTAATTGTTTGTTTTCTAGATGGTCAAACATTTTATTTCTCGGTTTTGTTCCATCTATTTGGATAAATATGAGGAGTTAGCGCCGCAGTTTTGGAAAGCAATTGACGATGAAATTGTACCCAGTCAATGTTGTATATATAGGTAAATGAATGGGCTTTTTAGTTTAAGTAGATTTGATAAATCTATATTTTATACAATATTTGATAATGATAAAATGACCGATATGGGTTGGTAACGATTCTTGGGATTTGAGTAATGTTTATAAAGTTCCAGTTTCTGATGATGGTGATATTCCTGAATGTGCAGGGGCTAAACAGGGCCCTGTCAAAATTAACACATTAAGATTAATTGACTTTCCTCACACCACTTAAGCATTTTAGGCACATCGACATTTTACTAAAATAACCCTAAACATAATTTTAGTAATACTAGTAATTAAAACAATTTTTTTTTACAAATAGCATAACCAAATTCTTGCTTAGACAAAAAACCCAGAATTTACACATTTCGATAAGATAACATTACTAATACATTATTTGCTTAAAAATAAAATATATTATAAAATGTGTACATATATGCAAAATAGACATAACCGATTATCCATTAGTAGTAGTTTAAAGCATAGCCATGGTTTTTTTAATGATTTCTTTTAAACGCTTTGGATAGGAATCAAGTAAATTATTGATAAAATCTTGTGGAATTCGATTTTTCAAAACCAAATCGATTTTTTCTCTTAGGGTGCTTCGATTTTCCATCCAATTTACTTCTCGTTTAAGATTCATTGTGGTTGGTGACACTGTCACCTCATCATCATTTCAATATTTGTGCGGCGTATTAAACGATCAATTGTGATGGCTTAATAAGCGTAACAAACAGAGAAGAATAACAAAGTTTTTTGGCTGGTAGACGGAATCCTTGTAACGGCGCCACTGTTCTTAAAGATTGACGAAGGCGCCTGATTTTCTATCATTGTTATCTCCCTTAGTCCAAGTACTACATATAGTATACATATACCTTAAGATACTTTTTAAATACTCTGGATGTATGCTTGCATCCATCCACTGAAGCGGAAACTCAGTTATACCGCTATGTATTAGATTCCTACTGCTATTAGTCTAGAAGCATACAGGCACCTAGTCCAGGATTCACTGCATGGAGCAAGAACAATCAGGGTAGTATTTTAAAATGTACCTTTGCCATATGTAGCCGTTTGTCTAATTGAAATAACCTTGACAAAAGATCAGGTGGTCTCATCAATCCTTGCAAATATTGGCGCTATAGCAAGGATACCGTCTATTGATCACGAAACTTTATTTTTGTTCTATTTTAATACGCCGTATAGATTTAGAAAATAATGAACAGGTGACCACATGACCAACTAAAATCAATGTAATATCATTATTTTAAAAACATTGTACTTTAATTGTAGTTATCGTCCTGATCATTTATCTGATCCCTACAGCAAGGGTTGTTTGGCGTCATTCAACTATTTTTTTCATAATCGTTCTCTAAAGCGTGTTTTGTTTTTTTCCGTACGCATTTTGAAGTAAGTATATACGTGCGTGTATGTGTGTATTTTTTGTTATTACAATTTTTCTTCACGTGGTCTACAAAAAGTGTATATTTAATAAAATTAGGATTAAAATATTTATTCGGTACATTGTAAATGTTTTATTGTGGTTCATCATTTCTATATTTGTACGGCATATTAAACTATCGATTTCAATGGCTTGATAAGCGTAACAGAAGGAGAAGAATAACAAAGTTTTTTGGCTGACATCCTTGTGATGGCGTCACTGTTCGTAAAGATTGACGAGATCGCCTGATTTTTTGTCATTGTTATCTCTCTTAGCCGGAGGGCTTTATATGATTTACATATACCTTAAGAAGAAATTTATGGTTTTTTCTGATTTATTTTGTTTTCTTAATCGGTTAGTGACATGTGCTCTACGACGTTTTTAATCTTTTACAAAATATCTTTGAGATGGCGCCATCATTTACAAATATTAATGAGTCCACATGATTGTTTGTCATAATTGTTTCCTTTATCCAAATGACTGAGTACGGTACGTATACCTTGAGGTACTTTTAAGTATCCTGGGTGTTTACTTGCACCATCTATCCGCTAAGGTGGAGTCTCAGATTTACCGTTGTACATTCGGTCTTTGATTCATTTAATTATGGGTTTAGGATGCATCACAGAATTAAGAATATCACTATTATCGAAATTTGAAGATATTAAAATTTTTAGGATTATTACCAAACGTTTTTAAAATAGGGATATATATATGTATATAACTTTTCTTTGTAGTAATTCTTTATCGACAGATGATTGTGAATATGATCAAGAATTATACTAATCTATGCAATTGTTTAATTTGGATCCGAAGCAAATTATTTTGTTGCCAGAAACAGCCTGATTTTGTGAATTTTTAAATGTTATATTATTTGACAATTGTTTAATTTATTTTACTTGTATTTATAATATCATACATTGTTACACAATATCAATTGTTTACATATTTTATAGTCTATGTATTTTTAATTTATATACACTTTTTGATGTATCTTTTTTGCTACTACATAAGAGGACTAAGGAAATTAAATGTTGATAACTACATTATAAAATTATTTGTTAAAACTTGTTTGTATCCTTTAATGTTGTATTACACTAGGCAATTAACGAATTAAGAATTCATATAAAAAATTTTATTTTTGCCCTTAGAATACATTATTTAGCATTTTAAAAATAATTTAAAAAATTAACATTTGATAAAACTTTAGTAAAAAAAGTTTTTTTACATTTACCATAATAATAAAAATAATGATTTCCTGCAATATTCAAATTAAAATTATTTCGCAATGGAAAGTTTAAATTGCTTTAATTTTCAATATATCTATTAAATTAATTAATAAAAACATTGATTTTTAAATTATTTTTTTGAAAATTAATATTTTTTCTAAAAATACGTGCCTCATATAAAGAAAGATTTTTGCACCAAACATTTGATTGGTCAAATGAAAATAATTTTAAAGATCCTTTGTATGATAAAAATTGGCACAATAAAAAAAACCTAATTTAATGATTAGTACTGGCGATGTGAGTCGCCCGTCACGCTGCACGTCCATTGGAGCGCTATTAATCCTTTTCATTTTTAAAGATTGTTGCAGTGTTTTTGCACTAATATATAACCTGTTTTATTATTATTTTTGTATATTTATAATTTTTTCTCATTTTCTTTAATTGCTAATTTCCACTATCTACCTTGATTTTCTTTTAATTTCAAAATTTTTTGTGACTGATCCCCCTTTATCTCACCATCCATTTCATACCCCCCCTGGAAATTTGGGAATCGAATAATAAAAGGCGTTTTGACCTACTTAACTAGTTATTCATGTATTTTAATTAATAAATTTTTTTAACGAAATATGTGCTTTTTCTTTAAGTTTTAGTAGGTAGTATTCTGCTTTATTGTAAGAATAGAAGTATATTATTAGAAATTATTTTTGTGAATAATGTTACTTGATGTCTATTGATAAAGTATTATTTCAGGCATGTATTAGTAAGAGTTAAATATATAAGATAAGTAACTAGAGCAGGACACTACAGAGTATCAGTGCTTCGCACGTCAACCATGATACATTGTACATATCTGTAATTTTTCCGGGTCTATTAGAACAAGATTATATTTTAAAAAGATGCATGTCATTGGTGTCAAAATCTACAGAATTAAATGACATTGTCAACCAACATTTACAATTCTGTATACTACATAATGGTATTGAGGATTAAAGACAATAATACGCACTCGTTACACGAAGCTTTGAATAAATCTAAAACTTCTGGAAATACTAGGATAATTTACCTGCACATGAAAGCCAACACTAATCAATCCGAATATTCATGTTTGCCATACTTATCCAGAGCAGTAACCAATCCAGAATCAAACAAAATTGAACTTCTAACAAACCTATTCCAGTAGGATTAATTTAATCTTTTCACTTACGCATTTATTTGAACTAATTTTTAAATCCTAGACTATAATGTATCTCTGCGACATCACAGTTACTGGGGTTTGGAATATTTTAAAGCATTATTTAAATTCTTGATGTCATTATCGTAAGAATAATTAATTAGAAAGTTGACATATCAGGAAAATCTAACAATCAGCCAATTTTTTGTAGTATTTATTAAAATACAGACTACTTAATGTTGTCTTGTTATGTAGCTTCCAGAAAATAAAGAAAGCCCTTTTAAGTGGGTCTGATTAAGTTGCTTGGTGATAATAAATTTTGTATGCCCTTATTTAACATGATCGGATAATTTGAGTATACTGTTGTTAATGCATTATTTTCAGTTAATATAAAGACATTGATTTATTTTTGCTACTTTAGCTTAATGTCGATTAACTTTTCTAAACACTAAAGTTAAAAATAATTACACAAGGGTTCAATTCTTAATACTTAAACTTAACGACTGGTAACATCTTTTAATTTTTATTATGTATACATATATTACTTAGTAATAGTAGTAGTACATCTACCGAATAAAAAATATTTCATGATTTACGTTTTCCCACTTGGTATCATGAAAAAATATTGCTCAGAATCGTTAAATCAGTCTGCATCAACGGTTTTCAAAATTAAATATTTTTGCAAGAGAGTTTGCAAAATTGTTGAAGAGTAACAAACTTGCAGTTAGAAATCTAATTACGAGAAAATTAATTTATTCCACATTGAATTCTTATCAATTTTGATTAAACGGTAGAAGAATGGACATTTAAAAATAGTTTACTGCATTCAATTTATCCAGTTTTAGAGCTATATTTTTAAGAAAATGTTTTGTGACACGAAAAAGCAATTAGTAAACAATAAATTATATTGATTTAGACGATAGATGCAACACAATCTGTTTACATTCACACATTGAAACCTACTTTGTGTGCATAAAAACAGTTCGTCACCAACTTGAACTTAGCTTGGTCATAATGTCTCATGTTATCTTTGAATTACGAGACTTTGTTGTTGTTATTTTTTACTGTAAATGTTTTATTTTTAAGGCAAAAGGGTTTAGTATAATATACGCTTGTCAAGCCATTGAAATCGATCGTTCTACATGTCGTATAAATATGGGAAATAATGAAGAGGTGAACACGTCACCAACCAGAATTAAAAAAATGAAAAAAATATAATATATAATGCTTCTGAGTTATACAAACTTCGATGTCATCCGTGTCCCCCTTTTTTATATATATATACTAAAATTTTATATTTATGACTGACGAGAATATACAAAATAAATTCATGTCAAAGTTTACGTCTTCTTGTATTTTTATATGTACAATTTATTGAGTTTAGCTTGGATTAAAAAAAAACTGCAAACTGTATTGCATGGATTTTAAAATTAAACCGGTTTTAATCTCAATGGAATTTAAGAATTTTTATGATAAAATGCAAATACAGACCAACTCCTAATAGCATAATTGTGTCATTATTGTGAATTAAAATCATTCTAGCCGTACCCTATCCGTTAAAAGAATTTAAAAAAGTAAAGGTTTTAATATTCTTAAATCAGATAAAAATTTGGACAATCATTGTAAACAAAGCCCAATATGTTGTAAAAATCGACCACATTTCTAATAATTGCTTCAAGTATAAGCGAACGTCGACAAAATACAAATGTCAAATCCTGAAGCTTTACAATTTCATTAACGAATCAAAACATCAGTATTTGAAGCCATTTGGTAACTGTATACTTAAAATGCGTCCACTACCAAAAACCTATAATTAATTAGCCGTATTACAAATTAATCAAATAGCTAAAACAAATAATTAAACGTGAATGAAGTTAATATTGTATAATAAAACAATGGATTTAACAAATGTGCCGTTGAAAGAAACTACAATTTTTAGGTGACTATATCTGTCGAACAGCATTACCAAAATTGCCGTTGAATTTAAAAAAATTGTAATCTGCACTCAAAATGTAGCTTTTCATTTTTAAGGTAAAGCTTATATTTAAACGGACGGGCAGCCTGTTGGGAGCTACTTCGATGAATATTTTTCTATTAAAATGGAAGATTTTATAAAAGAAACGAAAATATGTTCTTATACAAATAATATGTGGATAATGCATTTGTTGTATTTTATGGCAAACAAGAAGCCTATAAATTATTGTAGAGTTTCAACAAAAGGGAACTTGGGAAGAAATATGCAATTAACGTTTTAGACATCAATTTCACAGTAAAGTGACGGATCAGTTCAAGACTGATCAAAATATTTAATCGTATGTAAGAATATTTTCAACTAGTACAACTGATAAAGAAGAAGTTGTTGAATAATTATTAAAATTTTACACGCGGGCTCTCGAATAGCTGCGCTACGTTTCCATTTTAAAGCTTAATAATAATAATTATTATTATTATTAATAATAATGGACACCGACTGTAACTCCAAGCCACACGAACCATCTGGTAAAAAAGCAGGTTTACATAAAATTATCGTTTAAAAGAGAGATAATATTATAAATCTTTTCAAAAGTAGTCTTAAAATGACAATATAAAGGATTCATGTGTTGGTCTACCTAAAAATGTACAAAACAGCCGAAAGTACATTTTCAACTTCTTACTGTGTTTATTGGTTCACCTGTAATCGCAGTGATAAGTCTATTGATTGGTTAGCCAACCGAACTAAGGAACACATTAAATCTATAAGATGTCAAAGAAAAGTGAACGCTTGTGCACTTCCTCCATATTACATGATCTACTTCAAACAATTTACATGATTAACTTTATAAATTGTTTCAAGGTCTTAATTAATTGTCAAACTTCCGATGTTAAAAAATTTTGAATTTGTTTACAATTACACAATGAAAACCATTTTGTTTACATAAAAACAGTTTCTAACTTGGTGTGTGCGTTTGTTATGACTATTTGTGTTAACTTAAAATTTTAATTCTAAGTATTTGTGTATATGTACACTGGCATTTTGTGTTTGCAACTGAAAAATATATTCAAAAACAATTCATCTCACAGTTAATGATTTCCATCATTATTATTTGAAACAGTTCTGATTAAATTAAAAGCATTATGTTTCTTAATTTAATTATATTCATAATTTAATTGAATTTTGATATTGTAAACCAAAAATGTATTCGTTTATAGTTACATAAAGGATATTATAGAAATTTTTTAATATATTTTCTCCATGATTGTATTGAAGCTTTAAACTAAACTTAAACAATAATTTTTGTCTTATTTGTGTTGAGCAAATTTTTTAAAAGTAATACAAATGTACATTTTTATTATGCATACATAACATGGCATAAGCAATTGCATAAATTTAAGGTAATATTTTTACCTAACCATAACATGCAGAATTTAAATATACATTGACTAGCCAATAAATTAATTTTGCTATACATGTGTCGCTCCGCCTAGTTTGGATTAGAAATGATTCAATCTAGCCAGTCCCAAGCCTGGATAAAGGAGGAGGGTTTGAGCGCCGATCCTCGGGCATTCCTTACAATAATATTCTTAATGAAATAATTCATCGACATTTAAAAAATGTTTTCAATTTATTAATCGTATCTCTAACAACACAAATTGTCCACTTTATAGTAATTTCAGCAAATTAGTTACATCGGAAAAAGCGAAAAGATTACATACTCACATCAAATGCAGAACAAATGTGTACTTAAATTCATGTCTGCCGTATTTAACAAGGTTACTATAGAATCCCAATAAATTACGAAATAACCTTTACATAAACCTATTTAAATTATAATTTTTTTTATTTGATCAATTATTGTTGTCCGTAATCTGCCC
The DNA here is from genome assembly GCA_025895645.1 of Cardicola forsteri. NCBI lineage: Eukaryota > Metazoa > Platyhelminthes > Trematoda > Strigeidida > Aporocotylidae > Cardicola > Cardicola forsteri. Next base: position 260,140 of record JAKXYG010000489.1, on the reverse strand, counting down.
ATTTATTTTTGTAACTATTTATTATCTATGATCCATTTATTATTCCTTATTTAGGGTATTGTTTTATTACTCATGCTTACACATGAGTCACTCACATTTAATGTATACTGTTATATTAGCATACTATTAACTTTAGTACGTTTTCTAAATAATATAATGCCTCCTCACGTATATCATAGTGCACATGATTTTTAAATATACGTTAATTTTGAGTTTTCTAGTCTATGTAATTTAATTTAAATTTCTGACTGATGTTACATGCTGTTAATTATATTGTATTTTTATAATTGTACATATATTTGTGTTACTTTTTCTAAAGTATCTAAACCAATAACCATAGTAATAATACATTAAAAATAAAAAAACAAGTAATTTAGATACTTTTCAAAGTTTGAATACATTATTCCTCTTATGGAAAAGTCCTGTAGAAAACAAGGGTTTACATGACTTACTTAGATAAATAAAATTAATTGTTTTTTTTTAAATAAAAAAATAAAATGTTTTATCATTATGTTTTTGTTGTTATTTTATTTTTTACAAAATAAAATAAAAATTAAGTTTTAGAAAGGTATTGTTCTGCTTTCTGTGTACCAACCACTCGCAAGGTGAGGCGACGTCAAGCTACACGTCCATAGGAGCGTTATTCATCCTTTTCTCTTTTCTTTTTTTTAGAGTAGTGCAGTGTTTTTGCATTGTAATATGTAACTTGTTTTATTATTACTTTTGTATATTTCTAATTTTTACTCGTTTTCTATCATTATTAATTTCCACTATCTACCTTCACTTTGTCTTAATTTCAAATATTTTTTCTGTGACTAATCCCCCTTTATCTCACCACCTATTTTATATTTCCCCCTAAATCTTACTGTTATTATTGATAAATAGAACTAAGGATCAAAATGAGTTTTACTCCTACTCAACTAATGTATCAATATGTAACCTGTAACCAATTAATCTGTTGATGCTAACATAATAACATTTTTTAATGATTAGGACAGTAATCTAATGTGCAGTTTTAACTTAAACTCTAATTAAAAAATAATAAAATTTTATTAAAATAAATGTTATTTAAGACAGTTTTAACGTTATTTTGGTTAAATCGATAGACGGTACTCTTTACAAATCTCTAAAATTATATATACTAGCGATCATGTTTTAATAGCTAGTAAGGTGTACGCAGGGAAATATTAATATAAAACATTTTTTATTTAATTAGTTAAATTAATTTTTTTTAATGAATGAATATTAATGTTATTATTTTTTTTATTGTATCTGGTTTGACTAACCTAATCACCTACTCTAACAGTATCACAGAAATTCTAGACAGCATCTGACATAGTCCCTTCTAATTTTTTATCTCCAAGCTGAGGGTGGTAGAGATTATTGGTTCTATTTGTACTTTAAAGTACGCGTTGGGTCTGATTTATCCTCTTTATATCACACCTTCTTAGAGTGCCTGTTTTAGGTCCTCTCTTGTTCATTTTCTTTATTAACAATCTACTCTCAGTTGTTCACTTTAACATCCTGCTTTATGCAGACGATGTTGAGATCTGGGGTACTAACCCGAACTACTGCAGACTGACATTATTAGCATTTTTAACTGGTTAGTTACCGCTTAATAAAACTAAATGTAAACATATAACCTTTTTGCAGCCGTTAGGCAATATTTACTCCCTGCTTCCTCCTGATACTCAGTTTATTAAATCTGTTAAATTAATCAAGGACTTAGGAGTCATATTTGACACGTCCCTTATGCTCACCGAACATCACATCAAAGCAACTCAAATTTGCTACAAGCTCAATAACCTACTCTACAAACAAAAACTAAAATCTTTAAAATTATATTCTCTAAGCGATAGACGTTTCTAGGGTAATGATTTTCTGACCCATCAACTAATCAATTCCGGCTCCATCTCACCATTCTTTAGCCCAAAACTCTCTAAGAGGTCATAGCCTAAGACTTTTTTAAAATTAAAAAACCACTATTTTTTTACAGATTAATCAATGCATGGAATAGCTTACCAGAGACAGAAGTCTCTGTATCCATACTTCCAGTTTTTTAAAAGGCTTACGACAACCATAAGCTTTCCAAATGTAACTAACCTAGCCCCTTTCCTTATACTTAATTTAGGTATTTATTTTATTTTATATATTTTTATATATTTTTTTAATAACATTAATAAATAGAATCAAAAATCAAAAATAGTTTTATTTCTACTCAACTCGTGTATCTCCAGATAATGCTCTTCCATTAGAAACTGTTAAGTCTTAAAGACTTAGGAGTATTATTTGATTCATTATTTAACTTCATAGGTCACCACAGTAGAATTACTCACAAGTGTTACAGTATGATTAAATTCTTCAACAGAAATTTAGAAAGTATGTCTAATTTACATGTTTTACATAAAGCCCCATCTAGAATACTGTGCTCAGGTTACTGCCCCCGTCCTCACATCCGACACTAATAATTTACAAAAAGCTCAAAGGACTGTTTCCAGTTTGCCTAGGTTCTTTAGGAACATGCCTTATTAACAAAAACTGCATTTATTTAAATTGTTCCTATTAATAAATAAGCGGCTCCGGAGTGACTTTATCTTGGTGCATTAATTTATATCTTCTGGAATCCTTAGTCCCTTCTTTAACCTAGCTCATAATTCACTTAAAGAGCACAATCTTAAACTAAGCAAACCTAATGCCTCTACTAGCACAAAGTTACATTATTTTTTTTACAAAGTTATTAATCATTAAAATAAACTTTTCGCTGTGATCGTAAATGCACAATCTACTCAGTCTTTTGAGCGTTTATACGATGGACATGCCCTAACTAAATTCCGCTAGCACATTTATCTTTTATATAGTTTATTTATTATTTATTTATTATTATTATTTTGTTTTTTTATATTTATACTGTTAATACTATTTAAACTGAAAATTAAAAAAAGTTTGACTCCTAATCAACTCGTGAAACAACCTGTAATCTGTAACATGTAATCTGTAACATGAAACCTGTTATGTTAAATTAGACTGTTTGACATATTGTATAAAAATTTTAAATAACATATTTATTATTATAATATTTTTTTAACATTATATTTTAATTTTACATAAAAAAATAAATTAGAATAGAAAAATGATTTAACAAGCTTTTGTCAAGGTCGCGAGTTTGTGTTTGTGAACTGCGGTTCTTCAAAGTACTTGTAAATATGCTTGGTGCTAATTATTTATAATGTTGGATACTATTAATAAGATGGATGTTAAATTTATTTCTCCTCCATCGGCTCCTGTATTTGATCCCTCAATAGATGAGTTCAAAGATCCACTTGCATATATACGTCAGATTTCTCCAATAGCATCTAACTATGGTATTTGTAAAATTCGTCCTCCCAAGGTTTGAAATCATTTTGTTGTTAAATAGTATTTTATTATTAATGCAGGGTTGGAGACCATCTTTTGCAGTCGATTCTTATAAATTTTCTTTTACTCCAAGAATTCAAGATTTGTCAGACGTATGTGGCCATAACCGAGTTCGTTCAAATTTTATCACATCACTTATTAACTTTTGGGAGACACAGGTAAAAAATGGAATATTTTTATTTTTTAGGAAGTTACTATTTTTGCACCTCAAATTAAAGGAATGAACTTTGAATTATTTTTATTATGGAAATATATAAAACATGCTGGTGGTTTTGAAGCTGTATGTCAAAAAAAGTTATGGTGTATGATTTGCGAGAAACTTGGTTTATTAAGTTCACCAGCTTTTGCTTCTGCTTTGTGTTCTCATTATAAAAATGTTTTGTTACCTTATGACTTATTTTTAGAACGATACAATGTATGTGTGAATTTCAATTTTATTTAACATTTTAGATTGATAGTCAGAATTCTAAAAATGATTTATATTCAGCAAACGGCACTAAACGATTATCGGTACGTTTTATATATTTAATTTTTTTTAGATTGACAAAGTGGTTTGTACTGTTTGTGGTGTAGGTGACGATGATAGTTCTTTGCTTTTATGTGATGAATGTGATACTCTTGGAGCATGTCATACTTATTGTCTATCTCCACCTTTGTCTGATGTGCCAAAAGGGAAATGGTTTTGTTATATGTGTGTAGCTAGACGATACACCAAAATTAATCATTTTGAAACTTTCGGTTTTAAGGCTTCACCCAGAAAGTACACTCTGGACAAATTTAGCATTCGTGCTGATGAATTTAAAATGAAACATTTTGGCAAACCTTGTCATGTACGTATAGTTTATATATATATATATATATATATATTATATTAGATGGTTTCCTTAGAAGAAGGAGAAACAGAATTTTGGAGATTAATGGATTCTAATGATACGAACGTATGTGTTGAGTATGGAGCTGATTTGAATGCAAGGGATCATGGATCTGGTTTTCCGGTAAGGAAAAGTAGCAGGTGCAATGAAAAAGGACACATTTATTCTGTGTCACCTTGGAATTTGAACAATATTTCTGTTTTAGAAGACTCTGCTTTGAGGTTTTTGCCAAATGATATATCAGGCATGATAGTAAGTACTTTGATTTAATTAATTCATAGTGCTTTGATCTTACATGCTTTATTTTATAGTAGTATATTTTATTCAATTTATATTTAATAATTATATATTATTAATTAGTTATTAAATTAAGCACAGTGAACATACAGTGTATAGAAAAAGTTTACACTATATTTTGTTAGAATATATAATTGTGGATTATTGTTTATGTATTTTTTGTTTTTGCAATGTTTGGGTTGGATTAACTAATAGGGTTTTGTTTCATTTGTTTCGTTATACAAATTAGTTTATATATATATATATATATATAGGTTCCGTGGTGTTATGTTGGCATGGTGTTTTCTTGCTTTTGCTGGCATACGGAAGATCACTGGAGTTATTCAATTAACTATCTTCATACGTAAGTTAAAATGATGTTTTAGTGGAAAATTGTCAATGATAGTATGTTGATTTAAAAAAAATGCAACGTACTTGTAATATTGGCACATTTAAAATGAATTATTTAAAAAAAATGGAGTTTTTTGTTTTATTTATTCTGTTATACTGTAAGCAAGATTTATTAATTTAAAAATATTATTATCTTTTGGACTAAATTGTGATATTTTCGTTTTGGACATTTTTTTCCATAATAATCGGTAACCGATTTATAATAAAATAAACTGTTGGGGGTTATTTTGTGTTAGCTTGGTAAAGTTGTTTTTAAGACTGGTTGATTGTTTTGTTTTTTAATAAAATATGGAGATTATTGTTTGACTTTTCGACGTTTGTTGTAAACACTTGATGTGGTCACATTTTGATTACATTAATATTATTGTGAATATTCAAACCTGTTAGTTTACGATCGTGATAATGGTGATGGTGATGATGTAACTTTGAATTTAAGCTTTGTAACTGAGATTAAAAGATTACTAAATTTGTATTTTTTATCTAGAAAATACATTTAATTCAGTTATTAGTTGCATTATTGATTTTCACTTTGTAAATACACCAGGTATTCGTCTTATTTATTATGGCTATATAGTTGAGTCGAAATTGATGTTATGGGAAGGTACATTCTACAATGTAATAAATAGAGAACATTTAAGTTTTAACGGTTTGCTGCGCTTGCTGTAAACTACCTTTTAGGTAATATACAACTGGGTTCAATAGTTACAGATATTTTCAAGGAGTCATTGTTAATTTTTTGTCTGTTACGAGGTTAAACGTTGCCAAGAGAAACACATTGTGTCGAACGTCACTTTTTGTAATTCTTAAAAGTTTTATTCAATATTTTTTCAATTCAATTAGAGGCGAAGCCAAAACATGGTACGGTGTGCCAACAAATTCTGCCGAGGCATTTGAGGCTGCGATGCGCTTGGAAGTTCCCGAGCTGTTTGCGCATTCATCCGACTTACTGCATCACATGACAACGATGATTTCTCCGGCCAAGTTGCGAGAACACGGAGTGCCCGTCTATCGACTTGATCAAATGCCTGGTGAATTTATTGTTACATTTCCTCGAGCTTTTCATGCCGGATTTAATCAGGGGTTCAATTTTGCCGAGGCGGTCAATTTTTGTCCAGCTGATTGGGTTAGTTTTGGCGGTTTGTTGAGATTTTATTGAATTTATAGTCGAACACTATTACTATTACTATCACTATTATTATTATTATTATTATTATTATTATTATTATTATTATTATTATTATTATTATTATTATTATTATTATTATTATTATTATTATTATTATTATTATTATTATTATTATTATTATTATTATTATTATTATTATTATTATTATTATTATTATTATTATTATTATTATTATTATTATTGGATGCTAATGATTTTGAGGATTTGAGTAATGCTTATAAAGTCTCAATTTTTGGTGATGGTAATTTTTCTAATTTTCTCCATGTGGTACATCCTGGACTAGGTGCCCATAAGCATTTAAACTAATAACAGCAGGGTCCGAATGTACAGTTTTATAACTGGGCTTCCGCTACGGCAGATGGGTTCAAGCATACACCCAGGGTATCTTAAAAGGTATCTTAAGATATATGTATATCATATGTAGCCCTTGGGCTAGGAGAGATAATCATGACAATAAATCAGGCGGTCCTATCAATCTTTGCGAACAGTGGTGCCGTTACAAGGATGTCTCCTATTATCCAAGAAACTTGTTATTCTTCTACGTTTGTTACGCTTATCACACCATTGAAATCGTTTGTTTGATATGCCATACAAATATAGAAATAATGAAGAGATAACTACGCGTTACCAACCACGACGAATATTATTATCTTCTTATTTTTGTGGTTGTTAACGTATTCAACTCTTTATTATTTTGATCAATTTCGATGGGTTTGTAAGTGTAAGAAACATGAAACGAGAATAAAGTTTTCTGACTGATAAATGGCATTTTTGCTACGGTGCTACTGTTTGCAAACATTGACGAGGCTATCTGATGTTTTGTCAAGGTTATCTCTGTTAGCTCACCAGTTACATACTTTCAGATACCTTTTAAGTATCTTAGGCATACACTATGTCACGAACCAGAATGAAAATAGTTAATATTTTTGAAGTCTCACGTGAACCCATATGAGACGTAAGACTTATTTAAAAAATTAAACCTTAAATCTGAAAATTTAATTTAATTCCAAGATTTTTTTGAAAATATTGCAAATGTTGGTAAGCTTTAATGATAATGATACTATTTATGATGTGAATACAAACATATTCATGACATAGGAATGAATGATTTGTTAAACACGGTTTTCCAATACTTTATTAATCCCTGGTAAATGACGTTTTTTGACTGGGAAACGGCTTCTTTGTGACAACGCCAGTGTTCACAAGATTTGATAAGGTCTTTATCAAAATTGGGGGTTGACACCGGTTAACAGATCCACAAGCCTAACCGGTTATATATGGTGAGATACCTTTTAAGCATCTTGGATATATTCTAGCATCCATTCACAGAGGGAGAATCCAGTAAAAGTACAGTTATACCACTGTGCATTCGGTCTGTGCTGTTACTATTTGATGCTAATGATCCTGAGGATTTAACTAATGCTTATAAAGTCTCAGTTTCCAACGATGGTGATATTCCTGACTATTCGTCCTCCACGTAGAGCTTCCGTACTAGGTGCCAACAAGCATATAGACTAATAACAGCAGGGACCGAGTGCACAGCGGTATAACTGGGCTTATAGGGGATTCCTGTTCAGTGAATGGGTGCTAGCAACAACAACAACAAAAGTTGGTGGCATCATGAATTCTTCCTCGTCATTGTTCACAGTTTTCGGAGGCAAGCACAGATATCTCAGTCCAGTGACTTTGCCATTGTTTCCAAGATAAAGTCTTGGCCAAAATGTGGTGAAGATCGTCCCGAACAGCGTCCATCCAAGTACGTTTCTGACCACCTTTCCTTTTCCTCCAATCGGCACTTGGACAAGCCAAAGTTACCAAACGTGAGACTGCATCAGGATTTTTACGAAGAACGTGACCAAACCAGCGCAATCTACGTTATCGCGATACCAAAGAGGAAGTTCATGGAATTGGAGGTCATCTCGAATTTGGCGGATACTGATCTTTTTTGTCCAGTCCCTTGATATGGATGATGCAAAATGAGTGTTGTGCCAAATATATCTGAGACATCTTGCCTCAAATTTGTTAAGCTTTATGATCTCAGACCCTGTAAGAGTCCAGGTTTCAGCTGTGTACAGAAGCACTGTGCGAACCAATGAAGAGAAAACGTTCATCTTTGTCTTGGATTGATGTTTTTTCGTTTCCATAATGGATTAGCAAGTTTCCCAAACGCAGCAGCAGCCAAACAAATTCATCGATTTACTTCGTTAGATGAACCTCCGTTAGAAGTAATCAAAGAGCCCAGATACGTAAATTGCTTTACATTAGGAAGCACAACATCATTCAATATAATCCTCGCATCAGGAGCCTGTGACGTCATGATGACTGAATTTTTGGGATTGATCTTTAGGCCATATTCACCGGAAACAATCACAAGAAAATCCAATGCTCTCTGTAGTTAATCTTCATTTTCAGCTAGCAGAATAGCATCGCCGGCGTATTCTAAGTCGGTGATGGGCTTTGTACCAACATACACGCCTTCCATTTGTCCAAAAACCTTGGCAAATATAACATCAATTACATAGTTGAACAAAAGTGGAGCAGCCACGCAGCCTTGACGGACACCACTGCAAAGTTCGAATGGCTTTGTAGTAGATCTGTTGCAATTGCGGATTACAGCAGTTGAGTTCTTGTACAAAGCACGTAAGAGATTTACAAGTTTCAGTGGAGTTCCATCACGTAACATAGCTATCTAGAGTCGTTTTCTGTTCAGCGAGTCGAAGGCTGAAGAGTAGTCTATGAACGCTACGTACGTAGGACGCTGAAACTTTGTCCGAAATTCCAGGATGCTTCGGAGCTTGTCAATCCGATCAACGCATCCCAAACCAGGACGAAAATCAGTTTGGTCGGAACGTGTGGTCTTCTCCCTCTCTGGGTGAATCCTATCAACTATCACTAATGTTGAAAATTTTGCAGTTATGCAAAGTAAACTGATGCCCCTGTAGTTGGCAGGTATTTGACGATCTCCCTTCTTGTGAACGGGAACAATAGTAGCACGGTGCCAGTCTTCAGGGCACTGCTCAGTTGTCCAGAAATCTGTTATGATGCCATGGAGGTCTTCAGTAAGCCGCGAGGGGCCGTATTTGTAGATATATGGAGGAATTCCGTCAAATCCGGCGGTTTTCCTAGTTTTGATTTTACTGCATATGTGCATAATATCATTGACAGTTGAAGGTTCTATGAAGATTGGATAAATTGCCGGAGGAACTGTGTCAAGATTGGATTCATCTTACAGTCAGCCTGTTGTGATTTCAGGATGGTTTAAAATTTGGTTAAAATGAAGTAACCAGTCTTCGTTTGAAATGCCAGACGATCTAACTTTAACTTTGTTACCACAGCAGAGTTGTTCTAATTTTTCGTATATTTTCCCGCTGTCATGGCGAGCAGAAACCTCTAGATCATCTGTTACAAAATCCTAGTATCTTTGTTTATCCTCGTCATAACTTTTCCAAAATTCCACACGCAATGATCTTGCTTCTCATTTTCTCGTGGATATCTTTGCTTGTGTGTAAAGATATCGAGAATTGGCGGACAACCAGTTTGGTTCTTTGAAGTTGGTTAAACGGGGAGCACCAAACTAGCTAAATCGATCTTTCGTTTCAAAATGTTTTATAGTCGATTTATTCCCATACTGCAACCTGGAACAGCCGGAGCTGATAAGTAGGCTTTGGAGAACTTGTCAGCATAGTCACTGTGTGTCAGTAGAGAATAATCCGGAGCATGAATTTCAGGGCTAGCCTTTGTCACTCTGAGACGTAGACGAAGTGAACATGAAACAAGTGAATGATCGGTGTCATTCTCGCTACCTGTTCGGCAACCTCTGTATGCGTGGGAATTCTTGATTGTACTGAACCAGTGTTTGCTAACCAAAACGTAATCCATTTGGGAAAATGTCTACTACAGCTTGAAAGAATGTTGTCAGATTTTTCACGGGGTGTTGAAAAAATGTGTTCGTAAGAATCATATTGCATCCAGCCGCGAATTCACTTAATCTTCTTCCGTTCTCGTGATTTTATCCAAGGGCTAATCCAGGGTTGGTTAATATCATTCCTGCAAACTCTGCCATTAAAATCTCCCCCCCAATAACAACGATTTGTGCTAGGTTTTTGAGTCGGGAGTATAAATCTTCTAGTTGCTCATAAAACCCATCTATTTGTTTTTTGCTATAACTATTGGTTGGAGCATAGGTATTGATGACGGCTATTGAGTATTTGGTTACTTTAAAGCGCGCAAACGCTAATCGTGGAGATATGCCCTTCCAGTTAATTAACGCACCGGAAGCTCTTGGGGATAGATCAAATGCCACCCCGTGGTGTACTGGATTTGATGCACAAGATGATGGGAGAAATAATGCAACATACTGGGAAGCTGCAGGGAAGACGAAACGGATCTGAACAATTCAGTCTTGTTTCCTGAAGACAAGCAATATCAATTTTGTAACGACTTAGCTTTGCGGCAGTAAATGCTTGAGTCGAAACAGATGACAGTGATTGTACATTCCATATTCCCATGCCAAGTGTTTTTCGGATGTTAACTGAACTTGGGGAGGGGGTAAAGTTTCTTGGCTAGAAGATTGCTTTTTTGCGACGGCGCCAGTATTCATAGGAGTTGACAATGCAATCATCTTCGGGGGACGGGAGGGATGACGCCGGTTGACAGATCCATGGGAGCCATCAGAGGCTGACCGTTCACACTTTGGTGACTTTAAGTCAGGCTTGTCATTATTAGTTAACAAGGGTGAAATTTTGTTAACTCTCCCATGCAAACCCATCAACTTCGGTCCTTCCCCAGACACGTTTAGGAGATCAGATGCCCTGGGAGTCTCGGTTGCTGATTCCATCACATATTTTCTGTTTGAGCGAAGTTTCATAATTGTTTGCACAGGATAAGGACCTGAGGCCTGATTTTCTGTCAGGGTGAACTCCCTTAGTCTAGCCGGCTACATATGGTAAACGAATACCTTAAGATACTTTTTTTTGTATCTAGGATGTATGGTAACACCGCTTCACTGAGCAGGAGTCTAGTGAGAAACAGTTATATCGCTGTTGACTCGGTCCCTGCTGTTATTAGTCTAGAATGCCTAATGGCTTATAGGCACCTAGTCCAGGATGCACCACGTGGAGGAATAACAGTTAGGAGTATCACCATCATTGGAGTTTGGGACTTTATAAGCATTACTCAAATTCTCAGGATCATTTAGCATGCTAGCAAACACTCAAGATGCTTAAAAGGTATCTCAAGGTAACTATTTACCATATGTAGCTTGTTAGGCTTGTGGACCTGTCAACCGGTGTAAACCCTAAAGAAGATCGCCTCGTCAATTCCTGTAAACACGCGTCGTCACAAGGAAGTAGTCTTCTAGCCAAGGAACTTTATTTATTCCTCCAAGTCCAATTTGTATTCGACAACGTTTTCGTATAGGAATTCGAGAAACTATTCAAACGTGGATTTAATGAAGAGGTGACTCTGCCACCAACTTATGTTATGTTATGTTAAATTTTGTATTTTCTTCTTTTGCATCGCTATTGCATTTAATCAATTTGCCCCTCCCCTATTTGCTTTCAGTTTGATCACGGTCAGTACTGCATCGAATACTACGCCCTGTTGCATCGAACGCCCGTCTTTTCCCATGCCGAATTGCTGTGTTGCATGGCCCAATCGACAGATCCGTTGAGTATTTACTTCCTCACAGTCGTCACCAAACAGCTCAATGACACGCTCAACACCGAACGTAGTTTGCGCCGTCATTTAGCTCGGATTGGCGTGCGGCGGACCGAGCGGATGGCCTTTGGCGACGACAGTCGCGAATGCGAGTTGTGTCGGACGTTGCTCTATTTGTCATCGGTGGGGTGCAAATGCTCGACAAGTGAGGAGTTCGAGGGCTTTTTATTTGTCTAATAATATTTATTCTACTTTAAATGATTTACGAGAAGCATTTTCCAGAAGAGGACATTTTGGCGAAGCGGAACGTTAGCCCGCGTTTGGTACAAATTGAACTCACGCCCACACCGGTTCGAGTTGAGCCCTGTGCCGCTAGACCACCATATATAATTATTGTTGCTTGAATGATACATGAGAAACCGACGTCAAACAAGGGCTGTCATTCCGTCAAAGTCCAATCCCAGCATGGTACCACTAGGTTACTCTGACACATAGTGCTGGAATGGTCTACCAGTACAGCGCTCAACTGGAACTTGGGTAAACATAGGTTCGCCTCCCACCATCGGCACTAAATGCGGCCCACTTTTGCCTTTGCTAAAATTTTCGCTGCTGAAAAATATGTTCCCAGTAAAACATTTAAAGTAATATTTATTTATTATTACTATTTATGGTTATTGGCTTAGATACTTCTATAGAAGTAGTTTTCAGAGAGATAAAGAGTAGGTGCACGGGCTCCTGTTAAAATCGGTGGTGTATAAATTGTTAGCTTGTATAACATTATCTCACTGTATTAGTCACATTAAAATGTTACTACAACATTTTTATCAGTATGTATACAAAATTGTATTACAAAATATATATTCTATTAATATTATTGTCAAAACATAGCTTAGACGAAAAACTATTGGTAAAATATTTGCAAAAGATAAAGATAATAGTTGTTATTATTTTAAACTTATTTTATTTATTTTAAAAATTTATACTTGGTTCAAGTGTTTATTTGAATAACATGTGCAATGTCTTTGAAACAATGAGACGAGATTTATTAAGTTTTTATTCGCTTTGCTATTTTTAATAAAACTGTAATGTAATTGCACATTTTGGCTCAATAGCTGTACATATATAGAAAAATACTTTCAACGTTAAGTTGATAAGAAAGAGTAATAGATCAATAAAACGAACTAACATTTTAAAACTACAAAATGGTTTTCAACCTTTTTCGTAAATTATTTTAAATCTAATATATGAATGCTATTTGTTCGTGCATTTTCGTTTTTGCATACATTTAAATAGAGAAATAATTATTTTGTAAAAAATTGTTTTAGTTAATTTGTTAGATTTCTATATAAATCCCAATGATAGCTGATGTTAATATTTCATTTAACTATTCATTTTTCATTCATTTTTGTTGGTGACGTGGTCACCTCTTCATTATTTTTCATATTTATACGGCATAGCAAACGATCGACTTTGATGATTATTAATTAGTAGTAGTATAAGCTCCCAGTAAGTCGGGAGATGAAAGGAAATAAATAACGGAAATTGTACAAATTCAATATTGAGAATATTTACAAAAGGCTACAAAAGGCTAATTAGACAATAAAACGAAAATAGAACTTTGAGGATTTATTAACAAGGCACGTCCGCCTACTATATAAATACATATATATATACATATATAAATAAATAAATAAATATATATATATAGTGCCTGAGTGGTTTAGAGGTACAGCATTTGACTTGAATTTGGGTGGGCATAGGTTCGATCTCTATCACTGACACTAAATGCAAACCGTCGTAAAGCGATCAAGCAGTTATATGTATATATATATATATATATATATATATACATATATATATACAAAAAAGGGGATACAGATGACATTTAAGTTAGTACAATTCACAAGTATACACAAACATTACGACCAAGCTAAGTTCATTGTAGTGACGAATTATAAAGGGAACCCAATGCTTTAAATTCTATATTTGTACATGTTAAACAATCGATAAACGTAACAAACGTAGAATAACAAAATGCTTCGTTGGCTATTAGACGGCATCCTTGTGACGACGCCACTGTTCGTAAAAGTTGACAGTCACCTTATTTTTTGTCAAGATAATTTTTTTAAGCAGTGATGTTAAGAATCCTCAGAATTTGAGTAATGCTTATAAAGTCTCAATATTCAATAATCCTAACTGATTAAGCAGTTATATATATATATATATAAATATAAAGAAGAAGTTACAAACTGTATAATTTCAACTTCTGTCAGCCGCTTTGTATCTAACTGTATCAGCGTATCAATAAATTCTTCTGAAACTTTGAAACCGAAATGTTAAATCCAAAATTTGTAGTAAACAGCATACACATTTTTTAATTTATCTTTTTAAAAAATCATAGATCACGACTTTCATACCTTTTTACAAAACTCCATTAATCTTTGCTTACAGCTTAATGGAATATGTAACACGGTGGACTTTGAAACCAAATTAAGCAAATATATCTGTTTTTTGAAAATTCAATATAACAAATGTTCTACATTTTCTTCGTTTACATCTATCTTTTAAGTTTTGTCTAATTTTGTAAAAATAAAATAGTGATACTTTTTGCTTGTAGATCTACGCAGTCCACTTTTACATCATTTGAGAAATGGTTTATTAATAAAAATTTTCTACAGACTAGACACGTGCATTATATATATATATATATATATATATATATATATATATATATATATATATATATATATATATATATATATATATATATATATATATATATAATTTTATGTACGTTTCACGACGATTATCTATTACTAAACATACATATAAGGTGTGCAAATAAGACAGTTTACGTAACAAAATACCAAATTTTTGTACATAAAATAAGATTTGAACACGTTTTTAACTTACTCAATATTTTTAAAATAATTTTTTAGAAAAAACTTTGTTTTAAAAATTTTTATATTAAATTATTTTTAAAATATAATGTATGTATTTATGTAAATATTTATTTTATTAAAAGTTTAAGTGAAAATTGAATAAAATTAAAATGGATTTTTATTAAATAAATTAAGTATTTTAACTAGAAGTAGTTAGAGTTTGTGTTAGACGTTATACAATTAAAAAATGTTTTGCACAAATTGATTCCTTATAATGTGTGTGAACAATTCTATTTTAAAAATATAAAATAATTTGTTTTAAAGACAAAAATAGTTTTAAATTTTTTAGAATGATTCGGATTTACTACCTACTATAATGCTATCAGTATATAATATATATATATATATATATATATATATATATATACTGTCATAACAATTGCCGCAAAAAAGTGATTATTTAACTAAAACATCTCTAGCAACTAAATAACGTACAAGAAAGGTCACTTCAGTTATAAAATATGCAATACCGTATAATAATAAAAAAATCTAATTATGTGTGGATGTATATTGTACGTAATAAAACATTGCAAATGGAGTAAAATAATTAACATGATCTATAACGTCAAGTATCATAAAAAAAAACAGATCATATGCAATTTTTTCAGTTACCACATAGTTAAAGGCATTACAAAGTTCAAAAAAATTCAATAATCTATGTGATCGCCTTTCTTTTGAACAACCTGATCCAGGCGTTTTGGAATGCTGTCGATGAGAGTATTGATATATTCTTGTTTCATTTCATATTGATAAACAAACCGAAT
Organism: Cardicola forsteri; assembly: GCA_025895645.1. NCBI lineage: Eukaryota > Metazoa > Platyhelminthes > Trematoda > Strigeidida > Aporocotylidae > Cardicola > Cardicola forsteri. The sequence goes on along the minus strand of JAKXYG010000489.1, from coordinate 244,617 downwards.
GCGTTTACGTAAATCCTTAATTTCAGTATGCTTATTGATGTTGCGCTTTAGCATACGGAAAACATTTTTAATACCATTGATCTCCTGGCTGCTAGGTGGTTATTGAGTGAAAGAAAGTTTTTTTCGATTTTAGCCCATCTACTGTCTAAATGTAAATATAAAACAAATAAATTGAACCTAGATGAATATGACATTACCTTTTGGACGTATGACATGGAGCATTGTCCTGAAAAACAGTAGTAACCTCGGTGTAAGTGTGCTGCATTTCATAATGAAAAGCATCCTCCATAACTGAAACAAAATTTTCACAATTTAAGGTACCAGATATAATTCTCTATTTGATATGTTGATAATACTTAATACCAAACCAACACATTACTTGTCGAGGGTGGGCTTTTTTCTAACAACCGGGAGTAAATGTTTTTGAAAACTCGACCTACACAACACTTTGTTTTTAAAGCCAAATGGTTTGTCCCAAATCATTGTTTCATCGGCAAAGTATACGGAACGCCGATAACACAAGTATCGTTTACTCCACTGTTTACAAAAGGCTAATCTATCATCCTTTTGTTTTTTAGTAATAAATAACTTAACTCTAAGTGATTGAAGCGTTAAACCAGATTCGATTGTCCTGTTTCTGATCGTGGAATAAGTAAATTTGTTGAAACTATTTCTTTTAGTTTCTGAAATAGGTTTATTATATATATTTTTAATTATATGATCATCCGTTGTGCTTGTTACACGTTTTCTTCCAACATTATCGTAATTTCGCAGTTTTTGACCATTAATAATCTGATAAATTGTTGAAAGATTAACTCTGTATAAATTCACCAATTTTTTCGGTAAAAATCCTTCATTTTTTAATTCTTTGATGACACGATATTCATTTTCGGTAAGATGAAAACATTTTTCATCACTATTGTCCGTTTCACAAATAACGCAAACAGATAGCAAAATAAGCAGATGAACGGAATCTCAAGGTTAAACGTAAATAATAAATTATTCAATTTGTTTTTAAATTTTTGTTTAAACTTTAAAAAAAATATTTTTATCATTTTTATTTATATAGATTAGAATAATTAAATGCTTATTTTGATGCTAATGATCCTGAGGATTTGAGTAGTGCTTATAAAGTCTTAATTTCCAATGATGGTGATATTCCTGACTGTTCGTCCTCCACGTGGTCATCCTGGACTAGGTGCCTATAGGCATGTAGACTAATAACAGCAGGGTTAGAGTGCACAGCGGTATAACTGGGCTTCCGCTACGGCGGGTGGGTGCGAACATACACCCAGGATACTTAAAAGGTATCTAAAGGTATACGTATACCATATGTAGCCCTTGGGCTAAGGTTGATAACCCTGACAAAAAATCAGGCGGCCTAGTCAATCTTTGTGAACACGTCACAAGGATGCCGTCTACCAGCTAAGAAACTTTGTTATTCTTCCACGTTTGTCTACGCTTATCAAGCCATCGAAATCGATCGTTTATATGTCGTATAAATATGGGAAATAATGAAGAGGTGACCACGTCACCAATCAAAATGAATGAAACTTATGATAATTATTATGACATCACAATCAGGCGTTTAGCATCAATTTTAAGGATTAGTTGTTGTTCATTTTCAATGAAATTAAGCACAGAAAATAATAATAGGCTAATTATTATAAAAATTATGTAATTTCAACTTATTTTTTTAAATGTTTGTTACTTTCAATGTTTTATTAGAGACATTTTTCAGCAGTGGGCATTTTAGCGAAGCCGAACGTGGGCCCGCATTTTAGTGCCGGTGATGGGATTCGAACCCCCATGCCCACCGAGGTCCAAATTCGAGCGCTATACCGCTAGACCACCCCGGTACGTTTATATAGAAGTAGCTTTTAAAATATATTATTTTAGCCGACTCAAACTTTTTAAATAAATATTTCTATGTATAAAGAAACTATTAAGTACTTGACATTATTTTTAATTCTCAATATTTATTTTTACGAAAAAACAATTGGACATAACAAATTAATTTAGATTTGATATTCTTAAATTTTTATGTTAATTTTTGAAATGGTAGTATATATAAATACATATATAATTTTGGCAACCTAGCTTCTTTAAAACAATAATTCTAAAGAAACAATAAATGGATGAAAACAGTGAAAACAGAGCGGTTTTGATGACAGGATTGAGTGAAAGCCGAAAGGAAGCTCAATTTTTGATACGCAGAATGTTCAATGCTAAAAATTTAATGCATAATCCTATGAAACAATCTTGTTTATCCATGCTCTTTAGAGCGAAATTTTTTTGAAATAATAATAGTAATAATAATAATAATAATAATAGTAATAATAATAATAATAATAATAATAATAATAATAATAATAATAATAATAATAATAATAATTAACCCATAGTATTAAGTGTTCAGTGATTGGTTAAAAGTTTGTATAAGTAATTAAAACAAAGGCATTCAATGATTGATTAAACAAACACATACTGAACAATCAATCATATTAATCTGTATTTTTACAGTTCATTATTTTGTCAAATGCTTGTACTGACTGTTTGTTCTTTTTTATACATAGGCATGCACTGCTTGGCTCATTACCAGGCTCGGTCATGTTGCACACGCGAAGAACAATTTTTGTGCTATCGATTCGACTTAGATGAATTGACCCAATTTAGAGATCGACTCCAGACTCAATTGGATGATTACGAACGTTGGCGGGGTCAGGTTGAAAGCAAAGTTTTTGTTTCCATGTCCGAGCTTGATTCGAGCGTCAAAATTCCGATTTCCGATGACGATAATAATCTTCGTGGCGATGACGAGGCAGTGGGTTTGAATGTTGGCAAAAGAGATGACAATTCGGATAGCAATGGAATTGAGTCGACCGAGGTGGACAATGAAGCTAATTTGGATGACAGTAAGGATTGTTTTTGCATTCTTACCGAATTTTGGGCTTTGTACTTTGTTTTGTTCCAATGTTTTTTGCATGTAACGATTTTTGAACGTATCAGTATTGTTTTAAAACGTTTGTACACAATTGATGTAAGCATAAACAAAATACTTAATATTGTACAATAACCACAATTAAAAAATACCATTGAAATATAGTTATAGACTAGTCTCATAATATTGGTCAATTCATGAAAATAGTAATAGTCTTAACTGCTGGTTAAGTTCAAAATAAACGAAAAAGCAAAGTGATCACGTTATACAAAATGTAGCGGAAAATATTAATCAAACTGTCGAAAGACTCATAAAATAATGATTTTTTTTTATTGGAAGACAACATTCTTGCGTCTAGATTTATTGATTTCCTTCTAAAGTGAACTCATCTATATGGAGGGATGCAAATGATGGTGATATTGCTGACTGTTCCTCCTCCACGTGGTGCATCCTATACTGGGTGCCCCTATGCATCTAGACTAATAACAGCAGCGACCTAGTGCACAACGGTATGACTGGACTTTCACTGGATTTCTGTTCAGTGAATGAGTACTAGCATACACCCGAGATGCCTAAAAGATATCTCAAGGTATCTATTTACTATATGTGGTCGGTTAGACGTGTATATCCTTCAACCGGCGTCAACCCCTCAATTCTCCTGAAGAAGATCGCCTAGTCAAATCTTGTGAACACTGGCGCCGTCGCAAGGAAGTGGTCTTCTAGCCCAGAAACTTCATTTATTTCTCCAAGATCAATTCGCTGTCACCAACTGTTATTGTTGATGTATATAGAGCTATACATGGTGCTGGTTAATGTTTGGGTATTAAATAACTACATCGGTTGTCTGGTTACAACTATTAATCATACTTTTGGATGCATTACGCGGAGTTACAGAATCATGTGCGTTGTCGTCATTGTAATTACATAAGTATTATATACATATATCAGTGCTATTTACGCCTTTAGTATTGTAATCACATTTCTCAAACGAATCTGTGGTTTTAAAATAAAAAGAGCTTTAAAGTATAGAATAGACAATCGATTTTTAACTATTTATAACATAACGTTTAAGTGCTAGATGTATACCAATTAATTAATCTGTCAATCAATAATTTCTTGATCAGGTGTTGTGAATGGGACTGTGTTATTGGTTTATTTTTAGATATAGAAGGCTATGCTTCAATTTAAACGTTGAAATTTATAAGACTATAAGTTTTGTGAAATATGAACTACGTTCAATCACTCAATTATCCATTTTTTCTTGTTTACTTGTTGATACATTGACAGAATTTATTATTACTATTATATTGTTAATTTTTTAATTTTTATTGCTTGAATGTTTTACTGACCAGCAGTTAGTATCCGTGGTGGGACTCGAACCTATGTCCACTCTGTTTCGAATCTAGGGCTTTAGCTACCTCTTCCACTTTGATTCAATTGTTTTTACGATTTACGTAGCGTTACTGCCTCATAACATTTTACAGATTATTATTAAAAATCAGAATATTAACAAGATACAATGTAATAAATACATATGTAAACAAGATAGAACAATTATAAAAACAACCAAGGAATTGAAATCGTATTTAACTGACTATACTTTTTTATGCATTCTATGATACTGAGTTTACTCCTGAAATATTTAAACTGATAGCAATAATAATAATAATAATAATAATAATAATAATAATAATAATAATAATAATAATAATAATAATAATAATAATAATAATAATAATAATAATAATAATAATAATAATAATAATAATAATAGGAGTATAAGAATATTGATACTACTGTCAAAGTTATCCTTTAAAGTGTCTAACCAATTAAATTGTTTATTCTTATATTTTCCGCTGTTCTACCAGCTCTCTATAAAATCATATTGTGTAAATAAATAATTACATCCATTTGTATATTTCCTTTTTAGCTATTGCGGAAGTGAAGAAAGAAGAAAAGACAGACAAATTGACTTTAGAAGAGATGCAAGTACGTTTGTATCTTGGGCGTTACTTAATGTTACTGGATTGAAGTGTAATGTTTTTTTGCAATTGAATTTGCTTTACAACGTAATTGAAGATAAAACACATTTGATAGCATGTAGGTCATATTGTGTTTTTAAATTAGAGCATACAATAAAATTGATCAATCAATGAATATTTCAACATGTAAAACGAAGTTGGTTGGATGTAGGGTAATAAATATAATTGAGTCACGCTGTTTACAAAGATAGATGGCTGGCTGCAATTTGATTGGTCTATTTAAAAAATAACCAATCATATGAGAGACACGAAAGCAGGTTGTGGATAACGGATTATGTTTATCACATGTCTTTACTAGAAAATGATGCATTATTTTTTATTTTTGAAAGGATTTACTGCTAATCGGCAAAACCCGAAACTATCCAACTGCATCTGTCAGACGTCTAGGTGAAATAGTTCAAACCATCACCGAATGTTCAGAAGTAATTGCCAAATTGGTACAAAATTATGAGTCCGTTTGGAATAAAAGTAGAAAATTCCACTCCTTGTTTATTAAAAAAGACGAAAGTCATAAATTTTATTGGAATAGACTTGACGATGATCAACAACAACACGATGACATGGCAGACAAAGAAGCGTCGAGTAATTCGGACAGCGAACTCCAAAGTTCCAGTTCCGAATTGGACGAAAGTGCCGAGTTGGAGTTGGCAAATGGACGTCCAAATGGATTCGGTCGAAAGTCGAATCGCACGTTGAAAGGTCCAACTATTTCCAAGGTATTGTTGATATTTTGGTGATACTAATTCATTTTGTTGGTGTAATGTGGTCATTTGTATTACTGAATGTCACTTCCACATGACATCCTGGATTAAGTGCACCCATGCATCTAGATTAACAACAAAGATCAAGTGCACAGTAGTGTAACTAGGCTTCCACTTCGGTGGATGGGTGCAAGCATGCACTCAGAATACTTGAAAGGTATCAGGGAGATAATCCTGACAAATGATTAAGCGATCTTGTCGATCTTTGCGAACAGTGGCGCTGTCACAAAGATGCCGTCTAGTAGTCAAGACACATTATTATTCTGCGTTTATCAGACATAAGATTTACAGTGTCAATTATTTAATAATTTTGTGCAAATAGTGAAATAATGAAGAGGTGACAACGTCACCAACTACAATGAATGATATGGCCATTTATTAATTGCTCTATTTGCAGAGGAAATGCTATAGGGGAAGTAACGTTTAGTGATTAAAATGAATGATTTTGTAACGGCATTAATGCCCGTCGGTCGTGGGGGTATTTATGGAAGCATGCGATGTTCGTAAAGCTGGAGATGCTTATTTCGAAGATTTTTGGGTGCACCATCTGCCAAACAACTATTCCTATATTTACTCGTTTTAATCTTTGTCCAGGATGCATTGCGGGGCTTATTAAGGCGGAGGGTATTAACTGGAGAGGCTGCAAACATTTTTTAGAGCATTTCTTAAGTCCTTACAGTTATAGTTATAGTTATTATTATTATTCATAATTCTAGTTTAGATTATATTCATCTTTTTCGCATATGTTACAAGGTGAAATATTGGCATTTTCGTATCTAAGTGGTTATATAGTATTGTTTCATTTTGAACAGATTATAAAATGTTATTTTATTTAGTACATTGTAGGCATTGAATTTGCATTTGTTAAAATGAGAATGCTTACCGAAGGAATTTTTATATTTACATATTAACTCATTTTTCAGTGGTGTTGAGATGGATGAGAAGTTTTAAAATCAAGTTATTTTTGTGTCAGAGATTACCAAATTTAACATAATGAAAGTGAATGAATAGGACTTTTATATGTTGCAATACTCGTTTTCATTGTGGCAATTTTATAATGACTTAGAGAGATACCTGCAACAGCAAGGCGCTTACAGGTGTAATTTTACATTATCCCAGCTTATACAAGAGGCGATAATAAAAAGACTTAACAAGCTATGACAAACTATGACAAACGTTTGTTATCCGTGTCAATGTTTGTTTCATTGTCATTATTAAAAGCTAACGTTGCCCGAACTTACCGAAGTTATCAAATTGGCCGCACATTTACCTGTCGCAATTCCCCAATTGGATCGTATTGAACAATTTACTCTTGAATTGAATGAATGGCGTACTTGTGTCAATCAGATGCTTGATCGATTCAACTCTATGAATGCTAATCCCGTGGATGATTTGACTAGAGGCATTGACAGCAAGAAGACATACAGCGACATGAGGCACTTGTTCAATATTCCGTCAGTTGGCATTCTGGACCAATTGATTGCATTTTCTGGTGCTATTTATGTTGAATTGCCTGAGTTACGACGTCTACAACGAGTAAGTAACATTTGCCCCAGATTTTATTGCTTTAATGCATATATATATATATATATATATATATATATATCTATATATATATATATATATATATATATATATATATATATATATATATATATATATATATGTCCTACAAAAAGATGAAAACTGATGATTTACATTAATTCACCAATAATAATAATCATTATTTTAATTGGTTAAAAATCACTACAAGTTGCCATTAGTTAGGCCATTAAAAACCAATCAAATTCATTTATACTTTATTAGTTTGTTTTTTGTTAAATGTTGTGTGCACATTTTTTTTACAATTTTAGCTGCACGAATGTTTGAATTGGATCGAACAAATTGAAGAAATGTTGACTTTTAAACAGCCAAACACTGAATCGACTGTCGACGACAAACCGTGTTTGATTCGATTGTGTGATCTTAAGTTGCAAGGTGATCAGCTTTCGGCTACGGTAGCTTATGTTGGATCGTCTGGCGATGTGACAAGTAGCAAAACAATTTTGGATTTTGTATTGGAATGGCAAACCAAACGACTGATCGAAACCATTTGTATGGCCAAAGCAGTTGAAGATAAACTCAATCGGATTGTTTCAGCCAAGTACTTTCATTATGAAAATTATGGCTATAATGATGGACAAGAATGTCGTGTTTTTACACTTGCTAGTTATGATGCTCATGATACGACTGATTCTGTACTATTATATGATGCATGTTGGATGCAGATTGAAGCGGAGCAGGGTTTGATTTTGCATCGTTTTCCCCATGGATATTTAGACGTATAGAAAATGCATATATGATTATTTGGTTATGCATTAATATCCTGATAGAAAATCAGACAGTTTTAATAATGCTTGTCAATACAGATGCTATCTTTTTACCGATAACATTAATTATTTCCTTAGTCTAGGATACACCGTATGGAGGAGCAACAGTTAACAATATCACCATCATTGGAATTTGTGGCTTACACAATTTATCGGGATTATTAGCATTAGGATGAATAAAAGATGGATGTAAACATATGTCTAGGATACTTAAGAGTTGTCTCATGGTATTCGTATACCAAATCTAACCGTTGGGTTATGAGAGATCAGACAACCTAATCAATATTTTTAAAGTTTGACTGCATTATTTATATACGATTATTACGTGCATATGTGCATATGTGTGTATATATGTATATATATATATATATATATATATATATATATATATATATATGTATGTGAGTGAGAGTCAACTTGTGGCTCTGTATGGTTTCTATAACTTTACCCTGACCAAGAAAACAACCTGTAGTTTTTTGTCATCTTTGCTCCACTTTCAGACCGCACAGTTTGTCGATCGAAGTCATTGAAAACGACTTGACCGAGGCTCAATCGCTGCCTATCCATTTGTCGGTAACACGTCATGTCCGCGACGTGATCGACACGTACTACGAATACAACGATAAGTTTGTCCAGCTTGAGCAATGCTTCAATGCCGCCGATGGTGTCATAGACAAGAGCCTGGTCGAATCGTTGGGTTTGGGTACGGTCAACTCGACGCCGCCCATGTGGAAATCGAGTTTTGATTCGATTGTCGACGAAATCAAGGATTGTGTAGTTAAATTTGACAAGATTGAAGTTGTTCGCGACAAGGTATGTCGGATGTTGTTATTTAGTAAAGTTACACCACTAAGCCCGCTTTTGTTTGATCTAGTTATTGACGTGCTAACAAGAAATACTAAGATGGAATCTCCATGGTGTATGCTATTTGCAGATGACTTTATCTTATGCGATAAAAACAAGAGGATTTGGAAAGACGGTTAGAGCAATGGAGAAAGGCACTGGACTATCGAGGATTAAGAATTAACAACAAAAGAAAATGGTAGGGAAATCAAAATTTAACACCGATAATTGTTGAGAGTGGGAAGGTTTAAATACCTTGGTTCATCGCTGGAAGAGAACGGAGATTTGAATGCAGAGATTGCGCAAAGAATGAAAGCAGGATGGTATAACTGGAGGAAACTTACAGGGGTTCTGTACGACAGAAAGATAACAGCAAGGACAAAAGGTAAAATTTTTAAGACCGCAGTGAGACCGGCCCTTATGTACGGATGGGAAACGTGGTGTATTAAGAAAGCCCAAGAGTGAAAACTGAATTCAGTAGAAATGAAAATGCTTTGATGGCCGTTGGGAGTGTCCAAATTGGGCAGAATAGAAAATGAAGTGGTTAGAAGAAAACTGAAAGTCATCGAAGCTCAGGAAAATTCAAAAAAGGGTAAGATGATACGGCCATATTTTACATAGAGGAGAAAACTACGTTACGAGGAGAATAATGGCATTGGAAGTAGAATGTAAAAGAAAGTGTGGTCGACCGAAGAGTAAATGGTTGGATTGTGTGGAAGCTGATATGAAGGAAAAGGGACTGACAAAAATTGACGCTACGGACAGAACCAAATGGAGAATGGCTGACCAGAAACAGCGATCCCTCATACAAGAGGGAAAAGCTGTAAAGAAAGAGATAAAAATAGAAGAGGGTGCACACTTAAGCAATTGCGCGGATGGAATGGCGGACATTGTAGCACGCGAACTCAGACATTTTATTTATACTAAGCCCTCTCGGTTCAAATGAATTACTTTTTGGGCGGTTAACAGATATCATTAGAGGCGTTTAATTCGAAATGCAATTCACTTTTAAAGTCAGCGTACTTCAAGGGTCGTTCATTAAGTGATGCATATTGTGTAAGTTGTTGTTGTGCGGGATTTCAAGTCATTTGGACTACGTTGGGTAATGACAACCAGTAGGAGATGATGATGATAATGATGATTGCATTTCCTTAATAAACGTTTTGTTAAGAAATTTATCTACATAAATAGAAGTAGGTTTTCAATTATTGAAAATTATTACACAGTAGATCATTTTTTGGTTGCTTCAATGTTTTACTCAAAATATTTTTAGCAAATCGATATTTTGTGAAGCCGAACGAGGATCCGCATTTAGTGATCTGGCGGAGGGACTCGAATTCATGTCCACACAGCGATATAGCTATTTGTGGCTTCATGCGGCGATAATAACCGTTGGGAATTGTTTATCCTCGATGATGATGGATTTTAAGGGTGAATTCTAATCCCACTCCAGATACGATTACTGTAAAGTTCTTTGATATTTAGAGCTGTTTGTATGTAGCATGTTGCTACTGTCTAAGGACATTAACAATAGAAGTTTGACAAAAGTCTAATACTTTGTAGTAGAGGCATGGATGGAGGGTTGCACTTAGTATGAAGTAATTTTTGTGAAGTTTTAATTTCTAATGATAGTAATAGTCCTGTTTCCGTGCGTCCGTGTAGCTTACTCTGGATGTGAGATTAACACATAGTGGTATATTGACGGCTTTCTGCTTTAGTTAATGGATTCAAGCGTGCACCCAGAATACTTGGAAGATATTTTAAAGATATACCACAGACAGCCGTTGGACTAAGGAAGACAACCTTGACAAAAAATTAAGCGATTAGTTCAATTGTTTTAAACAAAGACATTGTCGTTACAAGGATACCGTTATGCCAATGATCCTGAGGATTTGAGTAGTGCTCATAAAGTCTAAATTTTCAATGATGGTGATATTTATAACTGTTACTCCTCCACATGGTGCTTCGTGGACCAGGTGCTCATAGGTACGGACTGAGTGCATAGCGGTATAACTGGGTTCCTGCATCACGGGTGGGTGCAACCCAGGATACTTAAAAGATATTTTAGAGTTTGTGTATACCATGTGTAGCTGTTTGGCTAAGGGAGATATTCTTGACAAAAATTAGGCGGTCACATCAGTCTTTGCGAACAGTGGCGACGTCGCAAGGATTCCGTCTACGCTTATGAAGCCATTGAAATCGATCGGTTAATACGCTGTACAAATATAGAAATAATGAATGAAAATGAAACGATACCGTTATTCGTCGTTCAATCGAAACGATGCTCGACAATTATTTGGATGTGAGGGCTTTCGTCTCATTGATGCAAAACCAAACAAATTGTTATTTTTTGTGTCTGTGTCAGCTTTCGACCATCGTCGACCTACACGAAAAACTGTGCCAACTGTTTGTTCCGCCTGGTCGCAATTGCCAAGCTCTACTCGAATTATTGTTGCCTCGGTCGAAGAACGCTCTCGAATGGTTGATTCGTCTGGATGGCGGCGAATTGTCTACGTCGCTGTTGAACGAACACGACCAAATACATCAGGAAACGTTGGCCAAACGCCACATACGCAGTCCAACGCATCAAGCTTCAACGTACAAAGCGATGTGCAAGGAAAATGCACGCGTAAGTTGTTGGTCTAGTGTTGGAGGCTTTGCATAGTTTAAATAAAATTACATCGTGTGTGTGTGTGTGTGTGTGTGTGTGTGTGTAACGTAGCTACTCTATAATTGCGCTTGTATTTATTGTACGGTTTTTGGTTTGAACGTTTACTTGGGATCCGGTCATTTTAGCACATGAACATTTAGCGAAAGTTTAGATGTGTTGCTAGTGTAGGGTTGGGGTAGCCTAACAACACTACTATACTGCTACTGTTGTTACTACTACTATCACTAGTATTGCTACTATTGCTACTACCACTGTTGATACTACAACTGTTACTACTACCGATACTACTATTAATACTACTGTTATTACTACTATAATTGTTGATACTACCATTACTACTACTACTATTAATATTACTATTACTACTATTGCCACTAATGCTACTGTTATTACTATTACCACTGTTGATACTAGTAATAATAATAATTATTATTATTATATACTGCTACTACTAATGTCATGTAATTATCAACTTTCAAACGTTATTATTCAGGACTTTGCTAAAATTTCATCGCCGGACCGTTTCATCACCCACCCGGACGAGTATACTGATTCCAGACAGTTGTATCACGACTTGTACGTTCAATTCATCGATTCGGAAATTGCCCTTATCCAGTTTTTGCGCAATACCAACGTGAAAAAGTCGCGGGCCAAAAATCAAGACAAAGTCGTCTATTGTATTTGTCGACAAGTTGGCTTTAGCGGCTTTATGCTCCAATGCGAATTGTGTCGCGACTGGGTTCATGGACGATGCGTTACGCTGCCTACTTTAAAGGTATGGTGTGGGTTCATTCATTATTAAGCGGGTGTACATGTTATTGAAGAATGATGTTAGAAAGTTATTGTCGAGTATCGTGTATTATTATTATTATTATTATTATTATTATTATTATTATATTTTAAAACCATTTTCGTTATAAAGAGGAGCAAGGTTGCTCCACATAATTGTACTTTACATTTCGACGATTAAAATTTGTATTTTGCCAAACTCTGTTATCGGAATCACACTGCTTCCACTTCTTTGCCGTCTTTCAATGAAATGGTATCCTCTTGTTGTTCCTTTAGCAATAACGTTTTTTTTAGAGACCAGGCTGCTAATTTTGCTCCCAAATCCTCCCCCATTTGTCAACCGGACTTAGGAACAGGAGAGTTCGACCTCTACGTTTTGACCTTTTTAAGCATTTTTAAACCGTATGGGAAAAATAAACTCCTACTGGCATAAGTTTTGGGATTAGCAAAAATGCACAAGCCTCTGAATTGTGTCGAGGTTGCGATTTTTTTGGGGGGATTTTATAATGAATAAAGATGATCGGTGGGAAATATTTATTGCTCAATAAAGAAGATAATTCCAAGTCTGGCACACCGAATTGGTTTCAAGGTTTTTCGAAATACCATTTTTAGGTTATATTAATGATCTTGAGGATTCAAGGGCTCAATTTTCAATAATGGTGATATTCCTGACTGGTTGTCCTCAGACATCTAGATCAATAATAGAAGGAACCATGCATGGGTGTTAGGACACACCCAAGATGCTTAAAAGGTATCTCAAGGTATCCATTTACCATATGTAGCCGGTTAGGCTTGTGTATCTGTCAACCGGCGTCAATCCCCAAGTTGCCCTGAAAAAGATCGCCTCGTCTACTCTTGTGAACACTGGCGTTGTCACAAGGAAGCGGTCTTCTAGCCAAGGACCCTACCGCCCAAATTCAATTTACATCCGCCAACCTCTTCTCATAGGGATTTGGGATGCTATACGAACTTGCAATTAATGTTGTTGTTTCAGGTCGTTTTGTTTATTCCTGTTTTGTTTGTGTTGATTAGGCACAACTTTGTATAACTGATCAGGAACCTTGCTAACTGTGTTTTGCTTATGGGTGTATTCTATCGTGCACTGTTAATATAGCAATGCGATAGAGACACAAAGAACAACGCAATTGTATAAGTACAAAAACAAAGATACACAATGACTGAACATGATTATAAAAGTGAGCAAATGATTGGATGTCACTAACGCCGACTTTGTAAAATTACTGTTTATAACGAACGTGATCAATTGCCTTTTGATTGATTGATTGCTTTTTAAGGAATCGGAAACAGAACGACTGCGCTACATTTGTCCTCACTGCGAATCGAGTCGGCGTCCCGAGTTGAATGCCCTAGTCAATTTTCTGGTCGAAGTGAATGCGACGGATTCGACTCAGGGAAGCGCCGTTGCTCAGTCCACCAATTTCCCCATTGGTTTGTGTCCGTCCAAGAAGTTGTATCGTTTTCCCGAATTTGTTGCTGCCTATTTGCTGTACGAACGGGCATTTTTGTTTATCCAACGACTGCGAAATGTATTGGCGGTGAGTCGAATATGTGGGCGTATGATTTGCATCAATATATTGTTATTTTCCCGAGGTGGGTTTATAATCTGCCTTGTTTCACATTGTTGCCTCCCTTACCAATATTACTACTATTTCCTTTTCGCAATTGTGCAGTCGAACAGTGAATTGAACCAAGCACTTGCCGAATATGAACGTTTTTTCGATACTAAAATGCCTCTCGATCACGTGGACATTGACCTAACGCTCAATAAATCGCAATTGGACGATGGCAATGGGAAAAAGGTCCACCAACCAAACATCAGTCCCAATCAGATAGACTTACCGCCGCCTCCGCAACAGCAACAGCAACAGCAGCAACAACAAATGAAAGTGAGGGGCGGTTCGACGTATCATCGGGGATGGCCACCGGGTCGATTGTATCATGGCTACCATCAAAATCTACCTTCGGTCAAGTCTGTACGAAGCAGCGGTGCTAGCGATTCGATTTCTTCGAGTCAAAGTAAATCCTTTGTTCAATCGATGAGTGCAGGTTCAATGAGGGTATGTGCTTTTGTGTTTTTGAAATAGCTGCATTTTCTGTGCTTTCAATTGGAGCATTTACACTTTGTGCTGACCGTAGGGTTTCAATTATTTTTTACCCGAGTACAAATATAGAAAAATTGAGTAGCGCTCACGTATTTATTTGATGTTGAAATTTTGGGTACATATGCCCGTACATGATGCATCATGGTTTTAGGCTAAAACAGAGCAGAGTGATGAGAAAGCATGTAGAGTTTTTAGTTTGTAGGAAAAGCGATTGAAACTATTTGCATAATTGCATTTCGGCCTTAAAAATTATCAGAATTTGTATAATTTGCAAACCGTTTTCATTTTGTTTGGTTTTATTGCTTGAATGTTTGCTATGAAGCAGATTATTAGCAAGTAAACATATAAATCATGGGCCGATGGAAAGAATGCGCGTAGGGAGGATCAGAATTGAACCGATCTAGCCAGTACCAAGCTTGGATAAAGAAGGAGGGCTTGCGGCAGACAGGCCATTCGGCAGTATAAAACCAAAACTTTTCAATTGTCATACTTCTTTAAATTGGTTCGATACCAAAAATCAAAAGCAGAACACTGATCGGAAACAGCAACCTCTGTAAAAAGAGGGGCAAAAGCTGAAGAATAAGAAGACGACGTTGGCCAGTAGTGGAAGCCACTTTTTGTTTCAGCACTCTAGTCGCACTTTTCACCCCCAGTTTGACGTCTTTTCGAAGATTGAATTGCTTGCAATGTTATATTTCCCCTCCACAATTGTAGCACTTATTGTTTGTATGGTATTCTTTTAGGGCAGAAAGCCGCACCAATTTGGCTATTCCAAACCCCCAATGATGTCTACGTTGTCTAGTGGCATTGGCAAGGAAGCCGAGGCGGCCGAAGCGTTGACAGACTTTTCCAATGCATTGGGAATGGTCCAATCGTCTTTCGGATTCGATATGAACAGCGGCCCAACGAAAGAATTGCCATTTCATTCACGTCCCGGTTTGGCAAGAGGTAGGTGATGCGGGCTGTAGTCGGTTGGGAAGCGACGAAGGCCTAACAACTATGTGATTGGACAATGATTGGTCCATTGCAGGTTTAAATCATGCTGTTAGGACAATGAGGGACTGTTAAAAAGACACGAACTAGTGGCACTGCATCAGTACTGTCAAAATGGTCAATTGGGAGATTGTATTGTCCAAACGAACCATTGCTTGGTGGTCCAGCGGTACAGCGCTCGACTCGAACGTGGGTGGACATGGGTTTGAGTCCCATCACTGGCACTAAAATGTCCAGTGCTGAAAGATGTTTAAAATACTAAAATAATACATATATATATATATATATATATATATATATATATATTTATATATATGTCTAGAAAACCATCAATTTATTCTTCCCACCTTATGTGGGCCCTTGAATGGCTGCGCTACTGTAATTTACCATAACTGCATACATAACTTATTTTTATTTGCCATCATCTTTTTATTCAATAATATATGTATTTGGAAATTATGTAAACATTTATTTATTTATATTTTTATACTTATTTTTCTTGTGCAATGAGAATTCGTTTTAACAGATTTATGTTATGATAATTAAAATCTGATCGTAGAATTAATTTTTCACTTCTTCCTAATACTTTTCTTTTTGAAAATGTATCTAAAAACAACATTTTAAATGTAAAAGGAAAGATTATCATAGTTGATTTCAACGTGTTTTAAAATCAACTTTACCAGAAAATACATGTCACTGCCACTAATGAGCAAAATCTATTGTGTTGATAAAATTGCTGATTTACGTTTTGCGAAAATACATGTCAACACAGTTGTTTTGCATCAATTCAAGAATCACATTGCTGATAATAACATTAAGTCACTTGATAATTATATAAATTGATTAATTTGTCTAAATTTTTACTCCATACTTTTTGTTTTGTTTTATCGATGGCACTAATTATATGGTGTGTATGTATGTATGTGTTGAATGTACCCCTATTGATGTATTAAAGCTTGTGCTAATAAATAAATAATAGATCGTCCATCCCACAACCCACCCAACTGCCTTCCTTCTCGGCCAAATGCCTCTTCCAAACTTGGTCCTCCACCACCAACTGATAACATTGATCATCATCATCATCATCATCAAGGTCAATCGATACAAGCATCGCGCAAATTCTACTATTCACTGTCGACCGAATCACGTACCATTCTCGAGTTGCTGATTATGGAAGCGTGCTTGTTGGAAGTGACAATTCCACAAACACGCTGGTTGTGGCAACTGCATTTGGCGTCCGACCGCGAAATCACATCGGGAGGAGGCCGTCGGCCGGCGTTCGTCAAAATGGAAGAAGATCGTCTGAAACGCCGCATTTTGCGCTTTGCTCAACAAATGAAACCGGTCTATTTGTCGAAGAGGATTCGTGCTGGCAGGAAGAAGCGCCGACCATTCGATGTGGAGTCGAATGCCGCTGATGACGATAACGATGACGGTGGCCGTCAAGCTGGAGACGACGATGATGATGTTGATGATGGACGACAGGATGTGCAGCAGCCGTTGACCAGTCCGATTCATGATGGATACAAACGTCGACGTATGTCGGCGAGTCGGACTCATTCGAATGAAAGTGACCAATCGTCTGTGGTGTCGACAGGCAACAATAAGCCGGCCATACGCGGGATGCATGGTGTCAAAAGAAAGGTGGGTTGGTGTTTTATTGGGCGAGTGGAACCCAACTGCGCCACCTGTTGATATTTTTTGAGACTCTAGAGTTGTCTAAAGGTATACAAGTGGAGATCGATATTTTTGACTTTTTGTTTTTAAAGTGACGATTTGATCGAGTCATTTGGAATTGATTACAATCTGAAATTTTGCTGTTATCATCGTCTTAAAACTCTTTCGCTTTAAAGAACATGGGAGGGGACAACAAGATGGTTGTATGGAATTGTATTTTCTTTTAGCTTCAATTTATTCATTTATGGTTATTTCTATATTTGTGCACCAATGTGATTTCGCAAGTATAACAAACATGAGAGAATAACGACGTTTTTGGTTGATAAACGGCATCATTGTAATAGTGCCACTGTTCACAAGAATTGACAAGGCCGTCTGGTTTGTTGTCTGCATTATCTTCCTTACATATGGAATACCTTTTAAATACCCCGTTTAGGTATTCTTGCACTCGTCTCCTACTGAGTTAATCTAGGTGTTTACATGGACCTTGTCGAGAATGCGCTATGTGGATGTAACAGTCAGGAATATCATTTTTTAAGCATTACACAAATCCTCATGGTCATTAGCATTACTCAACCCCATGTCATTGAATCCATACTTTCACCGTTTAAATTATTTTGAAAATTAATTATTTTACTACTTTGAATGCTTTGCAAGAAACAGATCTTTTAGCAGTGGACATTTTAGTGAATTTGAACTTGGGCCCGCACTTGGTGGGTCGGTGGTGACAATCGAACCCATTGCTAGCCAGGTTCGAGTCAAGCACTATACCGGTCGACCACTCTCGTCGTTTGTCGTTTTTTGCACCAATATTTACATGTCAAAACGACTATTCCTGTTCGGGACGATCTTCACACAGTCTTGGCCGGTAATTTGTCTTGGAAACAATGGCTAAGTCGGTTGGACTGACACGTCACCGAAAATCGTGAACAATGGAAAGGGGGATTGTTCGAGATGGCATGCGAATTTGGAATGAATGAAGATGTGGCTTTGCCCCACTAACTTTTGTTTTTGACTATTCCTTTCCCCCTTCCCCCATGTCCAGTTGTATCGAGTTCGCGGTCGCACTTCTGATTTGTCGATAGCTCGACGTTATCAAAAAACCAGCCGACCTCGTCGCTTTCCATCGCTGCGCGGACGTTATTCCAATCAGCGCCTGTTCTATGCTTCGCCACGTATCAAAGCCAGTCGTCGGTTGGATTCGTCGGCCAATTGTCGATCGACTGACTTGAAGTCGCGTTTGACGACCAAATCCGACTGGGTTGTGTCTGGAGGAGGAGGAAGCGGTGGTGGTGGTCGGGGTCGCATCGACGACAAACGAATGAGAAATATGAGGTTTGTGTGTGTGTGTGTTTGTCTCTTTTGTCATGCCATACTGTCGAGTGTAAGGCGATCAAAACGAAAACGTGTTTTGCGGTGGTCAAGACTTGCAGTCAGGTTGCTAACTTGGTGCTCTAATCGGGCTGCGGCCGAGTTTGTGTGAACAATGACACCGTAAAAAATTACAAGAGTCAATCAAATTTAATTAACATATATTGAATTCTCGTCAATTTTGTCTTGACTGTTTTTAAAAGTTATCTGTTGATGATGATGATGTTGATTTTTCACATATTTGATTAATTATGTCGTATTTTTTGGTGTACTTAGCGGTGATACAAGCACTAGCAGTTCTCGGGGTGTTGGAGATGCATTACGAAGGAAACGGTTTGTTCGGGATAATGATTACATTTCGGGCAGCGACGAAGAATTATTCAAACACAAAGTAAGTTGTGCTTTGCACAAAATGCACAATTTTTTTAATCGTAGTTTTGTAATTAATGTTTGTTTAAAAAGCCCTGAAAGAAAATGGGAGGATATTCATATATATATATATATATATGAAACTGTAATGTTGTGATGTGGTTACCTTTTCATTATTTCTGTATTTGTACAGCATAGTAAACTGTCGATTTCGATAGATTTATAAACATAACAAGGTTTTCTGGTTGATAGACGGCTTCCTTGTAATTGGGTCACTGTTTACGAAGGCTAACGAAACCGACGCATTTTTGTCTCCCTTAACTCGATGACTACACACGGTATACGTATAGCTTAAAATGCCTTTTAAATACTCTGACTGTATACCTGTACTCATCCCGCTTTATACTCGGTCTTTATTATGTTAGTTGAGGTGCTTAGGTGTGCCTAGTCCAGGATCCACTACGTGTAGGAAGAAGAGTCAAGAATATCACTATTATTAGAAATCGAGATTCAAAATATCACTCATTAGCATCCCCATATCCCATTGTTTTTGTATCAAATTTTGAAAAGATTTTATGCAACACCTTGTCTTGTTCCAAATATTACAGCCAACCAATTATATGCCTATCATGCGTGGCTCTTTCAAAACACGTTCACATCGTGGATGTCGCGGTTCGACAATGCCAATGATGAATCGGCGTGGTGGATTTTTGGCTAAATTTAAGCGACATGTTGAAACTGACGGCGAATCGAGTGTCGCCGCCGACGACGATGGTGACGATGATGACGACGAAGATGAAATGTGTCAGGCCAAGCCGTGTCTCAATCCCAGTTCGGGCACGGTTGAATGGATTGCTTGCGACGGATGCGGTCATTGGTTTCATCAGTATTGCGTTGGTATTCATTGCAAATCACAAGTGAGTTTTGTTTGTATGACTGCTTGAATGTTTTGCTTGTTAAGTGAATGTACTGGCGGTGGGACTCAACAACGAAAACAACTAAGAGAATACGAGTTGAGCTTGGGGAGGGGGGGACAAATGAAGTTTGTTAGCTAGAAGATCGCTTTCTTGCTACGACGCTACTGTTTATTGAAATTGACGAGGCGATCATCTTCAAGGGTTGACTATGGTTGACAAATGCACACACTAAATATGGTATATGGATACCTCGAGATGCCCTTTAAGCATCTTGCGTGTATGCTTGCACCTTTTCATTGAGCGGGAGTCCAGTGAAAGTGCAGTTATACCGCTATGCAGTCGGTCTCTCATATTATTAGTCTCGTCATTATTATTATCATCATCCATATCAAGAGATTGGACAAAAAAGATCAGTATCCACCAAATTTGAGATGACCTCCAATTCCATGAACTTCTTTCTTTGGTATCGAGACAACGTAGATTGCGCTGGTTTGGTCACGTTCTTCGTAAAAATCCTGATGCAATCTTACGTTCAGTAACTTTGGCTTGTCCAAATGCCGATTGGAAGAAAAGGAAAGGTGGTCAGAAACGTACTTGAATGGACGATCTTCACCTTATTTTGGCCGGCACTATATCTTGGAAACAATGGCAAAGTCGCTGGACTGACAGATCAGTGCTCGCCTCCGAAAACCGTGAACAATGGAGGGGAATTATTTGTGATGCTTTGAGAACTTGGAACTAATAAAGAGGTGGCTTTGCCACCAACTTTTGTTGTGTTGTTGTTGTTGTATTATCATCGGGGATAAACATCCTCTCATGTGTCTGTTGGTATCTAGTACAGGAGTAGAAACATTTAGGAATAATACCATTATTTGATTTTGTGAATTTATAAGCATTACTCAAATCCTCTGGATTATTATTGGTGGAACTGGAACTCATTCTTTCCCAGTTCAAGTTCAGCGTTTTATTAACACGGGTTTTATTGGGCATTTGATGAGACTCGAACACATGAGCTATAAGTTTTATTATTATTACAATCGTTTGATGTACTGTGCGACGAACAAAGTGTACAACACGTAAACAATTGATCTTCAATCGCCCTTTGCCCCATCTACGTGTCCAGGTTCCCGAACTCTATTTGTGCTTGCGCTGTCGTCGCCGGTCGATAAAACAGTCAGCCCTCCACTCGGCCAAACCCCTTGGTCGTGCCGGCAGCAGCACGGCAGTGACGGCTATACGTCGAGCTAATCATCGCAAGCTATTGAAACACCCCGTTCATGGCCACGCTCATCATCATCATCATCCAATCAGATTTGGTCAAAGTCGCAAACCCAGTGGTCGTTTGCCGATGATTCGCAAACAGTTGGTCTCGCACAACCTACTGCCATCTGCCTACGATGATGGTACTGACGATCGTCCAATGCGCTATCAATCCGATTTGATGGCGATTGACCGACAAAGATTCGGCAAGGAACAACCGACATCGTGCTGGACCGACATTTCACCAAATTCGGAAGTCGACGATGTAGAAACGCACAATTATGGTATGTGTTTGAAGACAATGAATGGAATAACATTTTGTTCATTTGTGTTGCATTTGACTGTGCTACTGGTTAGTCGTACGTTATCGAATACTGAGCACGGGAGGCAACAATGTTATTCCATGTTATTGGCATTTGGAGTTATGTACGGTTTGAGATGCTAATGGTTGTGAAGATTTGAGCAATACTTAGAAAGTTTACATTTCTAATGATGGTATTATTCCTGAAATATACTTTTACGATTGTATTAACGATATGTTGTCCCAAATCTAGATAAGATGTGGCCATCAAAGGATTGATGACTGTAACTTGAAACTGGAAAGATTCTTAACGTGTAACCGTTTATAAGAAATTGTGAAAAGCATTGACTATTACCTAAAATAGTAAAAATGTATAGGTTTTATTACTTATTTTCTTATACATATTCTATGATGGGATTTGTTTTGTAAGCAAACAACTCGGTTGTTTTTTATGTTCTGTCCAAGTTAGAATTTAGTAATGATATTGATGCTTTCCATCAATATCATTACTACTGCTAAAGTATTGCTAGGAAATGTTCTATTAAACGGTTTCAATGTGCAGTCAATTAATGTTGGAAAAGTTAATTAATTCGAGTGCATTAATGTTGACAGCTGCACCAATTCTACTGTGATTGTACCAGTGGTGGTACCTTAAACTCATTCCTACTGTTGGTCTCAAATATGTGACCTTAAGCAATACAATTGGGCCGCCCAAACCAGTAGACCGCGATTTCTCATTCTAGGTTCTCTACCAGCAATGTATTCCATGATCTAATTCTATTCATCGACTTGATTTTTTTACCTTTACAGCCCGCCCACATCTATCGAACGAAGCTATGCTACCGGTTGCAACGGAAGTCGAAGTAATGCAACCCGAAGCAAATCCCACCGAAGTACTTCTCCAAGCCTTGGAGGTGGTTAGTGCAGAAACAAGCAATAATAACAATTTGAACGTTTTCTAGTTTGAGTTGAAGTTACGCGTTCATTTATTTAAATTCAATTTGATTATTATTATTATTATTCATTTTGTTTTGGTTTATATATATATATATATATATTATTTCGTGTCATTTGTTTACTTATTTTGTACAATATTATTATCTGAATTGGCAGTGTTTTATAGTGTTATTAGTTATACGGTGTACATAACAACATGTTCACATTTACTTAACAATTGTGTAAAACCATTTTTTGCCTTTTCAATATATATTACAAGGATGTGAATGTTGAATGTTTTTCACGTCTATGGCACTTTTTTGATAATTTTATTTTTTTTAAATCACGTATTCCTGTTGGTAAATTGGTGGACTTGTTGCGGTACGTTTGTGTTGGGAGATGCTTTTAAAAATATTATTGATTCATTTATTTGTTCGTGTCATTATTTCCTATGTCGACATCGGAATTGGATTTCCTTTAGTTGATTATTTTCTATTGTATTGTCATATATATATATATATATATATATATATATATATATATATCACCTAAACTGGGTTTCTGCTTTGGTGAATGTATGAAAGCATACCTGAAAGGTATCTAAAAGTATAAGTACACTATGCATATGTAGTCATTGAACCGCAACGGATCGTTTGATATACTGGATAGATATGAAAATAATGGAGTGAAGAAGTTTGAATAGATGCTCCATTTTTGGTATGCAGGAATTACAATGCTAAAGCCATTTTTACAATGACAACCTTGTGACTCAATGCTTTTTAAAGCGAAACATTTTTGCATATTACGGAAGTAGTTGAGTTGCTCAATAATAAAAACTCCAAACTGAATAGTTTGAGTTTGATTTCTCGAGTATCGTTTTCCGTCCGGGATTTGTACAATGCAGTGGTGTTACAACCATGAGTACAAACTTTCGTTTGGCTTCGCTAAATTCTTAATTGTTAAAAGATGCGTGCTGTCAAATATTTAAGCAAATAAGATTGAATAAAAAGTTACATGTAGACGTGCATATGTATAGAGTCGATGAATAATACAATTAGTTATATACAACCTATTTAAGATTGAGAGGTTATGTTGTAAATAAGAATTGTTAGTTTACTTCGTCCACTTTAACCATCCACTATGCAAAAAAAAGAAATTTCATAAATTGATTTGATAAATTAAGTAAACGACAATCTATACACACACACATCAAACATAATGCTTTATCCATGCCACATGAACATCTGCGTTCCTTGAGCTGCACTGATCCACCATTTCCATTGACCTTCTGCATCCCTCAATTTGCACAAATCAGTACAAGTTTCACCTTCATTTTGAGGTCCTTCAAGTTGATGTATAAGTTCCGGCTTGGTTGCGTCAGTCGAACATTGCATGATCCACAATTCCGAATTGCCTTTTGCATTTTTCAGCATTATGCCCAGATCGATTCCGCAATTGGCATTGAACAAAGAAATGGACTGGACGGATTGGGTCAAATGAAACCAGGGAATAGGCACAAATTGATTGATTTTAAATTCGAACAGATTGCGCAGTGAACAAAGCCAAAATTGGGTGCTTGGATGAGATTGATGCGTTTGGTAGATCATGATGAAAGGATAGCGAAACGATGATTTGTCTGTGTTGTGCAGAAATGCACATTTAGTAAAAAAATTAAGTATAAAAGTGTGTTTTAATATTATTGGTTGTTGGATGATTAGCCAATCAACGAATGTTTATATATTTATTAGTATCAATTTGGTACATTGTTAATCCATTTTTGAACCAATCACCAAGTTTCTTGCAATCATTAAACATTTATTACTGTAAATCAATTTTTGTATTTTCCTTTCGCAATGCCACATTAAGATATAATTTATGTGTTACTTATCTACACTCATTTACTTATTAAATTGCTTCTTTTATGCAATCTTTAATTTTAGACAAAAATAAAGTCTAACCGGTAAATCAAATTTCATGATGCTTAAAATAACATAGAAGTAAGTCAAATGCGTAAAATTTAATACAATAAAGTTGTGCAGATATGGGACAATTACTTACAGGCACTAATTGCAGTCTTAGCGGTTACTATTTACGAAATTGAAATAAGAAAATAATAGACTATCATTTGTTTTAAAAATTACAAATTATTCCTAAAACCAATATTAACAATTTTTGCTTAATTGTGCTAAGTGTTTTACTGGTTTAAAAGTCTATATAAACCGATTTTCTCTTGTTACTAGTCCTGTCCCAGGCCATTCCAACCTCTCATGGTGTTTCCCTGCTTTTCTTTAGATTTAATTGTTGGCAATAGAACTTCAAACTCGGTTTTTCTATTGTTATTGATTATTTCTAGACAACCGATATAAGGACTAAGCACCGTAAGTATTTCCTTGTTTAAAGCGCGGCCTAACAAGTTAACGGCTTGACGACTCATCAACATCTGCGACTAATTTGATGACGAAAGATTCCACCCATTTGATACAGCTCAATTGTCTAACCAGTTTCCTATTTGATTATGCCTAAAAGGTTTGAGCAAAAATAAACAGGACCACAATATTCATTACTTTGGCTAGCTAAAAAGTTATTTGAAATTGATGGAGGTAAAAATTTTGCAATATAGTTGATGGAATTGGACGATTCAGCGCCTTTTTGATAATCCTTCGATGGACTGGATATGAGATAATTGTCTATTGTCAGTGTATCCAAAGGCAACCATCCAATAAGTTGTAATCCAATTGATTTTGATGACAATTTGGACACAGTCCATACACTCAAACGACGATTTTCACTGACGGCAATAAAAATCCATCTAATGCAATAAATTAATGTTTAAAAGTAAACTTTTAACGAATTGCTTTCAACCTCTTAAATAATTCAAAAAATTAGTTTAGTAAATGGACATTTAAGAAGGCATTTGAACAAGTGCACGCGTTCAGTGGACTAATAAAGGGACTCAAACTTATGCCTATTTTTTCAAAGTTAGCACTCCGGTCATATCTATTTTTCCCTTAGCCCATCGGTTACGTATGCTATACGTATACCTTAAGATACCACTTGGCATATCCTAATCTAAATGAAAATGGAGCAAAGCAGTAAAACTGGTTTTTGATTTTAGTGGATAGATGTAAACATGCACTTTAATTACTTTAAAGGTATGTTGCCACATATCCATAACAAGTCATAAGTTGACAGTCTCCGTCAAAGTTTGTTACTATTAATGACATCACAAAGATTCTGTTTTTTATTCAATACGCTTCAATTTCACTTTGCCTACATTTCAAATTGACGATGGAGCACGACATAATTCATAATCCATCTGGTGCAAAATAGGGGTTTGTCTGTGTTGTCTAGACAACACATTCAGTAAAAACATAAAGTATGAAAGCATGGTTTACTATTATTGGTGGTTAAATAATTAACCAATCAACAAATGCCTTTATATTTATTCATTAATTTGATAAATTGTTAGGCCTACGTTTTCTTACAAAAAATAATAGTGAACAATTGTTTGCCCAATTTTCATACACTTACGAGGGAACACGATGTGATTTATTATCTACATCGTTCGACGCAGACAAGTGGAAGTGATTACCAAATCGACGTTTACTTTGTCTTGGACGATAGTCAATAAGGAGCGTGCCGTCAAATGTATCCAAACATCGAATTGGATTGAGCCCAGCGTTGTGCTTATTCACGTGTTCGTGCATAACTCGCTTGACAGTAATAAACGGTTGGCTCCTCAAATCCAAAAGCATTATATGACCTTGAAATGTAGCTGCCAATAGAAAATGGGGACCACAGAAATCGAGACAGCAAATGCGATTGGAGGTCGTGCTAGCGGTGGTGGTGGTTGACGAGCATAACGGTTTGGATTGTTTGATCTGACAAAACTGAAGAAGTAAAGTATGATTGGTGATATTACCACTTCTTCATTTTATTAACTTCTTATTACTCAAATATTTTACGGGACATTTAGCGAAATCGAACAGGTGTTCAGCATTTAGGGGCACTCGAATCCATCGTTGTACCACTTGACCAGCCCCTTATTTTCTTTAACATTTGACGTCGCATTTTATGTTAACGATTT
Organism: Cardicola forsteri; assembly: GCA_025895645.1. Taxonomy (NCBI): domain Eukaryota; kingdom Metazoa; phylum Platyhelminthes; class Trematoda; order Strigeidida; family Aporocotylidae; genus Cardicola; species Cardicola forsteri. The sequence goes on along the minus strand of JAKXYG010000489.1, from coordinate 218,167 downwards.
AACTCAACAATTGATTATTAGTAATAACACATTTTGTTGAGTATATATTTGAGTTTTACATATAATAATATAATAATAAAACGGAGTTTTTTTCAAATTATGTGGATCCTGGATAAGTTTAACTTTCTCAACTATGTAATCTGCGTAATAGTGGTTATATATATATATATATATATATATATATATATATATATATATATATATATATATAAAGCGTATGGGGTAACATCCGTTAGGTTAAGTAAGTACTTGTAGACTATGTTAAGAAATAATAATTTTGTTTTAAAATTATTGTTGCGTAATTATCTTACCTAATTAACATAATCTGTGTATAAATTTTAAGTGTAATCATTATCATTCACTAATTTTGAAGACGATTTATCTATCAAATCCAATAAATGTTAAAACGTTTAATTATAAATGAATCTAAAAATTAATTATTTTAATATATATATATATATATTATTACATTTATTTTATATTCTGGACATGAAGACCATCATATTTATAGAGTTGGTATTATGTTGAGTAAAAATGTTGCTAAAGCTATAATTGGATGGAAGGCTGTGAGCGACAGCATCATTTCAGTCAGATTCAACACCAGATTTGCAAAAGTAACAATTGTGAAAGTCTATGCCCCTACTGAGGCTACTGAAAAAAACCAAAAAGATATATTCTATGATCAGTTACAAAGTTTGTTGAATGACGTGTCAAGAAGAGACATCAAAATATTGATCGATGATTTCAATGCGAAATTGAACAAAGACAGATCTGGGTACTACTCAAATGTTGGACAATATAGCTATGCTAATAGCATAAATGATTATGGTTATAGGTTGTTGACGCTAAACGGTCTTCGTGGAATGAGTGTTGGCAACACGTTTTCTGCTCACAAAAATATGCACAAGACAATGTGGGTTTCTGTCGACGGAAAAACAGCAAACGAGATTGACTACATTTGTATTAGCACAAAATGGCGATTTTCATTCCAAGATGTACGTACATATCGCGGTGCAAATGTTGGTTCTAATCACAATCTTGTTGCTAAAAAATTTTGTTTAAAATTAAAAACAATAGAAACCATTAAAAAATTGCTTCCACTTTTGTGTAAGAAACTTAAGCAGCCAAATATCTCATACCAATTCTACGATGCATCAAAAAATACATTTCAAAATCTGAAAAGGGTAGAAAAGTCTGACAATGAATGGAAATTGTTTTATAAAACAATTACAGACTGTGCTGGGTAGAAGATGTGACTCTACCAAGAAACAATGGATTTCATCAGTCTCTTGGAATCCAATTGATCTCAGAAAGAGATCAAAATTAGAAAGAGATCAATCTAACAATCGTGTTATCTGGAAAATATTTGATGATAAGTATAGAGCTTTAGATAAACAAGTAAAAAAAGCTGCCGTATGAATAAGAATGATTGGTTAGAAAGCAAATGCAAAGAAGCAGATAAGCAGCAGCCAAAAATGATTCCAAGACTCTGTATAAAGTTGTGAAACAACTGTCGGGAGTTAGAAAGAACACCGATATTCTAATCAAAGGTTAAAGATGATCGTTTGCTTCTAACAGATGATGAGCAATCATCTAGATGGGTAGAGCATTTTGAAGAAATACTTAATCAGCCCATACCAAATACCCTCATAGATTTTGATAATGATAATGATATGAATGTGACTCAAAATCCGGAAATATGTATTGATGACATTTCTGTAACTGAAGTGATTTATGCAATTCAAAGGTTGAAAAACAATAAGGCAGGAGGACTTGACAAGATAACTGCAGAGATGCTCAAACATGGAGATGATGTTGTAGCAAGTGAGCTTGCTCATTTATTTAATGTTATATGGTATGGTAAATAAATTCCAAATGATTGGCGGTAAAGAGTAATTGTTACTCTTCCCAAAAAAGAAGTCTGAACGATTGTAATAATTGGTGCGGAATAACCTTATTGTCTGTTCCTGATAAGGTGTTTTGCAAAGCAATTTTAAATCGTTTAAGTAATGCGGTAGATAAACATCTTCGAGAACAACAAGCAGGTTTTCGGAAAGAAGAAGCTGTATTAAACAAATATGCACCCTTCTTAACATTATTGAGCAAAGTCAAGAATTTCAGCAATCACTAACAATCAATTTTATTGATTTTATGAAAGCTTTTGACAGTGTTCATCGAGAATCTTTGTGGAAAATCGTTAAGTTTTACAAAATACCGTTGAAATATGTGAATATTATGCGTTCGCTATACCAAAATTCAAGTTGCTGTGTTCGAACAAAAAGTGGTCATACTGCTATGTTCGAAATTGTCACGGGAGTACGTCAAGGATGTATTTTGTTACCGTTTTTGTTTTTCTGGCAATTGATTTTGTTATGACTCGATCCATAAATGATTTGTCTTATGGCATCAAATAGAAACAAGGCAGATTAACAGATTTGGATTTTGCAGATGATATTGGTCTGCTCAGTGAAACTCCAGAAATGATGCAAAATATGACAACATGTCTCAGTGATATCAGTTCTCGTATTGGCTTACGGATTAGTTGTTCCAAAAAAAGTGTTGTGCACTAAGCCAAACAGTGATTTGCCCATCCATCGGTGGGCATGGGTTCGAATCCCACCACCGGCACTAAAATACGGGCCTACGTTTGGCTTCGCTAAAATGTCCACTGCTGAAAAATGTTTCTAATAAAACATTCAAAGTAACAAATATATATATATATATATATATATATATATATATATATATATATATATATATATATATATATATATATATATATATATATATATATATATATATATATATAATATTGATACTGTTAATTCCTTTACATATATGGGAAGCATCATTGGTAAAGACGGAAAAACCGAAATTGATGTTAAAGCCAGATATGGAAAGGCTATGTCAGTTTTTAATAGACTCAAATCAATATGGTCATGTTCTCCCATTAGCTTAAAGACAAAACTTCGTTTGTACGTATCAATAATAATTCCTACGGCAATATATGGGAGTAAAACGTTTAAGTGAACGGACAAAATTGATAAGATGGTAAGTGTTTTTCATTGCCGGTGTCTTAGAAGTATTTTAAAAATTACCTGGCGCGATCACATTTCAAATGATGAGATTATGAGAAGAACTGATTCTCGTTCACTACATGACATCAT
>JAKXYG010000489.1:0-210000 GCA_025895645.1 Cardicola forsteri | reverse complement strand
TATATATATATAAAATCTGAAAAATATGAGTAATTGTTATAGTCTCGAATTCGGACCTCCGTGGGCAATGGGGGTTCGAATCCCATCATCGGCACTAAAATGCGGGCCCACGTTCGGCTTCGCTAAAATGTCCACTGCTGAAAAATGTTTCTTGTAAAACATTCGAAGTAGAAAACAAAATAAAATAAAAAATGATAATATCCCTAAATATTCCTCCACATAGTGGATCCTAGTCTAGGTGCACGTAAGCGCCTAGACTAACACAGCAGCCACTGAGTACAGAGCGGTATAACTAGGTTTCCACTTTACCAGGTGAATTCAAGCAAAAGGTATCTTAAGGTTACAACAAAACCGTTAACAAATTCACAATATTCGCCCGTCATTTGTCCGCAGTCGACACGTCACTGGACTACACAACTGCGAACGGTTAACCACATTTCGGAATTTTGGCTTGGGCCAGATGTGACCTTTATCGATGACCTAGAATTTGTTCCCATTTCATCCACATTGCCACTAAATGTATTGGGTTATAATGGTTCTAACGTTCAAACTGTGGATAATCTCATTTGGGATTCCGATAGTGGATTATTTATTTATAGTTGTGTAACTTAGTTGATTTAATAACTGGGAGATATTTTTCAGCAGGTGGGCGGATAAAAGATGAGTAAGCATTAAGTATCGATAGTGGATTTGTTTCTTATTTTTTATTTATTTTTTATTTTATGTTTGCTAGTTCGAATGTTTTACTACAAACATCTTTCAGCAGTGGACATTTAAAAAAAGCCGAACGTGGGCCCGCATTTTAGTGCCGATAGTGGGATTTGAACCCCCATGTCCACCGAGGTCTGAATTCGAGCGCTGTACCGCTAGACTACACCGGCGAAGACCAGCAGTTGGTGCTTGTGACAGCACTCGGGTCTTACCAATGTGGGTTTTACCGATGTGTAGCACCACTCGATTGATCATCATTAATAAACTCTATCAAATATACAAGTATAAGTAACTACAAACTTTGCTTCAAAATATAAACAAATGAATCAACAAATAATGTTCTAATATAAATGTATGCCGTACAAGAAATAAAAAGAGACAAATACATAGTGAACTACTGACTTTGACCTATAAATGACAGATAAATAGTTTACAGAAAGGTCTCTATTGGCAGAGCGCTGGACTCGAACTTTGAGTACTATTGCCTCCTTGCAGCTTCACTGAGTGTCCACTTGCTGAAAAATGTTTTTCGTAAACTTTGAAAGCGGTAGTAACCTAAAATAGAAATAATGTTTTTTAAGATATAACTATATGGATATACATTTTGTCGTTCAAATGGTAGTTATGAGAACGTGGCTAAACTTGTATTAAGTGCCATTTTCGGAATCAATGTTCCGCCCACCCAAGTGTAAATTTACCTGTGCTATCACCACACATAGAAACACAACTATACAGTATTTGTAGAGATCTATAATAAATAATAAAAAATCTTAACAAGTATACAATAATAACTATTAATGGGCACATGCACAAATGTAAGACTGTTGACGTATGTAAGTATATGAAACCGACAATAATATTGATGAGTACAAAGTTAAAATGTACACGTAATTCCGGTAAAAGGTGTCATTGTTTAGATTTAAAAAAACATAAATCATTATTGTTCTTCGTATAATAATATAAATATTTTTATATAAAAAATTTATAGTTTAATAAAAATAACAAGTTATCATCATTTTTTGTTTTAATTAAATGAATAATCCTAAAAACCCTGTGAATATTGTTTTGTTATCAGAATGATTAACTTAATAAGGCACCAACCTAAAGGAAAACAGCAAATACCAGAGGGCTTTAAGTAGACACTCGCCAGTGCATCTTGATGCGTTGAAATTTGTGATAGTCCCTGATCTGTCTGATTCAATTGTATGGATATTGCTAGTGATGAGGTCTACAATTATCCCTTTTATTTGTTATGGTAGTACAAGTGAATAAGGCGCTACACTTATGTGTGGGTGGGCATGCGTTTATAGTCTGCCACCAGCTCCAAATATTTACATGCCGAAAAATGCTTATCATTAAATACTTAAGCTGTAAATTCTGATTGACCCATTATTTGGAACTCATCCAGTGAAAATTGGATTCAAAAATAATAGATAATATTATTTTGATATAAAAAATAACAGTTAATTTCCGGTCACAATATTTTACCAATATTGTCAACCTTTGTTTGAATGCACTATTAACGATGATTGTTGGAAAAGGCTATATAAACAATCATTCTCACACCATTTACTGATCACTCTACCTCCGCCTTCTCCGCTTCCATATTGGTTTTCCGTTGTTGACCAGTTTTTGGAAATAAACATTTCGTTCGTGTCTTCCTGAGTAACCACTACCAACATATAGATTCTGGGAATATCGACTAGTGGTATTAGCGCAGCATTCTCAACAGACGACGCTTTCCCCACACGACAATTAGAGATTCAGTTAGACTAACTCAACGATTCAAATATCGAAACTCATTTGTGTGGATTGCTTTATTCCAGAAGACCTGATTTTGTTTTCAACTTAACCAGGAATCTACAATGCATTACCATAATCACACTCAAATTTTTAACATGATATTTAGATAGTAGTGAGGAATTTATGAAAACGTTTTCCATAACCATGCTACAAAATGGATCTATAAATTTAAACAATTTTATTGATTTTACGGTTATTGTGTAACTTTCTTTAACTCATTTGTTACTAACGTTAACGGTGAATCAACCGTGTTGTAAATCCGATAATGCTAAATGTACATCTACTGAACTATCTAAACTAATAATAATAATAATAATGATAATAATAATAATAATAATAATAATATGTACCATAGTGGCACCAGCAGACCTTTTCATCACTAATGTTAACAATTGCTCCTCACACAATATTAAAGCGATAAAAATGTATATTATTACAAATATATGTCTACCCCACCGCACTTAAAAGGTTTCTAAAAAATCTATAATATTATTACTCACTTGGTTAACAAATCCGTCCATTTTCAAACAACGCAGTAGATTCCAATTTTTGACATGCCACAAACCAATCAAATTAGAATGATAATCACTGACGCTAATAAGATATCGTGAATGGGTGGTAAAACACATGGTCAATAAATAACCATAATGTGCATAATCCGATCGATAATACGTCTTGATTTGCTCAAATGATGGAAAATACAAGCGAGTTCTGTTTGTATTCAATGTATCTTCCAATTCGTACGTCATTTGGGGAAATTGTCGCATTCGCAGTGGACAAACGAGGATTGATGAAATGACTGACAGACTGCAATCACAAAAGTTGTATTAAAAATCAAGTGAAATTTATTGTTGCTAATTGTCAATATAATACTCCATTAACCGTCAAAATTTATTCATTTGATTGTTACTGTTGGACTGTTTTACAGGAAAATTATATAGATGTGTAGTGAAGCCGAACGTGGGCTCACCTTCAGTGTCAGCGGCGACACTTAATCCCATGCACACCCACGTTACAGTCCATCGCTGTACCACAAAACCACTCAGATGATAATTAAAATCTCAAGCAATAACAATTATTATTATTTAATAATTCTAATGATTTTACAAATGTTCATAATTTTACCTTATTAAACTTTGTAAACAATGATGCTGTCTCAAGAATATTATCTGACAAAATAGCAGAAGGAGACCAGTTAAAATATTTTATAAACATAAAACCATTAATGTGTATATTTGCAACCTCCCAACATCAAAATATGCACATAAATGTAACATGTTTGAAAACTACACGAAACTTTCAGTTTGACTATATAAACAAGTACTTTTTAAAAAAAAAACAATAAAATATAATCAATACAACCAAATGACTATCGTCACATAATATATTTTAAAATATACAAGTCCGAAATAATAGAGACTGCATTTTGACATTTTGAATACCTCTGAGCATCTGCTTCTCCACGTCTCCAGTAACTTATTGATCCAATCAATAATTCTTTTTTGTTGGGCGACAAAACAATGGAACCAAGTTGTTCGCGCACAAACGTCATTTTTGAAAACGATTTGGTTGTTTGACAAATTTGAGATCTGTACACGTGCTGATCGCCACTATGCAAATTTTCTATTATCAACAATGCATCCTGCAATTTTTTAATAACGATAACAAATACTTTTTTAAATGGGGGTTTTTATTACTCGACTGTGGACTTAGATAAGGGCTCGCAAATGATGTTAGGGTTAGAGATAAATAAATTTCATTTGTACTAAATGTCTTACGTGACATACACTAATCTTTTAAACGGGACTTTGTAATTGACTATCTGCGCTGCTTATTAACCGTCAGTCAAGTCTGTTAAATTTTAGACAAGAGATACTTCTCGAATTTAAACTCTATAGTTCTCAGTTTGGTGACCACTAAATTAGAATAGCAGAGGTAGCTAAAACATTAGACTTGTATTTGGGTAAGTATAGTTTTGAGCCATCAATTAAGTTTTTATCAAGTGTTCACTTTATAGAAAACATTCAAACATTCAATAAATAAATTTTCACTGTTTAAGAATAAACTATCTCATTAAATCCAGATTGTTGTAGAGGCAGCTCAATAATAAAATTTGGAGTAGCTAAAATAACAACCACACAAACGGTTGCACTTCTAAACATAAAAAAACCCAAATTATTTTGCAATTCTAATCCAAATATCTTAATGCTAGTAGTCATTTCTTGTATACTACATTAAACGTTATTTTATTTAAACATTGAAAATTCTAATGCCCATGTAACAGAATAATTAGATGTGCCGGAGTGGTCTAGCGGTACAGCGCTCGAATTCAGACCTCGGTGGACATGGGGGTTCGAATCCCACTATCGGCACTAAAATGCGGGCCCACGTTCGGCTTTTTTTTTAATTTCCACTGCTGAAAGATGTTTCTAGTGAAACATTCGAACTAGCAAACATAAAATAAAAAATAAATAAAAAATAAGAAACAAATCCACTATCGGTACTTAATGCTTACTCATCTTTTATCCGTCCCACCTGCTGAAAAATATTTCTTAGTTATTAAATCAACTAACTTACACAACTATAAATAAATAATCCACTATCGGAATCCCAAATGAGATTATCCACAGTTTGAACGTTAGAACCATTATAACCCAATACATTTAGTGGCAATGTGGATGAAATGGGAACAAATTCTAGGTCATCGATAAAGGTCACATCTGGCCCAAGCCAAAATTCCGAAATGTGGTTAACCGTTCGCAGTTGTGTAGTCCAGTGACGTGTCGACTGCGGACAAATGACGGGCGAATATTGTGAATTCGTTAACGGTTTTGTTGTAATCTTTAGATGATGAACACTGTTAAAAATATAAACATTAATGTTTAAACAATGCAATTGTATCATAATTGTGTATGTATTAACCAAAAATAACTGTTGATTAATAATACCCAGTTTTAAAAGTAATATAAATAAAAATAAAAAATAGAAGAAAATAAACTTAAGTTCGAGCCCCTCCGTCGGTCTAAATTTAGATAAAATGTAAATTAAACATTTTTAAGTAAAAATAACATTATTGGCTGTTTATTATCTAATTGGTTAATTAATAAACTACCTTTAACCAATCAAAAAACTGTAATTATTATTGGTCAATTATTTCAATATTTTGAATTCATAGGTAACTCGCTATCCAATCCATGTAAAAAAATTGTTTTTATACTTTTATTTTGTGATAATAGTCATTTATTAAATCACAAAAACGTTTTTCAATAAATTAACTATTCAGTATTTTATATTCATACTTTATTTACCTCAAATAAACTAATTCGACTGGTAAGTCCTAACTATACTACTTTTTGATTCATCAAATAAGTTGATCTGAAAGACACATTTCATTGGCTGTTGCTTTTCATTGGTTGTTTTATTTCTGGTGGAGGTACTTAATGTTGAAATTTTGGCTTCCTCGTCAATATTCCACTGGATTTGTTAGTATGAGCTGGTTCAATAAGAATTAGAATTGTTGGAGAGAATTTTTGGTTATTACTAAAATCAATTCATCCCATTGCTTCAAAACATTATTTTCCAATTAGTGCATTAAATTTAAACAAAAATAAAATTTATTTAAATCAGAAAAAACAAACATACTTGTCACAAGTGTGTTGTTTTGGCAAAGCAACTTGAGAATTTTCGAAAATTTTTGACTAAATGCAAATACAATCAAACAAAGATTAACGAATAGTTCGATTGTATAAACACTGGAATAATTTAGTTTAAAGTACAACACAAAATTATTGACATAAATAATCAATGTCGCCTTGTTAAGCGGTACAGTGCTCAACTCGAAACTGTATTCACATGGGTTCGATTTCCACCACAGCCAGCCAAATGCTGGCTCAAGCCAGCTGAGTTAAAATGTCCACACTGTTGAAAGCTGTTTCCCGCAAAATATTTAAAGTAGTAAAAATATGTTTTTAAAAAAAATACATTAAATGGAAAAACAGCAAGTTGCAAATATTTTGGTAAGCCAATTTTATCTTTGACAAATGAAGACCTAATTTACAATTATGCAGTACATTTAAACTGTCTTTTTTTCTATTTATTGCTTAAATATTTTAGAAAAAATGTAGTTCAATAAATTGACATTTCAGCGCAGCCAAATAGAAACTCTTAATATCGATAATAAAATCCACCGTTCTGCCTAGTTGGGTACAATTCTGGTAGCTCAGCCATTTCTACAACTGTGGAACAATGCAGCTACATGTGTTGCGTTATTCCTTTAGTTCAACTTTTCCCTTTTTTATGAATGATGCAGTTTCTGGTTAAATTTTATCCATTTGGTTTTGATCGTGAGTACGATCGTCAAATAATTTTGGGGCAAATTTTGAATGCTGGATGCTCTTCCATCTGCAAACCATCCTATTTTATATAGGCTTCATTGGTTTATTTATTACTCTCTGTAAACGAATTCCTCATATTATTATTATTATTATTACTATTATTATTATTATTATTATTATTATTATTATTATTATTATTATTATTATTATTATTATTATTATTATTATTATTATTATTATTATTATTGTTTTTGTTGGTTTATTACTTAAATATTGCTTAAAAAGTGTTCATAAACACTTGAACATTTATCAATACCCTAAACAAAAGTTTGCATTTAGTGTTCGTAATGGGACTCAAACGCACGCTTATTCGGCTAAATAAAAAAACGTTTTTAATGTTAATTACTTTGAATGTTTTACGAAAAAAATCTAATGCATTAGGTAGATCTACAGCTCTATTTATTTCATTTTTTTCTATTATCCACCGAAATTTTTTAATAAAAAATACTCGTTTAATAATTCATTTACTTTTAATACTAAGTATTAACTTTGTGTGTATTTGATAACTTTTTAAAAATATCAACGAAAAACATTGACATATTTGTGTCAATTTGTGCCTTAACTACAAATTATTTTTAGTGTATACTTTTACAGTTTTTAAAGTCATCCTTATAGCGCTCCTATCTGATTACAGTACGATCAAATCATTATTACATTCATTTTTTCAGTTACAATTTTTTGCAAACTCGGTATATTATTATTATTATTATTATTATTATTATTATTATTATTATTATTATTATTATTATTATTAGCGTTATATTAAAGTAAATACTTAGTAAAAGCAAACATTAATTAAACTAGAGAAAACTTACATTGTTCAAATCATTAGTGACAACATCGTTATCTGTATTTGAAAATTCTGCATTTTCTAAAATATAAAAAAATATAACATTGGTAGAAGAACAACAAATTTTTAAAAATACACACCTGTGTAAATAAAAACATAAACTGATAGCGTTTACATTTCGCCATTTTGGGAGAGTACAAACGACCTTAAAATGAACTGATAAATACCATAATAACTGCAATATGCACACAATAAATTTTGAAATAACGAAGGTAATAACGATTTTTACCTAAATAATTGGACTGCAGGTCACTTAATTCGTCAACATCATCATAATCTTCATGATCTTCATCAATATTCAGTGCTGAATCTTCTCCAACAAGCACACCATTTGCTTCACATTTGTCAACATCATAATCATCATTTATTTCTCTCTGCCCAATCTTCCACACATAGATGCCACTTGCTTCCGTTTTTAAACCCACGTGACCACAATCAATCGATATACAATATTCTGAATTGGGCCAAAATTTAATCCAGTAGACTGAATTTGAATGACCGTTGAGCTTTTGGCAATCAAATAAAATAGCACGTTTTTCATTCACATTGGGCGAGGAAAGTTTGGATGAAATAAGGTAGACCTCGGGATGGCCTAAATTCAAATGCGTTAGTAATAGATATTTTAAGTAGAAAGCACATATTGCAAAAGGGTTAACTGCATTAGTAGAAATTAATATTATTGGTTGTTAAATGTAAGTAATTAATCAGTAATTTTTTAAATTTTTATTAGTAAATTATTTTGGTAATTTGTTAAGTAGTTTATTAACCAATCATGAAACTTTAATTATCATTCAATTATTAAAACTATTATTACTATTATTATTACTATTATTATTAGTAGTAGTAATTGTAGTATTATTAGTAGTAGTAATTGTAGTATTATTATTAGTAGTAGTATTAGTAATAATAATAAAATAATAATTGATTAATTAATTAATTGTTATTAATAGTTATTTAACTCCGCCCAGTTTGAACCAGAAATGATTCAATCTAGTCAGTCCCAAGCCTGGAAAAGAAGGAAGGTTTGAGCGCAATGTTAGCAACCTGGACTTTGTAGAAAATTTATACTGCTACGGAAACAATCAAGAGGAGGTTATTCCGGCAAACAATAACAGACTTATACAAATGACAGGGTTGAGTGAAAGTCGAAAGGAAGCTCAATCTTCGATTTGCAGAATCTTCAATATCAACAAGACTTTATTGTTGTTGTTTTGCTGTAATTGTTGTCTTATTGCCCCATGTTTATTTTTAAAGTAAAAGGGTTTTGTATTATATATATATATATATATATATATATATATATATATATATATATATATATATATATATATATATATAATATATTATTTATATATTTATTATTAATAAAAATTGTTATTTTTATATTTTATTCTCATAATAAATAATCAAGATATAATCTTAATTGGTTTTTTAATTGTTTCAAAATTTGTCTGTGAAACTCAAACTCATCTCAACCTAGTTTTAATTCAAATGCTCCGGTCACTTCTGCTACCCAAGTAAACAGTTTATTTTTTCTAGGAACTGTTTTAACAATAATATAGCCTATAAAAATGGATACCACACATACAATTCTGCTCTACTTGTGATAAAAATGATTTTTGTGAAGAAGTTTAGATTATAATTAATAATAATAATAATAATAATAATAATAATAATAATAATAATAATAATAATAATAATAATAATAATAATAATAATAATAATAACAATAGTAATAAATATATTTATAAATTTAAAGTTTTGTAAATGTTAATAATTGTGTGACATTTAAAACATTTAAGTAGATAAAATCTGTTGTTTTACAATTAATAATCATACAGTTCAAAGTTTGGGACCACTGCTCGCGCAGGGTTGTCTGAGAGGTCAAACTCTAAATCCTTGACCCATCTTAGATTACACCATTTCACTCATAGGGTTGTCTCAGAGTGGAATAAACTTTCCAAGCTTATTGTCACAGCCCCACCGCTTTATTTATTTAAATTATAATAAGTTTGTACTTCCTACTCTTATTTAATATTATTTCTTAAATCTTTTTATTTTTTCCTTGCTTCAATCTTTGTTTCCATCAGATATATTAATAATTTCAAATATAGAAAAACTAAAGATGAAAAAGAATATTTCATTTTCTACATACCTTGTATATTATCCTGTTCCTGTAGTTCTATATAATTGAGAATTTGTTATCAATCTTTCTCAAATATTTTATTTGGTATAGTATGTCATATATATATACATAGAATCATTTTTATAATCTTATTATTTGTTCAAGTCTAGATACAGGACGTTACTCTTCAGACCAAAACCTTAGTCACACAAAATAATTAAAATTGTTTGTAATTCATATAAAGTAGTAAGACTTTGAAAAATGTTCTATTTTATTGATTTAAATACTTTACTAAAACTAACATTAAACTGGAATTTGGAATAACCATTAAATAATTTGATGTTATTTTTAAAACCACAGCATTGTTTGATTATTTGAATCCGACTAAAATAAGAAAATGAAAAATTGAACCACTTAAATAACTAAGCCACAAACTGCCATAAATTTTTACCCGAATCAAGAACAAGCAAACTGCGACCTTCCGGACTAAGTTCAATTGCTTCCAAGCAAACATTGCGTTGTAGGTCCAGCTTTGCATAACCCAATACTTGACCTGTTTCAACATCCAAACGAAAAAGGAATCCATTTGAAGTGGCAATAAGCAAATATGACTGTTTTGCATTTGGTAATGCAAAAAAATTTGAAAAATGTAGAAATTGTCCGCTGCAAATTGTTTCGTTAATTGCAGACCAGTTTGTTGACAAATCGAATGACTTTAATAGAAACATTTAACAAAACAACTATAGATAAAAGTATGAACTAATATTATTGGTTGCTAATTATTAAACCAATCATTAAACTCAGTCAATTTTATTGGTTGATTATTTCAATAATTTGTTAACTTAGTTTTTAACCAATTACAAAAACTTTACTGTCATTAGTTATTTAGTAAAACGTTCATGCTCAAAATACACTTCAATCACTCTTTTAACCGTAGTTAATACGTTTATGACAACAATCTATATTCTTTAATTATATTGGCACTTTAATTTATAAAAAATTGATTTCTAGTGTATAATTACAGTTCCATTTTGTTCGCTACGACTCGGTAATACTTCATTCTGATAACTCACTTAACATATCATTGGGTACTGTAGTATATCGAACCACCAGTTACATTAAGAAAGCAATGTATAGACAAGGTGGTCCAGCAGTACAGCGCTTGATTCAAACTTGGGTAGACAAAAGTTTAATCCCTACCACCGGCACTACCAATTCCAATTTTTTTTAAATATCAATTTGCTGAAAGACATTTTCTGTAGAACATTCAAAGCAATAACAATAGAAGAAAACAATAATAAATATTAATAAATAAATAGAACTTTATTAACGCCAAACGTACATTTACAATTAATTTCATCAAATCTACTTGTATAATTAATTCCATAGTAATTGACCGGGCAATGCACAGTGTAAATGGATTGGGTCCGTAATAAACAAGTTTGCTGTGATTACAATTCGACCGAACGATACTTTTGTTGTCAATTGAATTGAACCATTTGGATTTTATTTTGAAAACGCACACGTGACGACTGAACGTGTTCAATAGATTCGGACAACTGGTAAGTGCTTTCGATTGATATTGCCATACGGCCAATTGCCCCGAACTGTCCGACGTGTACAAGTAAGTTTGACGAGGACTGTATAATAGAGCTGTGTAGTACAACAGATATATGATCAATATTGGATAATTTGTACGGCGATTATAAATAACATTCAAATGTTGTATTTATAAAAACGTTTTTTACTATTTTTAATATTTTACATAAAATAAATATCATGTTCGCGAGGTAAGGCGCGCGTCACGTTACACGTCCATTGGAGCGTTATTCATCCTTTTCTCTTTTCCTCTTTTTTGATGATTATTGCAGTGTTTTTGCATTGTAATACGTAACTTGTTTTATTATTATTTTTGCATATTTATAATTTTTGCTCGTTTTCTATAATTGTTAACTTCCACTATCTACCTTGATTTTATCTTGATTTCAAATATTTTTTCTGTCACTAATCTCCCTTTACCTCACCATCCATTTCATTTTCCCCCTGAAAATTTGAGACAATTTGAGAATCGAGTACTAAAAGGCGTTTTGGCCTACTCAACTCGTGAAAAATCCTAAATCCTGAATCCTGAATTACCTTTTTACGCAAAATGACGTTTCTTCTACCAAATATATTGGGAAAAACTTGAAGGTTATCAGATCTTGACATGTTTACGATTAGCATCTTAAGATTAAATAAGTGATGAGGGTTTGAGTAATGCTTATAGAGTTTCAATTTCCAATAATAGTGATATTCCTGACTATTCCTTCTCTACGTGGTGTATCCTTTACTGGGTGTCAAAAGACATTTGAACGAATAATAACATGGACCAAATGCACAGCGGTGTAACTGAGCTTTCACTGGACTCCCGCTCAGTGAATTGGTGATAGCATACACGTAGAATGCTTAAAAGATCTTTCAAGGTATCCATTTACTAAATGTATCCAATTAGGCTTATGGATCTGTCAATTGGCGTTAACCTCCCCCCAAAAAATATAGCCTTGTCAATTCCTGTAAACAGAGAGTACTTGTGAGTACTTGGCGTTGCTACAATCTGATAAACGTTTATCATAAAGCAATAAAGCATTATTATTATTATCATTATTATTAATATATTTTCATTTATACAACAATCAGATTTACTATCATTTAAAACAAGCCTGTTTGGTAAAACATTTTAACAATAATCCTTACTTGTAATGTCATAAGATTTGTGCAAATCCAAAAGATAAACCAATTGAGCTTTAGATGGCGAGTAGAATTTGACCATTCCAGATTGAGCATATCCACAAGCGACAATCATTTGGCAAATATCGAATGGCTGTATTGCAATGCACGTAGGCAATAAATTACATTCGCAATCTTCCGATAAAATTAAGGCAAACATGGGCGTGTCTTCGATCAATAAATCGTCATTTGAATCACATGCCTTCAAGGACATTCTCCATATTCGCATTGAGCTATGTACATGTATGTGTATGTATGAAGATTACAATGTTTTGTGTAATATTAGAATTATCGAATGTATCAAATAATAAATACATATGGTTTGAGCCTACCAGTAACACTTTAAAACAATTGGTATTCATGAGTGTTACTATAAAATAATTTATTTACAAAGTCTGTATTGACTATTTATTTAGTTTAAGTAGATAAGACTTTGATTTAAAAGCTGAAAAGATATAGATTTAACTTCGTGTGAACTTTATGGTAGTTCCTAGAAATGATAGAAAACATGCACGATACTTCTGGTTGGCTCAGTAAAATGAATAATTCTACGCACAATTAAAAAACATTTCAAACAATTTCAAATATGTATATGTGCCGGGGTGGTCTAGTGAGACAGTGCTCGATTTGATACTGAGTGGGCATAGGTTCGAATCCCAATACCGGCATTAAAATGCGGGTCCACGTTCGGCTTCACTAAAATGCTGAAAGATGTTTCCTGCCAAACATTTAAAATAAGTAAACATAAATAAAATAAATAAATAAATAATATTGGTTAAAAATATGAAACGTATGAATTAATTATATTGCTTTTTTGCATTAAAATGTCTTCAGATAATGGGAAGTAAAAATGATGTATAGTACCACTACAATTCTATTCTATTGCAATTAAAATGCCAACATTACATGCCAATCTAATAATGTTAAGGTTTAAAAACAAAATTAGCAAATGCTTCTTACGATTGGTAATATTCCAACAAATTAATACTTACTATATTAAGTCATCACAACCTCCAAAAAAACACTACCACGAATTAAAAATCACAAAATTCCGTTTTTCAAATAATGCCACTATAATTGTAGGAAAATAAATTGGATAATTTTCTTTTCAAGCGGTTGACAAGTACTGGTATAACAAAAAAAACTCTATTACTCTTTCGGTCTGGTTCGTTTTTGGGTAACCACTAATTCGAGTGTCAACACCGACCCTAAATGTTGACCCTCGTGTTCGTCTTTTTCAAAATGAAAAATATTTTTCACAAAAAGTTCAAACAGAAACAACAGATAAAGCAAATTTTACATCGTTATAATTTATTTCATAATTCAAACGTTTTGTGACAAACACAATTCTAATATATATCCATTTAGCGTAGACAAACCAAAGTACACAGTTCATGATGGCATTGCATTTCTATACAATTATCTACTCAACAATGCTTTGTCTACTATTATATCCCTAATCTTTATCGCCACAAAACCATTTGCCATTGTATTTTGACAATCACAATGTTGCTACACATTACTACATATAACTGTTTAATATGAACTTTGTAATAATTGCTCTCTGAGCTCTCGCAGACTTGCAGTGTGCATTTTGAAGTGAGACCTTGAAATTATACGGTATGTTTTCGGGCGAACGGGTGTTGTGAGCTCGTTTAACTGTCGCCTGTGGGTCGACTTTCAATCCTTATGTTGGACTCAATATGGACACAATAGACTTAAGACAAGTTTGACTGCCAATCAAACATTCAACTAATTCAAATAATAAATCAAAATTTCTGCACCCCAAACGCACCCATCGAGTGCTACACAAGCCATAACGATATCATCGTCCACACAACACGCATCGGCACAGACAATAGGCTGCAGTTGCCATGCGTGAACAGGTTTCGGACTGCATGCATTGATAGCCAACTGCATTGGATTGTCTTCGGTTTGGCAAAAATCGATTTGCAAACAGCTCAATGCTCCGTCGATCGTCGACACGACACAATGCATCCGACTCGATGGCACACCGTCGGCGTCGTAGGTCAGACACCAACTCAAATTGCCAATCAATCCTCGATAGGCAACCTCAACAAGCGCCCTACACTTTAGCATGTGCACATTCCACATGCGCAAACAACCGTCGGTCGTGCAGTTGACAACGAGCCAGCCTTGAGACATGGTCGAACTGGTAAATAGCGTTTTGACAAAATTCACTTCAATCGAAGATGGCGTATTTTTTGATAATTGTATTGAGTCATCATTGGCAAGACTGTGATTCGAACTGATAGGCGGTGTCGAAAGTGACACAATTTCGACATCATTTTCGGCAGTTCGAATGACTTGACAAACGGCGATGATTTTGAATTGGTTGGGATCAATCTACAGAATATTATTCACAAATGTTGTATTATTATTATTATATATTTATATATGCATTTTGCATTTTAATTGATTCAATAATTATAATTATTAATTATTAATTAAATGTTGGAGTGGTCTAGCGGTGGGGCGCTCAATTTGGGCCTGGGTGGGCTTGGATTTGAATCCCACCATTGGCCCACTAATTGCAGGCCGACGTTCAGCTTTGCTAAAATGTTCACTGCTAAAAGATGCGTTTCCCATCAAAACATTGAAAGTAGTTATATAAAAAGAAAAAAAGAATAATTCACAGATGGTAATAATTTTTAATTGGTTAGGATCAATCTGCAGAAAGAATTTTTTAACGGAAATTAAACAAATATTATTATCAATATTATTATTATTATTATTGTTATTATTATTGTAAAGTATTCAAGCGAAACACATGTATCTATCCATTCCTCACCTCCATCAAATATCCACTTTGCGAAGCCACAATAAGTGTAAATGTCATCGCCCTGTCTGTCGACACATTCGGTCGGAAACAACACGCCACGAAATTGCCTAAACGGGTCTCCAAGTTTGCGTCGTGATGACAGCAATGGGCCAACGCCGACCGAATCGACAAGGCCGACGAATTGAGACAACGCTTGAGTGGCCGAAAACGCCACAGCCGAATGGCATTTTTGCCGTCGTTGAAAACATGGCGTTGGTGCTGTCGTTGTTCCAAGGTCGATGTACTTGGACCGGAGACGGTAACAAAACGAATTGTCGTCATTGGGCCGCAGTCGTCACTGCTATCCAAGTTGCTGGTGGAATTGTCGGGAAATAAGGCGAGACAATTAATTGTCGGTTCGGTGCTTGATCGAACAACTAGGTCTAATTCACCGGTGATGTCGATATTCTTTTTATTCGGAAAGGGACGGAAGGCGGATAAAGTAACAAATAAATGAATCATTTTGGGAATGTTAATATTTGTAAAAAATTGACTTATGTTTATAAAGTTTAAATTTCCAATAGTGACAATATCCCTAACTGTAATCTTTACGTCTCTCATCCTGGACTAGATGCATCTAAGCACCCAAACTAACGCAGCATAGAATGAATGGAAAGCGCTATAACTTGGCTTCCGTTTTAACGGATGGGTGCAAGCATGCGCCAAGGGTGCTTAAATAATACCATTCCACTGGATCAACAAATATAACGCTGACAAAATGTTAAATGGCTTTATCAATTTTTGAAAACTGTGTAGCCGTCACAAAGATGCCATCCATCAGCCAAAAAACGTCGTTATTCTTTAACGTTTAATGTGCTTACAAAATTATTGGATAAAATGTTTGCATTTTTGCTACAGTTATGTCCCTTAGACCAACAGATATACATGGTATACATATACCTTAAGATACGTTTTAGGTATCCTGGGTGTAAGCTCACATTTACCGGCTCAAGTGGAATCTAAGTTATGACGCTGTATATTTGGTCTTTTCTGTGTTATGCTAGTTGCTTAGATGCACCTAGTCCATAATGCCCTACGTAGATGTAGCAGTCAAAACAATTACCATTATTAAAAATTGAGACTTCCTCAAATTCACAAAAATAGTATTGTAATAGTAAAATCATAACTACAGTCGACAATAAAAAAATCAAACAAAACAGTTTTTTATTTCTACATAAGTCAACTATAAACTAACTATTCAAAAAATGTTTTTTAATACAAATTAATTTTACAAGTCAAACAAACTACAAAAATATTTACAAGTAGTCAGAATTTACTAAATATAGTAACCCAAGACATCAATTTAGGCTTTGTTTGTAAACTACTTTAATTTTAAAAAAATTATTTAACGCGTCGCTTAACGATAAAGCTACTAATATTTAAACCAAACAATCTAGAATTCAAACTGTTTAATTTCAAAACATAGAACGTATTACAAATTAAGGCTATGTACATTTAAAAACTTACACACAAATTCCAAATAACAACACAACCTCGCAAATTCAAATCCAGTCCATGAGCAATAAGAAATTTACTTTTCGCTGTAAAACACAACCCATAAAGGATAGTTACATTTGACACTTGACCAATTGCAAACGGTTTGTTGTCAGTAGTTTCCACAAAACACACCGATTTGTTATTGTTGTTGCAACATTTCCAAAGTGGCAAACGCCAAATATATACCTGTCCATTTTGCTTGTCTCCAGTCGCATCCAACAAGGATTGAGAAGATGCCAGCAATTGATCATTTGTATCGGATGCAAGACACGTAATTTGATTTGTATGAGCTAAACATTTGATACATTGTTGTTCAATTAATATTATTAATGTGTTACAAGTTTGTGCAATAGTAAAATATTTATACTCTTATCACAGTGTTTAGAGGGGCCTAAATTTTACTAATAATATTGAGTGCAAATTTAATAAAAACCTTTTATTATAATAATTAAACAATAAAACCATATTATGATTATTATTTTGCTTAAATGCATTATTACAAACTTGCATTATTTTATATAAAAACTAACAAAAATGTATTACAAAAATTACAATCACTATTATTATTATTATTGTTTCTGCTTATTTTTTTGTTTTTAAATAAAAAATACTTGTGTAATGTGTAAAATTTGTAACTAGTCACAAGTGTTAAACCTAGTATAAACCACTTTATTTAACCTCTTTCTTCTGTAGAGTAATTTGTGCTATTCCAAAATAATGTCGCTTAGTTACAATACTCTAAGTGACATTTATAATTTTAGTCGTTATTTTGTCTATTCAATATCAACCTTAAAATATAAGTAATTGTTTAATCTACAACCGTTTATCTGGTACAGTTTTATTTACAACTAACTTCAATTATTTAACCCAGCTAAATAAAAGCCTGCAATTTACAAAACACTGTTTATTAAAGTAAAAATCTAGTAAGCATTTTGAACACATTAAAATTAGCTCTGTAAAAACGCAAATAATCAATTTATGCATGTTTCTAAAAAAACAAAAATATTAATAGTATTTTTTTTTGTTATTTCAAAATAACCATAAATAATAATAATAATAATAATAATATACTGTTACCTTGTAAAAACAATTGATTTTTTGAGTTAACATTCATAAGAACTACTATTAATCCACAAGAAAATATTACAATTTTTCCATTTTCACAAATTATTAAATTATTGCAAGTTAAATTATATCCGGTTATGTACATTAATTTCGTAATAAAACTATTTTCACAATTATTTGACATATTAGTAGATAAATAATTATTTGATAATTCTGTTATGCTATTTCTGTAGTTTTCATTATATTCTGAATTAATTTTACATTCACTTTCCAATAGATCACACTGCATCATTTAAACATAAAAACGTTTACGTAAAATATGTAAAAGTGAAAACAGTTCACAGATATAAACTATGAAATATGTTAATTGCATTAAATAAATAAATTATTAGGTTGCATATAAATGGCAAAATAGCATGTTAATTAAATATAAATGTAGTAATACTATAAAACAAACAATTACTAAATTTTTAACTTACACTATTTTTACATAAATGTTCTGTAACGTATATTTTTAAATTATTTTCGCTATATAATAAAGCAGAATTATTAACAAATTGTACTAAACATTTTCCTTTGTCTTCACTTTCATTTTTGTTATGTTGTGCAACAATATCTTTCGAATTTAATTTAGATTTTATTTTGTTTGTTGTTAAATTATATGCTCCTACACAATTAAAATTATACATTAAATATGCTTTTAAAAATGTTTTATGTTAAAAAAAATCTGTAAGCTATAAATATCAACTGCTAACCTTATTTTGTAACATATACAAAAAACTGTATAACGTCAATACTTTAAGGTTTACCATAAAAATAACAAATTATTTAGTAAAATTAATGTTTTACATTATGCACATATATTTTTTAAGCTATTTTATGTTTATTACGTTGAATGTTTTACAAATAACATCTCTCAGCAGTGAACATTTTAGCGAAGACGAACGTGGGCCCGCACTTTAGTGCCGGTGGTGAAATTTAAACCCATATCCACCAAGGTCCATATCGAGTGCTTAACCGCTAGACCATCCCGGTACAAATACATTTTATTTATTGAATAAAATTAATTTTATAAAACGAATGTTGAGGTTATTAATTTAAATAAAGTAACAAAAAATCGACATACGTTTAAAAATATTCTTTTCTAATTTTGGAAACTCAATATATGCACAATCATTATAAAACAATTTTGGAAAACCAAATTCTTCGATTGATTTCAATTCAATTAACGAATTACAATTTTTCGTTGTAAGAATAGAGTAAAAATTATCAGAAGTAAACAAGTTAATTAAAATTACATCTGAACAAAATTGGAAACGAGTCAAAGATTTATATACATACAACGAATATTTTTTAAATATTGATCGTAAGTTTAAGGAAATAATAAGTGCATTATTTGAATTTAAATGATCTATATTTACATAATTAAATATTGGAATGTACAAAAATGAATTTGTAGATCTTAAAATATTAATTGAACTAGACAAAACAATTCGATAAATGCGTCCACCACTGTGTTTACAATCGATGTTGATAGTAAAATTTTTATTTTTAATAGGTCTGATTAACAAATATAAAAAATTCTTTTCAAAAATTTCATTTTTATTTTTTTCAATTAAAACAATTGAATTTAATTGTTTATTGTAACTATTCAATTCAATAACTTTAGTGTTTAAGATACAATCCTATAACAAATTAATAAAATTATTTAACTTACGGTTATATATTTAATCGATTTAATATTACCAATTTTTTGCCAGCATTCTAACGGATAAAATTTTAAAATATTAAAATAATTATTAGATAAATTTCCAAACTTTATGTTTTGTTTACATGCACTCATTAAATTCAAGTTAACAACGAATGTTTACAATAACATATATAGCTCTCTTTGTATGTTATATATATTATACAAACAACTAGTCTATTAAAACATACACTTAACAAATAAATTACGTAAATAAACAAATAATTAATTTATTTTATAATTTAAATTATTATTTTATTTATTTAAATTTATGACGGTTCCTAAAAGAGTTTTGAGCAATATTGCTTGCGACATGACGCGCACGTTACAATGCATGTTAATTTTTTTCTGTTCTTGACTTCTGAAGATTATGCAGTTTTTTTGCATTGCAATACAAAATTTGTTTTATTATTTTTTCTCATTTTCTATAATTGTGAAATGTTCCACGAACTACTTTAATTTTTATCTTAATTTCTCATTTTTTCTGCGACACCCACTTCACATCACTCTACATTTCATATTTAACCCCGATAATTTGAGAACCTAGTATTAAAAGTCATTTTTTTCTGTTCAACTTGTGTACAAACATTGACATTAAAATATCACAAAATATATTTAGAACTCATTAGTTGATAAAGTCAACGACATTGCTTTAGAGTCCACTGTTACTTAAAGGGAAAAAGTTACAAACGTTTGGTTGTTTTTGGTATAAGTTATGGTAAATTGTTTCAGCAGTTTTATCGTTATTTAGAGCTTTATCTAACCGATAATTTTACGATTTTAGTGTGGTTATTGCTGTGGGCAAAAAACATTAAAAGTTATTATTTTATTAATTTTTATTTTAATTACAATTTTTATGCTGTTATAGATTTAAACAATTCTAATAGCATTTGAACCTTGTTTTAACTCGTATTTTATTTTGTATTTGAATTTGTTGCGTGTTGTTGTCACTGTAGTAACCCAATAATGTACTAAATATCATTATTGTTCTTTATAATTATAGATACACCTCAAGGATAGTTATTACCTGCGAGAAGGACGATGGAGGAATAACCGTGATACGTTTGTTTAAATGAACTGTTGTGTTTGTGGTTGGCGCGTGTTTGAACTACTTTTTGTACAGCTTCCGTTAAATACACACGTGACGCTCCAGACTTGTGTTTTCCATTACTTCCCGACTCACTGGGAATTCATATTGTTACTGACTAATTGAGAGTATTTCTTATTATAGATTAGTCAGACTTCGTTATCGTCAAGATTGCAAATCACTGAATACTAGAAGACAGTTGAACAATTCTACTAATATTCAGACTACACGAGTCAGTATTTCACAACCACTTTCCCAACTGCAACAGTCAGAAGCATTACAGTCACTAAGCAATACGTCGAAGATACTAAGCGTGATTGTAATATAACTATTAAAGGTATTAAAGGAAATGTAACTAACTTTAAAGAGTTGGTATCCGATATTATTTCTTCATGTTCTCCTAAGGTTAAAAATTTTAAATTATAAAAACTTTTCTGCAAGTGTCCTCACTCTACTTTCCCCATTTTAGTCACTATTAATTCTTTACTCATTAAGGATGACATTATGATGGGTTGGTTTAGCGTTCACTCTAATTATCCTGGTTTTCGTCTATTAAATGATTTTTTACAGAATGAGCGCGCTATTAGTTTTTTTAGGCTTGTAACTTTCTTAGATAATAAAATTTCTATAGTTTATCTCATCCCATTAAGGGTAGATACTGCTGATATACCAAATTTTAGGTTTTCACCCCGGAGTCATACTCGCTTCCCCACCTTACACTGTCTCAAAATTATCCCATCTACTCCCCACTCTCTTCTATAAAGGTATGTAACACAAATGCTTTAGGTTTACCTTACAAATTATTTAAATTACAAAAAATAGTTAGTGCCATCCTTCCACACATTGTAGGGATTACAGAAACTTGGCTTACGGATGACATACTAGATGGTAAAATACTCCTAGCAGGATATAGAATATCTAGATAAGACTCAAGTAAGGGCAAGTCTACACGATGCCTTTTTTAATGTCCGTGAGGACATCTTATTCTATTGTGTGTTAACATTGAAGTACTTATCAGGAAAGAAGTAATTTTGTCCACCTGGCATTAAGTCCTCATACTATTTATTCTTTATTATACCGCCCCCTCACTATTAAAAAACTTCAATGAGTCTTCTATATTAGAACTCAAACATAGTCTTTCTGTTTCTTATAAACACCACATTTTAATAAGAGATTTCAATTGTCCTTTTCTTAAAGTATCTGCCCTATCAAGATAGGCTCCTCTTTATAAAATTGTTTCCTTATGCAATAGAAGGCTTCGGGGTAATCTTATTTTGGTATATCAATTTTTATCATCTGGCTCTTTCCGACCTTTTTTTTCGTTAATCAGAAAATCTTGCAAAGGTCATAATCTCAAACTGAACAAACTCAGAGTGCATTCCAAGCTGAGACTCCATTACTTATCCCAGAGAGTTATCAACGCCTGAAATAGTCTGCCTTGAAAAATAGTCAATGCCAAATCTGCTACGTCATTTAATGCTGCATATTATTTCTATGCTTTCTCTAATTTTAAATAATTTTAACACAATACTCCCCAATTGTTTGATCTTATTTATTACTTTAACTTTGCTTAATCTTCGTTTTCTCTTAACACGATATTGTCAATTCAATCGAACCAAAAACCAAAAGGAGATTGTTTTTTTTTCTGTTGGTAATCAGTATTGATATGTGAATTTTTATATTTTTATAATAATAAAAGTGCAAAATGTTTTAAATAATACAAACGCTTTTTTAATTAAAACAAACAGAGAATGTTGATAAATATTTGTATCAAGTTAAATTAAAGAAAAACACAACCGAGATCTTATGGTGGAATATTGACAAAAATATTTTAGATAAAGCCTCAAATATAAATAATTTTGAGCTGTTTTCGTGTGGTTGGACGTATAAGCCAGTAAAAAAGACTTCTAAATCTTTAATTATATTTCTGTAGTAGAAGTTATGTACTTAGCTAAGTTTAAAGAACGCTGATTTTTGACTAATTTTTCGCAATAGTTGCTAATGTCCTGTTCCAAAGGTTCAGGACGTATATTCTAAATTTTGACACTAATATAAAACCGAAAATTGGATTGAACAACTGACAGTAGATTATAATCAAACATTATAAATAATAAATGACTTAATACCAATTTGTGTGGTAACCAGAATGTAATTTCACACAGGGATAATAGAGTAGAACTTAGTACAACATTAAATCTACTATTATGTAAGAAATCCCTTATTCAGCTGATAATAGGATTACTTATTTTAAAAGATTGCAGTTTAGCTACTAATAGGATGAGGGGTATTTAATTCGATCTCTAATAACAGTTTGGGGATGAGTGGGGTCGCTCGTATAAGGTTACAGGTTGATACACGAGTTGAGTAGGAGTAAACCTTCATTTGGTCCTCGGTTCTATTTGTCGATTATATCAGTAAGATTCCGAGAGAAAGATGAAATGGCCTCACTATCCATAAAGGGGGATTAGTCACAAAAAAATATTTAAAATTAAGACAAAATCAAGGGTAGATAGTGGAAATTAACAATTATAGAAAACAAGTAAAAATTAGAAATATGCTAAAGTAATAATAAAACAAATTGCGCATTACAATGCAAAAACATTGCAATAATCTTCAAAAAAGAAGAAAAGAGAAAATGATCAATAACGGTCCAATGGACGTGTAGCGTGACGCGCGCCTTACCTTACACTAATCGACTTTCCCCAAACTACGTCAGTATTGGCAGCTTGGAAAAAACGAATAAAAACAGGAAACGAAAGAAAATGTTTATTACAAAAATTACAAGATTGAACGAATGGGGGAAAATAACCAAGAATTAAGATACATGTGGCAAAGTCAGAACTAAAATGGATGTCTGAATGGCGTGGAGAGGGTTGTTTATATAGCCGTCCCATCGATAAAGTTGATAATGCATTTAAACAAAAATAGTGAATATTGTTTAAAAATTGTTTCAGAAAAATAAATGTTATTTTTATTGTAAACTAATATTGTACATTATTTTTTTCTTCAATTTTCTTTCCAAATTGGAACCGCTACAGTCCCGTAAACATTGCCTTTACAATCTTTTACATTATGGAATATATTACATAAAAATAAAACCAAGGAAAATAGGTTGTCGCCTTTTACATCGATTTACGATGTAACAGAATACACTACAACAAACTTATTTAAAAAATGAACTCATATAGCATACTTTTCAGGTTTCAGGTTTATACACGAGTTAAATAGGAGAGAAAACTCCTTTTGGTACTCGGTTCTGGTTATCAGATATCAATATCAAACGATATAAAAATAAAAATGATGAAAGCAAATAATTAAATAAAATTATAAAGATAGTACGAATCGTAAGCCGATTTAAAGAACTTTAGGGACGAGACCGAGACGATATGGGCAGGTAAACTGTTCCATGCAGAAATAACCATGTAAGAAAAGTAATGGGAACTCAAACGAGAGTGGACCCTAGGTTTGGAGATCTTAAACGAATGTCCTCGACGGGAGTCGTTGGAGAGAGTAAAGAGATTGTAGTGGTTACTATTAAGGAGTTAATAGACTAAAATAAGATCGCCCCGGAGTCTCCTATTTTTGAGTAGAAAAAGTTTGAGGGCTTTAAGACGATTTGAGTAGGTAGAATTTTTAAGTGACCGCGGCTGTCTAGTAAAGCTTCTTTGTACCTTGTCCAGTTTCAATATATCTCCTCTTAGAATAGGAGACGTAACTTGAATGCAATATTCAAGATGTGGCCGGATATAGAGTTGAAAGAGGAGGCGGGTACAACTGATCGGGATAGTGCCAAGGTTACGCCGGAAACATTTGGTTAGCTGATAGCATTTAAGAATAGTCTTGTTATGATGACACAAAAAGTTGAGAGAAGGGCTGAAGGTCACGTTTAAGTCCTTTACCAGGTTAACTGCAGCGATTGGCTGCAAATTAGGAGCTGTAAAACTGTTGTCTGAGTGTTTGCCAAGGGTAAAGTGGCTGCATTTAGAGATATTCAGAGGGAGGGAATTATCGATGGACCATTTGTAGATGCTATTAACGTCTTTCTGTAATTGAACCGGGTTTGTGCCCCAGATTTTAACGTTATCTGCGTAAAGCAGGATGTTAGAGTGAACAATCGAGGGGAGATCATTAATGTATATAATGAATAATAAGAGACCTAGAACTGATCTTTGAAGGACACCTGAAGAGATAGGGGTAGGAGAGGATATATTACCTAGCTTAACTCTAAACTGACGGTTGTCAAAAAGTCCTGTATCCATGTTAAGAGAAGAGGGCTTACGCCGAAGGATTTTAGCTTGCTTAACAACGCTAAATGAGGCACCTAGTCAAAGGCTTTACAAAAGTCGAAGTAGATAACATCGACGGAAGGGGAGCGGTCGAGCAAACACGTAACGCTTTTTGTAAACAATAATAGATTAGAGAGACAGGATCTCGTTGACATAAATCCATGTTGAGCAGAATTTATGAGGTTATTGTTTATAATAAAATTAATAAGGTGAAATTTAATAATTTTTTTGAGAATTTTGCTGGGGCCTGATAGGATACTAATGGGTCTGTAGCTATCAGGGATAAACCTACTACCGGTTTTATAGATTGGACGGATGAGGCCAGCTTCCAGATTAAAGGTACTATTCCTAGTTGTAGAGAGATTAAAGATGAAGGCGAGGGGAGGAGCAAGTACCGACGCGCATTCTTTGAGACCTCTTGAGTAGAGCTCGTCGGCTCCGCAAGGAGAGGATTTTACCAATCCAAGATAATTAGCGACCATAGAATGTGTAACAATAGGACACCCAGAGTCGAGAGTGGGCTTGGGTAATAGAATAATCTGTATTGAAGACAGATTTAAAGTATGTACCAAAATTATCGCAGGTTTCATGTGATGAGAGGAAGGAGCCATTTTGATCCTTAAGCCTAGGGAAAGAGAAGTCTCGCCCTTAACGTACTATTTTCATAGTTTAAATTCTTTCTTACTGTTACACCCAAATTATTGCTTAAAAAGCACCAATAAATTAACGTACATATTTTTGTTTTATCCGGGTGTTGGGAGGATTAGCGTTCAACTGAGCTAACTGTCTGAATACTTTAACATTCTAATCTACAGTTCCAGGAATCAAAATAAGAACACAACACAAGGCTTAGATCAGAATCCAGTATTCAAAATTACATAACATATATAAAGGAGTGGGCTTGTTATCCACTCAACTGACTGATTCGTCTAATGAGTCACTTATCAATCGTGATTTGGTTGTTTATAACTGTATTCATTTGGCACTTGTTGGAAATTTGACTAACGGAGAACAGTCCGCTGTAATTTGTTTTCTATTATACAATTAATTAATGTGTTTATTATTATTACTATTGTTGGTGTTATTATATAACATTAGTTGTTGTTATTGATAGTGTTTTGTATTCTATATTACTATTAAGTTGATGTTGATCTTATGTAGTGATGTAAATTTAAGAGTTGTTGCATTTATATTAGTATTGTATTGTAGAACCAAACGTCAACAATTATCAGTTTATTAATAAAGAATATTTTATATTCGTGAGTTTTACTTTAGCGGATATTTGAAGAATGTTTATTGAGTTATAATAATAAGGTTTACTTCAAGTAAAACATGTATATTGGTAATAACGGCGTTTGCATAAACTGTCCAGCGTAATCTAACAAGTCAATTGTAAGATACGGAATCTTACACTTACTGAAGGCACACAAGTAATCAAAATTAGAAAAATTGATTTAATGCCTCAAAAAATTAATAGCGATGTTATATAAGATTTGGGATCATACACGAGTTGAGTAGACTAAAACGTTTTATAGTGCTCAAGTTATGGGGGGAAAAAGTGAATAGTTGAATAAAAGCGAAGTAGCCGCACAGCTTTGACAGACACCACTGCAAATTTCGAAAAGCTTTGTAGTAGATCTGTTGCAATTGCGAATTACAGCAGTTGAGTTCTTCTACAAAG
Organism: Cardicola forsteri; assembly: GCA_025895645.1. Classification (NCBI taxonomy): domain Eukaryota; kingdom Metazoa; phylum Platyhelminthes; class Trematoda; order Strigeidida; family Aporocotylidae; genus Cardicola; species Cardicola forsteri. The sequence continues at coordinate 183,146 of JAKXYG010000489.1, read as the reverse complement.
CACGTAGGAGATTTACAAGTTTCATCGAAGTTCTATCACGTAACATAGCTATCCAGAGTCGTTTTCTGTTCAGCGAGTCGAAGGCTGAAGAGTAGTCTATAAACGCTACGTACGTAAGACGCTGAAACTGTCCGAAATTCCAGGATGCGCCGCAGCGTGTGAATCTGATCAACGCATCCCAAACCAGGACGAAAACCAGTTTGTTTGGGACGTGTGGTCTTCTCCCTCTCCGTACGAATTCTATTAACTACCGCTGATGTGGCAATTTTTGCAGCTATGCAAAGTAAACAGATGCCCCTGTAATTGGCAGGTATTTTCCGATCTCCCTTCTTGTGAACGGGAACAATAGTAGTACGATGTCAGTCTTCAGGGCACAGCTCAGTTGTCCAGAAATCCGTTATAATGCCATAGAGGTTTTCAGTAAGCCGCGAGGGTCCGTATTTGTAGACATATGGAGGAATTCCGTCAAATCCGGCGGTTTTCCTAGTTTTGAGTTTACTGTATATGCGCATAATATCATCGACAGTTAAAGGTTCTATGAAGGTTGGATAAATTGCCGGAGGAACTGTGTCAAAATTGGATTCATCTTGCAGCCAGCCTGTTGTGATTTCAAGATGGTTTAAAATTTGGTTAAAGTGAAGTAACCAGTCTTCGTTTGAAATGCCAGACGATCCAACTTTAACTTTGTTACCACGGCAGAGTTGTTCTAATTTCTTGTATATTTTTCCCGCTGTCATTATGGCGAACAAAACCTCTAGATCATCTGCTACAGAATCCCAGTATCTTTGTTTATCCTCCTCATAACTTTTCCGAAATTCCGCACGCAATGATCTTGCTTCGCTTTTTCTCGTGGATATCTTTGCTTGTGTATAAAGATATCGAGAATTGGCGGACAACCAGTTTGGTCCTTTGAAGTTGGTTAAACGGGGAGCACCAAACTAGCTAAATCGATCTTTCGTTTCAAAATGTTCTATGGTCGATTTATTCCCATACTACGACCTGGAACAGCCGGAGCTAATAAGTAGGCTTTGGAGAACTTGTCAGCATGGTCGCTGTATGTCAGTAGAGAATAATCCGGAGTAGGAATCTCAGGGATAGCCTTTGTCACTCCGAGACGTAGACGAAGTGAACATGAAACAAGCGAATGATTGGTGTCATTATTGCTTCCTGTTCGGCAACCTCTGTACGTGCGGAAATTCTTAATTGCGCTGAACCAGCGTTTGCTAACCAGAACGTAATCAATTTGAGAAGAAAATCTACCGCAGCTTCAACGAAATGTCAGATGTTTTGAGGGGTGTTGGAAAAATGTGTTCATGAGAACCATATTGCACCTAGCAGCAAATTCACTTAATCTTCTTCCATTCTCGCATTGTTTGCGCGATTTTGTCCAAAACCCAATCCAAGGACGGTTGATATCGTCCCTGCAAACTCTGCCATTAAATCTCATCCAATAACGATCATTTGCGATGAGATTTTGAGTCAGGAGTATAAATCTTCTAGTTGCTCGTAAAACTCATCTATTTCTTTTTCACTATAATTATTAGTTGGAGCATTGATGACGGCCGTTGAGTAATTGGATACCTTAAAACGCGCAAACGCCAATCGTGAAAATATGCCCTTTCAGTCAATTAATGCACAAGAAGCTGTTGGATATACACAAAATGCTACCCCGTGATGTGCTGGGTTTGATGCACAAGGTCATTGGAGAAATAATGCAACAGACTGAGAAGCTGTAGGAAGACGAAAGGGATCTGAACAATTCAGTCTTGTTTCCTGAAGACAAGCAATGTCAATCTTGTAACGATTTAGCTCTGCGGCAGTAAATGCTTGAGTCGAAATAGACGACAGTGATCGTACGTTCCATGTTCCTATGCGAAATGTTTTTTGGATGCTAATTGAACTTGGGGGGGTAAATAGTTTCTTGACCAGATTACTACGTCGCGAGGTGAGGCGCGCGTCACGCTACACGTCCATTAAAGCGTTATTCATCCTTTTCTCTTTCCTTCTTTTTTGAAGATTATTGCAGTTTTTGCATTGTAATACGTAACTTGTTTTATTATTATTTTTGCATATTCATAATTTTTGCTCGTTTTCTATAATTGTTAACTTCCACTATCTACCTTGATTTCAAATATTTTTTGTGACTAATCCCCCTTTACCTCACCATCCATTTCATTTTTCCCCTGAAAATTTGAGAACCGAGTACTAAAAGGTGTTTTGGCCTACTCAACTCGTGAAAAATCCTGAAAACCTTGCGACGGTGCCAGTGTTCACAGTTGACAAAGCAATCTTCTTCGTGGGACGGGAGGGATGACGTCAGCTAACAGATCCATGGGACCCATCAAAGGAAGACAGTTCACACCTTGGTAACTTTAAGTCAGGCTCGTCATTATTAGTTAACAAGGGTGAAATTTTGTTAGCTCTCCCATACAAAAACCGTCAACTTCGGTCCTTCCCCAGACGAGTTTAGATCAGACGCCCTGGGGGTCTCGGCTGCTGATTCCATCACATATTTTCTGGTTGAACGAAGTTTTATAATTGTTTGCACAGGATAAGTACCTGAGGCCTGATTTCCTGTCAGAGTGAATTCCCTTTACCTAGCAGGCTACATATGGTAAATGGCTACCTTCAGACACCTTTTAAGCATTCATTCACTAAGCGGGAGTCCAGTGAGAACCAGTTATACCGCTGTGATCCCCGTCCCTGCTGTTGATAGTCTAGAATGCCTATAGGCACCTAGTTAAGGATGCACCACGTGGAGGAATAACAGTCAGGAGTATCACCATCATTAGAGTTTGAGACTTGATAAGCATTACTCAAATCCTCAGAATCATTTAGCATAAAATAAAGCTGACGATATTGCGAAAGAGATCTTATTTCTAAATTGTACGATAGCTAACAACTGTGGCAAATTAAAAGGTGATATGTGTAATAACAATAAATATTGTACTGTTCATTGAGATTTTTTTTAATATTAAAGCCACGCTAAGTTATTTATATTCGTGTAGTCCGTTATTAACGCACTAGATTCAATACTGGGTAGACATAAATTCCAGTTTTACCATCGGTGCTAAGTGCGGCCCTCGTTTGACTTCGCTAAATACGAACTTGCTAAAAGATATTTCCCATAAAACACTAGATGAATGACATTAAAAAAACTGATAATTTACTAGACTCAATATTCAGATAATTAGTGAAGATAAACTTGTGGCAACGGTTGTAATGAAACCGCTGTCCATAATTATTAAAAAGCTTATCCGATGCAAAGCTGTTATAAATAATCTACAATTTTATAAAGTTCAAAACATGAGTACTTAGATTTCAATTAAGAAAAAGGACTGAACATACGATAATGGCGATATTAGATTTATCGGTAACCAAATATACACCTGTATAACTGAACTGCTATAAAGGAAAAGTGCAAACACTGACAGAGTATTTATACACACTATATAAACAGTTGGCTAACCTTCAAAAGCAATGGTACCATTTTATAAAGATCCAATTAATGCGCTATAATGTATCTTTTATGTTCTACATGTAAAATAGCAGGATACGATTGTTCGAGAGTCTGCACATAGGAACAATTGAATGTTTATATTTACAAAAAAGTAGTTCGAAGGTCTATCGGCGTGCACGATTAATGCAGTCAGTTTGTCCTGCCATACAAAAAACGTTTTAATGTATAACAGATACCAATAAAATAAGATTCAGGATTGTCCGACTTAAGTAAGCCAAAATGCCTTTTACTAATCGGTTCTCAAATTTTCGGAGAAAAATATGAAACGGATGCTGACGTAAAGAAGGATTTGTCAAAAAATTAAAATCAATACAAAATTAAGGTAGCCAGTGGTATAATTGACAATTACAGAAAATGAAAGTTTCATATTACATCGCAAAAAAAAAGAGAAAGAACTCTCCACTTGACGTGTAGCGTGACGCGCGTATCACCTCATAATCGTAAGTTAACTACAAAAAGCCATACTTTCACCATAAAATTAGTACTACCGGTTAATAGTCTGCATCGGTCAGTGTAAGCAAAACGCTTATAAATGTAAAACGTATTCGAGTTACATGACATCGGCTACTGAAAAAATCACTATCCCTTATTATAACAATAAAGCCATGGAACTATATAACAAAAATTAAAGAACTCATTCTAAATATGTAGCAAAATCAATCAAAGCACAAAATATACAATTTAAACAATTCCCAGTTAAACAGTAACTGAAAATGTAAAAAAACGCGCAAGGATTAAAAACAGCTTAGACGATAAAAATTAAATATCAGCATAAAAGTATTTTAAGTAATTAAGCCAAATGCAGGTAAGCCGCTTGTAATAATCGTGTCTGTTGATAAAGCCAGTCTGAAAAATTTAGCCATATTCACAGCATAACAACTATCAAATATACTACTACAAACAAAACTAGCTTTAAAATAACTAGGAAGCAATTGACTAAAAACAATAAATATGAAAAACCATTTTATTTCTTCACTTATTTTGTACGCATAGATTTAACCAAAGCCATCATCTCATCACGCTTCTTTTTAGCACGTCCATGACCACCGATGCGGCTTTTCGTAAACTTCAAAGCACGCTTTTCTTTATCAATTTTTAACAACTCCATAAGTCGACGTTCAAACGGTGCAAAACCAACGACCTCTCGGATCACCGAACGAGCGAAAGAAGCTTGCTTTGTTTTACGCTAAAATTAATTAATTAACAAATGAATCATTACATACACCTCTACGGTTAGATGGTTTCTTCGGTTTTACATTTTTCGTCTTTTTCATACCCCTTTCACGACCAACACAAACAGAATGACGCCTGATTGAACCCATGATCACGAGAAAGTACTAATGACGCGCCAATCAAAAACACAATAAAACTAACAAAATAAAAGTAAACAGAAATTATTATTTTATTTGTATTTAATTTTTTGTTTTAACACATATTAAATATGTTACAATTAATTTTTAAATTGTTTTAAATTAAATATATATAAATTTAAAAATTATTTTTTACATATTTACATATTCGCGAGGTGAGGCGCGCGTCACGCTACACGTCCATTGGAGCGTTATTCATCCTTTTCTCTTTTCTTTTTTTTGATGATTATTGCAGTGTTTTTGCATTGTAATACGTAACTTGTTTTATTATTATTTTTGCATATTTATAATTTTTGCTCGTTTTCTATAATTGTTAACTACGTTGATTTTATCTTGATTTCAAATATTTTTTCTGTCACTAATCCCCCTTTACCTCACCATCCATTTCATTTTTCCCCCTGAAAATTTGAGACAATTTGAGAACCGAGTACTAAAAGGCATTTTGGCCTACTCAACTCGTGAAAAATCCTGAAAATCCTGAATTTACATATTTTTAACATATATATTAACGTATATATTATTAAATATTAAATAAAATTATTTTTAAAATTTTTATGAATTTAATAAAATACAATTAATATTTTAAAACTTTTTATTATATATATATAATTTATTTTTATTAATTTAAATGTTTTACGGGAAACATCTTTCAGCAGTAGATATAATAGAAAAACCGAACGTAGACCCGCATTTAATGCCGGTGATGGGATTCAAAACTATGCCTACCTAAGTGCACATTTAGTGCTGTACCACTAGATTACCCCGGTGCATATATACATTAATACATATATATATATATATATATATATATATATTACTTGACTTATTAATTATTTAAATGTTTCTACAGTTTACTAGCTGATTGGTTTGGTAATTTATATGCATTATTATTTATTAATTATTTATATCAAAAATGAAATAAAAATTTTTGCTTCTCAGTTTATTTATGTTCTATCTAATTTTTTTTCTACTTTCACAACTTTTTATTTTTTTATAAGTGAATATGTTTGGTCAAGTTTGTTTTATTTTAAGTTAACCAACAGCATCATGTTTTGTTAGCTTCTAAAACACAATACAAACATTTCTTTTTTTATTAATTTTGGTTTCTTTTTCCTTCTACTCCTATTTCCAAAATTTGTTTTGTTAAACAGTTTTTTATTTTCGTAAAATGCGATATTACCATTTCAATACTTTTTTTATAAATTTTTGTGAGTTTCAGTTAGTTTGTATCTTTTCTAATAACATAATTTTTTTATTGGTTAATTAGATTTCTTTTGAGCTCCTACGCTTTTTAAAATAAAATAAGTAAATAATTTCTATTGTTTCAATATTATATGATGATAGGATAAATACGATCCATTTTTTGTAATCTATCCAATTTGAACAATTTAAAAGAATCTCAAACAATTTTTATTCACATTAAGTGCAATTTTTTGTTTGAAGCGTTTTTAATATCCTTTGATTTAAAACTGTAAATTATGGCTATTTTATAGATACCTTATGAACATATTACTTTTAGTTCTTGTTGTTAACTTTTTATTTATTTATTCATTTTATGTTTGCTACTTTCAATGTTTTACAAGAAACATCTTTCAGCAGTGGATATTTTAGCGAAGCCGAACGTAGGCCTGCATTTTAGTACCGGTAATGGGATTTAAATCCATGCCCACCGGAGTCCAAATTCGAGCGCTATACCGCTAAACCACCTCGGCACAACACAATACTTTTATAATTTTAGTTAAATTACGGTATATTTTATTTTAATTTTTAAGACTTTCTAGCTTTCAAATCTTCATCTTCTAAATCCAAATATTTAAATATTTAAAAAATGGTGGTTCTAAAAATCAGTTTTATAATTTGTATTTTTAGAACATTATTCAATATGATCGTGGTTTTTATAAGATATAAGCTTATGCAAGACAATATGTTGAGTGTATTCCAGTTGCAAAATTCTGTCTGGTAAGTTTTAGGATTTCTCACAAGTTGACCAAAATGCCTTTCAGTACTTGGTTCTCAAATTGTCTCGAGTTTTTAGCGGAGAAATATAAACGAATGGTAAGGTGAACGAGGATTAGTCAAAAAAAATTTTGAAGTGAAAACAAAATCAATGTAGATAATGGAACAGTTAACTATTAAGGAAAACGAAAAAAAAATATACAAAAGTAATAATGAACAAGTGAGTTATTAAAATGCTAAAACACTAATTTTTAAAAAAGAAAAGAGAAAAAGATGAATAACGCTTTAATGGACGTGTAGTGTGACGAGCGTCTCACCTCGATAGTTAGTTAACAATTGTTTAATTTCAACGTTAAAACATTTTATTATTTCTCTACTTTAGAAATGCATCATTTGTTAAATATCGACTTAGTATAAAAACATAAATCGTCAAATATTTTGTAATAATTATATTAAAACATATATGTCAATACTAAATGTATTAAAGTTAAAAATAGTTAATACCATTATACATCACAGAAACAATGAAATAAACGGGCAAATAAAAAATATTTAGAAATACAAAAACCACGTTATATTCCTCATGCACGCCAATAAATAATTTCGCACTATTCGGTGCAGTAAAACAATACATATAAAATTAACAAAAATTGTGAATTGTAAATATTAAAATATAAACATGTTAAAATAAGATTTACAAAATAATATAATTAATAAAATATTTATTAAATAATAGTCATGCTACACTATTTCCAAAAACATATTTAAAGGATTATCATTCAAAATATTTAAAGACTATATTTAAATCATTTACACATGAGCGAAGTACATCAAGATCAAATGTAACAGAATTTAATTGCGCACTATTATTTATTAATAACTTTAATTTTAACAATCTTAACCTGAGTAATGCTATTGTACTGTTCATTAATAGTATTAAAACTTATATTAACAAATATTGTCCGGCAGTTCAGGTTGAGATTATAAAAAAACAATATTTTTTAATTAAATCTTAAAAGACTTAGACGAAAAAAAGGGGTAGAATAAAAATAAAGTTAATATACTTAATTAAAGAGCTTAAACAAACAAATTTAACTGGAAATCAACAAACTTAATAACTATGCTAATAATTATTTTCTATTTTACAGTGATTCGCAATCTATTTGAGCATTAGTAATAATCATTATCAATTTTCTTATAAAAATAATTATTCTACTCTAGACTGTGTAGCCAGTCTTTTAATTATTACATAACTAAATCCTTTGGAAAAAAAATGTTCAATACCGTGCTTTCAATAGTATACTATTGAATGTCTTGAACTACTTGAAACACCCGTCTACATTTTAAACGGTTTTTAAAAAGAAAACAGTTTACACAAATTGGTCGTAATAAATCAGGGTTAACAAAAAATAATAACGGAGTTCCATAAAGTGCAGTACTATCTCCGTTTTTATTTTTACTGTATGTAGATCCATTATAAGTTCCACAGCCATCACACTTGTTTAAATTTGCCAAAGATATAGTTTTGTGCCCATAAGTTTCTTCAAATAATGGTCTAAACAAATTTAAAAGTTTTATCAATAAAATTGAACAGTGGTCTACTAACTTTGATCTCAATTTAAATTCAGCAAAATGCAAGCTGTTCAAATTTACAACAAGGCATCCAACAGAAACAGTGAAAGTAAACAAAACATTCAAATTAAATTAAACAAACATATGCACTTGTAACAAAATTAAGTATCTTGGCGTAAACATAAATGGCATACTTACCTGGTGTGATCATGCAGAACATATATTTATAAAAACCAAATCCTTATGCTACTACATAAGAAGATTAAGAAAATTAAATGTTGATAATTATATTACTAAATTGTTTGTTACATCTTGTTTTTATTCTTTAATATTATATTACTCACTTGTACTTTTTCCTGGTTTATTAAAACAAGATTATGTTGTTTTAAAAAGATGTATATCGTTAGTGTCAAAAGCTGCAGGAATCAAATATTCTATTTTATTAAATGAGGTTGTTAATAAACATCTAAAATCTTGTATACAATTAGCATCAAAGATTGAACGTAATAACACTCACCCACTACATACAATTTTAAAAAATCTAAAGCTTCTGGAAAATTAAGGAGAACATACTTGAAAGTCAAAACTATTCAGTACAAATACTCATGTCTGCCATACTTATAAAGAATATTAACCAATCCAGAATCAGACAAAATTGAACTTCTAACAAACCCATTAAAGTAGAAATTATTTCACCCACGCATTTAATTGAACTAAGTTGTACATTCTACAATATAATGTAACTTTGCCTTATAATGACTCATTGAAAGTATAGTAATTTTGATTTTTTTAAATGGCATTTTTACTGTATTGACTATATTTATATTCATTATCATTTCATTTTGTTCCCCTTATTTGTACTACTACTTTTTTTAACTTTTATTGTTATTTATTTATTTTTATTGATAGTGAATAAACGTTTTACGCTGAATGTATTTCAAGTGAGATATTAAAGGTTAATATAATAATAATAAAAACAACAATAATAATAATAATAATAATAATAATAATTTATTAAGCATAAATTTAAAATTATATTTTACTATTAATATAGTAACTTATTTTTACAAAAGTTATTAATTTTTATTTTTATAACTAAATTTTTCTATTTTTTATTTGGTAATAACTAATGTAATGCAATAACTGTTGTTTAGTATTTGCACTAAAATTGATTGTTTAATAAACATATTAAATTAATAAACTAATTTTTAACATTGGTTTCCATTAGTAACCAAATATATTCTTACTCAGTATTAAACAAATATGTTTTTAAAATTATAATTGTTTTATACAATATGATTGGTAAAACAATTGTTTGTACAATTATACTCTTAATGCTGTTAATTTTACATTTATTTTTATTTTTATAATGCATAAGACGGTTTTTAGTAAAAAATAATCTGTTTAATAATGTACTCGTTCTTTTCTTTTGTTGAATGCAGGTGTTACAAATTATAGTGTATTTAAAATAGTCTAAAAGAGCGGTTTATAATTATATGCGTAACGCAACAAAAACTAATTCTTTAATGGATTAATAAGCAACAAGTTTTTTCCACGTATTTAAATTGTTGCCACAATCTTTGTTTAACCACCCTTTATATCTATATTAATTAAATATTTCTGAATAATTTTTATCCAAGTTATTTGTGGTTTACTATCTTTATTTTAAAACCGTTCTTATAAGTCTTATATATGGTAAACATAATTTTTTATCAAGCAATTGCTTTAGTCTAATTACAACAATATCATATAGTAGACAGTAAGATTGTCGAAAGAACAATTTTTTCATAATTTTATTGTTTGAAATCTAGTTGCCTCAAGTAAATCTTAGAATACCCTCAAAACATAAACAATAAAATATATGTACTATCTTATAAATCTTGCCGGTTTATTTCCATATTTTACTTTTCTATATTGCTGTAAGAATGATAATTGTTGCCTATAATGTACCAGGTTGATAGAAAATCTTAATTATATTGGTTTAAATATATAAACAAAACTAAAATTTATTTAAAATCTTTCTTAAAAATTAATTTTAGCTTTTCCGTTTGCTTTTATATATATATATATATATATCAATTTAATCTTTGGCTTAAGCTTTATATAATAAAAGTCATTAATATAATATACAAATGTTTTGTTTTGTCTCCATTTCCCTATTTTGAAAATAAATGTGTAGGTATTTTTTATTACCGATATAGTTTTACCTTATCCAGTTTTAAAAAAAGTTATCTGTTGTATTTGTGCAAAGTTAAATGGAGTCATGAAAACCTGTGTAATCTACTGATACAACAAAAACATGTAAACAAAACATTTATTTTAATATATATATATATATATATATATATATATATATATATATATATATATATATAGATATATATATATATATATAAAGTTTAACAACAAATACTATAAAAGTTTAATTTTACTCAATATTTGACAAAGTACGCATGCTAAATGAAATATTTTCAATTCTTTAATAATCATCCCGATTTGTATAACAAGATTGATCTCGAATCAATTAAATAGTACAAGAAGCAGTCTTTTTCATGTGAAATATCACTGTAATAATCAATTATTAATAACAAAAATAAATAAAACATGAATAAAATTACTTTATATTAAAAAAATAAGAGTGCTTTAAAAGTATAATTTAAGTAAAACCAATTTAAATAAATATTTAAATACAAATATATTGAAGATATATATTATTATTCAAAATTAAAATAATTAATGTAAAAATAATAAAAATTAATTAACTAAAGTATGTTAAAAACAATTAAGATATTTATATATTGTTTATTTAATTTTATTATAATGTTGCGTAACATTATTTTATACAGATCTTGTATATTTAATTTCCACTTTGTTTTTATAGATTAAATTTTTAAATTTTTATTGTTCTATCATGATAGGTTTTTACCAATTTAACTAACCTTTAGGTTGATTGTACTTTGAAACTGTTCAATATATTGAAAAGTAATTCTTAGGAAGTTCAAATTATAAAACTGTAATAGAAACAACTGAACCATTTAACTTTTAACATTTTCCACTCATAACCGTTTGATTAAGCATTAGGAATCCTTATAATTATTAATGTTTCTAATGAATAAACATTAAATTTTTGTAATTTGTTAGTTGTATTCACATGTTGGTTATCATTATGCTTAATTGAATATGCTTTAACGTAATTGTGTAAACACTGGTCTTAATTTGTTTGCTTTCTATTATTACAATTTATGTAACCAAATTACAGAAATTAAGTATCGCCAATTAACAAGTATTGGATTTGATCATTATACCATATTCAGGTACTTGTTAAAAATATTATTTATTAATTTTAATAGCTTTTATTTGTTCAATAATAAATACAAATTCAAACATTCATTTATGCGTGGATAGTCTAGCTGTACAGCGTTTGACTAGATCTTGGTCGGCCATGGGTTTGATTCCAACTATCAGCATTAATTGCCAGTCTCCAACCGACTATGCTAAAATATCCGTTAGCTAAAAAATGTTTTGCATAAGACGTTCAATGCAGTAACAATTGAAAAAAATAATATAGTTTAATAAACATAAAAAATATTTAAAAATTATTATTTTATTACGGAGTGCGAATTTTAAAAATAGGGTCAATATTATCCACCTCCCAAATTACAAAAATTTAAGATCAAACATAAAATTTAAAAAAAGTAAAATTTAAAAAACATTTAATATGTACATCGACTTTATTTGTTGTGACATAGTGTATAAAAGATACACAAAAATGTTTAACCATCTGTAGAATAAAATATTGTTGAACGGTTTCGTGCATATTTTATATGCCAAATCTACACTAAATACCACTAAATTTTAGTAATAAATCCATTAAATTAAAACAATATTATTTGTTAAAATGTCATAGGCTTTTTATTTTTAACAGGCGGTTTAAATCTAATTATAATTAAAAAAAAATTAACATTCTACCTCATTTGCAAGACCGAATGGAACAAAAATCAATCATTTAAAATAATAGAAATAATTATATCAAATTGTATTTAAAAATATTTTTTATTTGACAAATAAAAAACATGTCGCTTGCCTTCCATATTGACGTCCGACGATGCAATGCCACGTCCGTCCATAGCGATTGTCAAAATGTTGTTTTATTTTCGTAGCAATGTCTTTGTCCAAACTGTGAGCATCACATGCGTTCAACGTGACCTTCATCGCATCATCGACCATGTCAGGAGGCATGGCACTATCCTTAATCACATACTTTTTGTTGTTCATAGTGAGCAATTGAATGAATCTTATTATCAATGTGTACATATATATATATATATATATATATATATATATATATGTTTGTAACTCGATTAGCATTTCATTAAACCAACATCTGACAATCAAAGTTGTTTTTGCACTACAATCATTTATTGATTTTTGATAAAATATGTATAATTTATACCAAATTTAGTCGACACAAATGTTTTTCAAAAATAGTAAATATGGTTTAAGAAAATGTATGATATATTGTGTAGTTGTGCATATGTACAAAGTTGAGAAGAAAAAAATACCATTTTTGTGTGAAATTTGGTAATTGGTGAGCCAACTTGAAAAATTTGGTTTTGGTATTGAAAGCGAAAAATTCCTACTCGTTTGATTGAAACAACATTGGTAGTAACATTTTGTTGTTTAAACTGCACTAGTAGATATGGTCAACACTGCCAGCGTGGACTAGCTGTACAGCGCTCGACTGGAACCTGAGTGGACATGAGTTTGATTCCCACCGTCGACACCAAATGTGGGCCTACTTTGGCCTGCTGATGAAAGTTGCGTTTCTCGTAGACCATTTAAAGTAGTAAACATAAAAATTAACGATAAAAATTACATCAAAATATGAACCGATCTAGTCAGTTCCAAGCCTAACTGAAGAAGGAAGGTTTGCGGCAGGAGGAGCATTTGGCGGTAAACAAACACATATCCAAACTATTTAATGACAATAATGTTTCAAATTGGTTTAATACAAAACCAAATGAAGAAAACTGACCAAAACAAGCGACCCTTCATGAAAGAGGAAAAAGTTGTATAAGAAGAAAACAACTATTGGATAACACCTCCTTTGTCGACTGTAGCAGTGTTGTAATTGGTGGAAAAGGAAAAATGGCCAAAGTCGTCTCAATGGCCAGGCTACATTCATTGCAGTCAGTTTGGACAACAGAAAGGGCAACAAGTCAACGCCTCAATGTACCATCGAGTGCAATGACATTAGAATGTTCTTTGCAAAATTAAGACGTGTCAATTGAAAGGCTGTGCGGACGTTGCGAATCCGATAGTTGATTGATAATTTGCGTTAATTAATCGTTAGTTATTTATTTCTATTCTATTTTTACCAATTTAAATGTTTTACAACAAACATCATTCAGCAGTGGACATAATAGAAAAGCCGAATGTGGTCTTGCATTTAGTGTCGGGGGTGGGATTTGAACCCATGCCCATCCAGGTTGAGATCGAGCGCTGTACCACTGGACCACCCCGGCACACATAGATTGTAATAACAGAAAACAAACAAACAAACAAAAACTAGCGTTGAATGAAACATAATCAAAACATAATCAAATCAACATAATGGTACACACAAATTACACTATCAAAACCAACAAGTGAATTATTATTATTATTATTATCATTATTATTATTATTATTATTATTATTATTATTATTATTATTATTATTATTATTATTATTATTATTATTATTATTATTATTATTATTGCAAAAAAAACATAGGACAATCAGATAACTGTTACAAGAAAAATACAAAAAATATTAAGTCTTATAATTCAAAACGAACATTGGACAAGAAAATGTTTCCACGTTTTCGTGCCAGGGTGGTTAAACGGTAGAAAGCTCAATTTGGACCTGGGTAAGCATAGGTTCAAATCCAGCACTAAAATGCTTTGCTAAAATATCCACTTCTGAAAGATGTTTTTCGTAAGCCATTCAAAGTAGCAAAAATAAAATAAATTAAAAAAACTTTTGTCAAACATTTAATTGCATGAAACATTCATAATTCAATAAGATCTTTCTGAATGTCTAGTTATATTGAGCGAATACTTATTCTCCGTAACATTAATGAACAATATCAAGTAAATAAAAATTATGAATTGGAAAAAATTCAATGTTTGTTTATTGAAAAGAAAAACGAATAACTACAACAAATCATAATGACTAATTAAGCGATTATGACTGAAAAATAGTAAGTTGGTCATAGTAGATTTTTACAATTTGAACTGACTGTTACTTACTTTTCAATGCATACGATAAAGTTGGATTAGTTATACTGCAAAATATTTCAGCAACACTTTTGTTGACGGAATATATTAATAAACATTATCCATTGTTGCAGAAACAATAAAAGAGGACGCCATTCCGGCAAACAACGCCAAAAAAGTGATAGCATGACCAAGATGACAGATTTGGGTGAACGTCGAAAGGAAGCTCAATCATGGATTAGACGTAAACAATTACTGAGTCAAATTCTACGTTTACCACTCGCACGATTAGCAAGAAAGGTTTTGGAATGGACAATTAATGGTGTTAAAATGAAAACATGGTTAAGAACCATTTGGGAATATCTTATTGAAATGAATGTCTTATGGGGAATCAAACAAAAATGTTGGAATCATTTTGTTGCCTCATGTGTTCTTTTTAAATTATGAGACTTTGATGTTGTTTTTGCTACCAATGTTATTGTGTTGTCCCATGCTTGTTGTAAAGCAAAAATAGGTTTAGCAATAATAATAATAATAATAATAATAATAATAATATATCTAAAATTGTTAAAAAGTACTAGATGTTTCAGAATGTTGTGATGCGTTAATGTTGTCTTTAATACAGCAAACAATTGTAGCTGTCAAGTTTGTTCATAGACATGGAGGTTAGAATCTCACCACCGACCCACTAACTACGAACCACGTTTGGCTTTGCTAAAACATCCGTGCATTTCCCGTCTCGCGTTTCCTGTCCCGCGTTTCCCGTCCAAACATTCGAACTGGTACAAGTGGCCATTTGGGGCAGTTCAACACAATTCCACAATGTGCGCATCGGGTCCTCCAAACTTGAGAACGGCTTTGTTCGGGTTTCTCTATTGGTTACTAACGATAATTATTGCATTTATTATTATTATTATTATTATTATTATTATTATTATTATTATTAGTGGTAGTAGTAATAGTATTAATCAATTAGTTACTAGTTTAATATTTTAATGTTGTATAACTTGGAACAGTTTAATTAATACAAGAAACATTGTAGATACATTAATTTTGTTGTAGAACAATGACTCCATAAATAAATGTAAAATTTTCAGTTATTCCGTTCAAGAATAAATAAATCCTGTGATTTCTGAACATTGCATATGCAAATGAAGGTTGCACTTATGTGCTTTTACGTTTCCTACTAATTTACAATGTAGGATTTTATTGGTACCTTGATAGTCTCAGAATTAAGACGAGTGACAGAAGTAGATGTAACCTTTTCTTTATATATTAATGCATTTTGGTTAATAAAATTATTTTTTTAACAAATTATATGTGTTTGTTTTTAAGTTTTAATAAAAGGAGGCATTATGATTTATTTCTGGAACGATAGTTGTTGTATATAAAAACTACAATGTTATATTGTGAATAATATTTTGTATGTATTTTTGATAACACTTTATCTAAGGTATTTATTAAAAAATGTTAGATATGTCTAAGATAAGTAAAAATTGGTCAATATTTTTAAATATCATAGTAGGTCAATATAGGATTCAATTTCGTTACCACCATAATTATCGATTTTGCGACACATACAATGATCAACATTACTTCAGTTTATACGGAACCTATACAATGCTATTAGTGGCTATTTCATGTTAAACTTTATATATATATATATATATATATATATATATCGATAATTATGGTGGTAACGAAATTGAATCCTGTATCGTTCCATCGATCCAGCTAAAAATGCTGTACACCACCAAATGTTTCTCTATGCCTAACATTAAAATAACCAATGCAACACTTTTCTTGATTGTAATGTTTGTGTTTGTGTATTTGTAATTTGTATTAACTTAAATGTCAACTGTAACACCCCTTATATATATTACATTAAGCTTTAATATCTCACTAGAGATACACTCAGCGTAAAATACATTTTTATCCTCAATAAAAATAAATAAATAATACATACTATATTGACTATATTTATATTTATTAACATATGACATTCTATTTCATTTTGGTCCCATTATTTGTACTACTACTTATTTTTATATTGATGGTAAAAATGTATTTTACACTGAATGTATCTCTAGTGAGATATTAAAGCTTAATAATAATAATAATAATAATAATAATAATAGTAGTATACATATATATATATACATATATATATATATAGAAATTCTATATATCTTTGTGACTGATGAGAATATAGAAATGGATTCATCTCACAATTTACATCTCCAAATATATATTATGGAACTCAATGCATTAACTGAAAAATGAAACATGAACATACATGAAATCATTGGCACATAGGGCACATAGTGTGTCAAAACAATTTTATACGTAAAATTACAAAAATACATTTGTTGTATTCAATCGGCAAAGTAAGGAAGGGGAATGATTAAAACGCTGAATTATCAAAGTTATTTCTTTAATATATCTTAAACGTTTTAAAGCAAGCGGACATTAAGTAAAGCCCAAAACAGGGTCCGGTGATAGGACTGAAACCGACAATCTTTTTATTTATTTATTTATATTTATTTTTACAACTTTGTATGCTTTAAGAAAAACCCGTCTTTCAGCGGTGGATATTTTGGCAAAGCGGAACTTGAATCTACATTTGGTGCCGGTTGTGAGATTCAAACCCACGTTCGCCTAGGTACACGTCGAGCACTGTACTGCTAGACAACTTTACTCTGTTTTAAGTCTAATAGGAAACACGTTGTTGTAAACAAATTTACTCACAATCAAAAATTGTTGCATAAAATAGTGTAATTAACCAAATAGAAAATTGAAATGCACTTAATTACTCTAGTGTGTTAAATTACAATTTTATAACTTCAACTTTTGTTACAAAATTCCAAATAATATTGATTAGATACTTTTGTGTATATAATTCATTTTTTTACAAAATTAGCCGTGCCAAAATATGTTTTTGTTTTTTAATGTGATTATTTGTGTCACATTGTTATTATTATTATTATTATTATTATTATTATTATTATTATTATTATTATTATTATTATTATTATTATTATTATTATTATGTTTATTATTATTATTAATGTTATTAATATTATTATTTATATATTTATTTTATTTATTATTTTTTATGGTTATTGGCTTGGATACTTATTGTTATACTTATTGTTATTATTATTATTATTATTATTATTACTATTATTATTATTATCATTATTACCAATATTATTGCTATTATTATTATTATTATTATTATTATTATTATTATTATTATTATTATTATTGTTGTTGTTGTTGTTGTTGTTATTATTATTAACTCCGCTGAGTTTGAATCTGAAATGATTCATTCTAGCCAGTCCCAAACCTGGATAAAAGAGGAGGGTTTGAGCGCAAAGTAGCAATCTGGCCTCTGTAAAAAATTTTTACTGCTACGGAAACAATAAAAAGGACGCCAATCCGGCAAACAACGGCAAAGAAGTGATTGCACGTATCTGGATAACAAAGTTACACAGATGACAGCCGAAAGGAAGCCCAATCTTCAATTAGCAGAATCTTCAATGCCAATGAGACTTTGTTGTTGTTGTTGTTTTTCTGTAATTGTTGTCTTATTGCTCTATGCTTATTTTTAAAGCAAAACGGTTTTGTATAATATATAGTAATTATTAGTGTTATTATTATTATTGTTATTATTATTATTATGCATGTTGTGGATATTTTCAAAATGTGCCAGTACATTTTTAATATTCGGATTATTATAAAACATTTACTGAAAAAGTTTTAAATTAATTAAAATATAATTTTACTATTTCTCCTAAAAACGTTAAAAAAGTTTTAGTTTTGTTGATTGTATTGCAACCTTTTTCTTTTTAGAAATTACGCCATTTTTAAAAAATCTAGAGTGGGTGTTGAAAAAAGATAAGTATGGAATTACAGGAATGCCAACAATAACGCTCTACTGGGGCATCAATCAGTTCAACATTAAATATGGGTCCTCATTTTGTTTTGACAAGTGCCCATTTGCTAAAAACTCGGTTTGTTTAGTATGTAACAAAATCAAATAAATATAAATATAAATAAGAAAATTGCCTTATACGAATGCAATTTAGTTGGAAATAAATTATAAAAATTATATAGAATCTCCCCAATAGCCTATCCTAAATCCGGTTAGAATTATAATATTGCCACCAAATTAACAAGAGGACGCCATTCCGAAAAACAATGACAAAGAATTGATAGCATGACTCCTTATACAACTTTTCTTTCTTTTATAAAAGGTCGTTCATTTTAATAAATTTTCTCCATTTGGTTCTGTATCAAACTAATTTGAAGCATTATAGTCATTAAATAGTTTTGGTTTGAGTGTTTGTTTGCCGCCAGATGCCCTTCCTGCCGCAAACCCTCATCGTTTATCCATGTTGAGTACTGACTAAATCCGTTCATTTCTATTCCCCTCTAGGCAAAGAGTAAGACAAAAAGTCAAGGGCGGTACTACCTGACCGCTTCGGCATTGATAGAATGTTGAGTGAAAACGCTATTTAAGCTCTAACTAAATGACAGCTAATAAACGATATATGCAAAAGTAATTATATAAATAGAATTAAACAAACAACTTCTCTAACGAGTACGCAGATGTTGTATAATAATTAAATACAATACGTATTTTTTTATTTTTTTTATTTTATGTTTACTACTTTGAATGCTTTTACGAGAAACATCTTTCAGCAGTGGACAATTGGCGAAGCCAAACGTGGGCCCGCATTTTAGTGCCGGTGATGGGATTCGAACCCATGTCCATCCGGGACCGAATTCGAGCGCTGTACCGTTAGACCAGCCCGGCGAATCCTGGTATTTAGTTATTTGCTCACATAGATTGTAATAAGAGAGAGTAAACATATTAAGATTGGTGTTTACGCAGTTATAGTTAACATTTTAAATTAAGGATGCTTATAACCAATAATTGGATACAACTCATGAATAACAAAAATGTAATGTTTATTAGTTCAAAGAAAAATCAATAAATATGATAATTCAAAATAATTAAGAAGGCATAACTAAAATATGTTTTTAAAAATATTTTAATGTTTTATAACTTGGAACAGTTTAATTAATACAAGAAACATTGTAGATACATTAATTTTGTTGTAGAACAATGACTCCATAAATAAATGTAAAATTTTCAGTTATTCCGTTCAAGAATAAATAAATCCTGTGATTTCTGAACATTGCATATGCAATGAAGGTTTGCACTTATGTGCTTTTACGTTTCCTACTAATTTACCTTGATGATCGATTTTGCGACACGTACAATAATCAACATTACTTCAGTTTATACAGAGCCTGTACAATGCTATTAGTGGCTATTTTATGTTAAACTTTTTAAATATATATAATTATAATATTAAATCCATTTTCCTCAAATTATTTTTGAAAATAATATGTTTTTATTATGTATATTCTCGTCAGTGAAAAACATAAAATTTCGGAACGAGAAAATATTAAATATGTGGTCTAGCGGTACAGCGCTCGAATTTTAATCTCGGTGGGCATGGGTTCGAATCCCACCACTGGCATTAGAATGTGGGCCCACGTTCGGCTTTGTTAAAATGTCCACTACTGAAAGATGTTTCTTGTAAAACATTCAAAGTAATAAACATTAAAAAAAACAATTATTAATCAACAATGGATAGCTAGTATAATTCATCATATACTACTCCAATCTACACAAAATACCGGATACAAACGCCAGTAAAGAAAAGTCAGTTTATTTAAATTTGCCATTCAAAGCAGATGGAAAATGTTATAAATTTTCTGAAAATCCGACTTAAGTCAATAATACAAAAGGACCTTTTTATTAATCTAGCTACAAATGTTGCGATGACAAGTAAATCGGTTAGACAAAACATTTTTAGCTAATCGGGTTAAAGAAGATATTCTTTATTGGATCAATAAGAGATCAAACGGACGTTAACACTCATGCATTTCCTCTATATTACGTCATTTACTGCAATTCAAGCATCAAATCGATTTCAAAAATTGCTTTAAAATGTTAATTACTTCTCAAGCTTCGAATATGTTAAAACCCTTGATTATGTTTGTATTCACACGTTAAAACCTAATTTGTGTGCACAAAAACAGTTCATCACACATTGTACTTACCCAGGACATGATGCGTGTTTTGTGTATGCTAGTAATTTGTATTATTTTTAATAGCAACTGCAACACCCCTTTTTTGCATATATATATATATATATATACAAAATGTTATGTTTATGATTGACGAGAATATATCAAATGAATTCATCTCACAGTTTACGTCTTCTTATATTTTTATTTGAAAGAATTGTGATCGCACATTTACAAACATTTTTCTGCCAAACATTGAATGCACGAATTGTAGCATATATTTGTTTTGATTAAACGGGAAAAAATTTCCTCCATGCTTTGCTTGATACGATTGAGTTGTCGAGGTCGGCATCTAGTAGGTGATCGTTATCTCCCATTAATGTTTTGACGACAGTTCTTAAAATGTCCCTTAATGAGTTTTCTAATAATGTGTTTATTATTATTATTATTATTATTATTATTACAAAACAATTATAGTAAAGCTAAATGAGGCCCTGCCTTGATTGACGGTATTAAAGTATCAACTGTGAACATTTAAAATAATTATTGGTAAACCAATGTTTTTGTAAAATTGACCAAACTTTAAATTGAATCAAGATGCAGATTGAAACGCTGTGTGCCTTTGTACAAGTAACATGCACTTTATTATCGGTTTCCAATGGCCAACTATTAAAATTGTCAATTTTGCTAACTAACAAATCCAGTTGGTTTGAGTCAACCAGGAACAGCACTGTCTGTACAGCTGTTGCACATATTTGTTTGTACCCCAACGTTTTCTCTCATTGCAACTGTTTTAATTGTAACAAATTGTTTCTGAAAAGGCCGATAAATTAAATTAATTGTATGCTGTCTTTTGATTAATTTGAAAATCAATTTTAGCCTTCTATTAAATAGTTTTTAGACAGAAAAATAAACCGCACCTGGGTTTGGCATATTTTTAAAACAAATGTTTCATCTAAATTGTTTATTCGAAAAAAATGATAATTCAATGCAAAAGTTGTGAAAAATGCTTATACTATACATTTTTTGTTATTTGCTTAATTGAATATTCGCATTTATCATTATTGCTTGTCATTAAAAAAACATTGACCTCTTCCATTGAATAATAATAATTAATTCGAATATTGTATTATCTTCGAAAATTGCCAAATGTTAGTCAATTACAATAGTTTTAATGTTTAATAAATTACTTTTTAAAATTAAAAAATATATTATGCATACAACGATAATCCGACAAAGTGGTATATCTTACGACAACCACACTCACATATGCACATATGTACACAGAACACAAACACACGTACCCACACACACACTTATACATTTTATTACATATAGAAAACTAAAACTATGCAAATCTAAGGAATGCGTGACACTGGATCAATTTAAAAACGTATTATTATTATTATTATTATTATTATTATTATTATTATTCTTTAATACGTAAATTATTGATAAATGTGTATTGATAAAGAGTACAAACTTAGTTTGATCTAGTTGGTATAAAATGCACACCAACTAATATTGACAGAATAAGTGATTTTGCAAATAAGACGTGTATTTCACAATTTGTACAAGGAAGTCTTTGTTACATTAACGACAAAATTGTATTGTAATATGTCTTTAGGCAAAGCCGTAATAAAGAGTTCAGATCTATCGCAAGAAATGGAAGAAGATGCCTTGAGAGTGGCTTCTGATGCACGACAAAATTTTACATTTGACAAAGATATTGCTTCGAAACTCAAGGGACATTTTGACGAAACGTACGGACGTAATTGGCACTGTATTGTTGGCAAAAATTATGGCAGGTTTGTGTCATCTTACATTATATTTAATTTACAGTGTTGCAAGTCAATATTAATAGCTATTATTATTATTATTATTATTATTATTATTATTATTTGTTTATTTAAATTTACTATTTTCAATGTTTTATGGAAAACGCAGTGGACATTTTAGCGAAGCCGTACGTGGGCCCGCATTTAGTGAGTCGGTGGTAGGATTCAAAATCCATGTCCACCAGGTGCACTGTACCACTAAACCACCTCCGGTACATTATTATTTTTATTATTATTATTATTATTATTATTATTATTATTAAGAAAAGAGGAAAGTTAAAGCTCAAAATTAATAGCATGGTTTTTTTCAAAACCACGGTTAACAAGTAAAGGCATGATTCCGATACTACGATTGACTAAAAGCAGAAAAAGTACAATCTGCAATATGTCGAATATTTAATGCCAAAAATATAAAAGGCAATAATTATATGGATGAGCTTTATTATCCCAGGTTTTTAATAAATAAATAAATAAATAAATAATAATAATAATAATAATAATAATAATAATAATAATAATAATAATAGTGATGATAATAAACTAATATTATACTTATCGGGAATGTAATAGAATGGTATAATGTATAGCTATGTAGCTCTGAAAACAAAACGGTTATCATCCCATTACCGATACTGAATACATAAAAATAATAAAATCAAAATATTACGTTTAAGTTGTAACATATCTGTCAACAACGTTTTCTAAAGTGGCACTGTCGATTTATAATAAACGTTCACTTTAAATTCTTTAGTCATTTTTTCTACTTTAAATGTTTTGCAAGAAGTAAATGTAGATTTAACACAAGTCAATAGGTTCCCCATTTAATTCCTACTGTGGCACTCAAACTCATGCTTACCTAAGTCCAAGTCGACCGTTGGACTATATATATATATATATATATATATATATATATATATATATATATATATATATATATATATATATATATCAATAATATTTTTAAATTATAGCAAATAATGCAAAACAAACATTGTATTACGCAAACTCAGTCATTTTATTTATGCTAAACTCCCTTGTCCAAATGAATTACTTAATTGGGCGTCCGTTTGTTTACACTATGCAGTCAACAGAGATCATTGGAGGGGTTTAACTTGGGGAATGTAATAAACATTTAAAGTCAGTACATCTCAAGTGTCGTTCATTAGGTGCCTATTGCAAAAGTTGGTATTTTTTGCAGACATTTGGGTATCTGGACGACCCTGAGTAATAATAGCCGGTGGGGGTGGTGGTGTTTATCCCCGATAATGATGATGCAAAACAAAATATTTAAAAAGTTGAAAAGCACTTACACGTCGTTAATTTAATCCCTTCTAATGTAGTAATTAAATTTTCTTTGCTTAGTAAAACCTCTTATCTAGTTAAATGATAAACGTTTTTCTTATTTTGATTAAGTCCACTATTTCCAATTGTACTGTATAACTTGCAACTTATGTTGAAACTTGAAAAAGTCAACTCTATTGTATAAAATATCAACGTCAGTCGGTATTAATAAATCAACAAAATAATAGAAGTTGAAATAGCAAAAACAAACTGTTTTTACTTCATAAAATAAGAAAAATTACAATTTTAAAAATAGTATTTTAGTTTTTAAAAAAGTATCATCAAAATTTATTTGTATTTCGACTTCCCAATAGCAGAAACAAAAAAAGTTCTGGAGTTTTTAAAAATAATTTTTTTTTTAAATTTAACTTGATTTTTATTTTTTTATTTTTACTATTCTAAATGTTTTGACAGAAAACGCATTTTTCAGCAGTTGATATTTTAGCAAAGCTAATCGTGGGTTTGCCTAGATTCAAATCGAGCGCAGTACAGCTAAACCAGTTCAGACCAGTGTTAACAATATATTTATAAAAAATAATTATTAAACGTCAAAGTAAAATGAAATAAAACGCATTACGTTTATTTGTAAATCATGCATTAATATATATGATGATATAATTCTGCACAATTTCAAAAATTAAATAGTTAAACTTTATTTGTATGCTCAAAGTAACGAACGAATTATTTACTATTAAGAATAATTGACATTTGATTCTAACAGAACGTTTTTGAGAAGCGCACATGCATATGCATACACATGCATGCACATATATTTACAGATTGTTTAAACATACTCAAACATTTGAATACGTTTTATGACTCAATTTTAGTAATAATCAATACATTTTAAATGTTGGAATGAACTCAATTTTAGTTCATTTATGTCACACGGTATTGTATTTATTCAATCTTTAAGATTTAGCTGTAACTGATAGCTCATAATTATTTAGAACAGCATTTAAAAACTACAACGAAACAATGTCTACATACAAAGTTGTAATTAAAAATGCCGATATGCGAGAAGACATGATGGAAAACGCCGTTCGATCATCCGTATGCGCCATAGATAAATTTGACGAAGACAAGGATATTGCCATGTATTTAAAGCGTGAATTCAATTCCAAATATAGTCGAACGTGGCACTGTATTGTAGGCAAACAATTTGGAAGGTACGTTTGTGAACACATTTGAGTAGAGCAAATACATTTTGACAAGGCCGGCCAGTCAGTCAATAATGGCCCGCATTTTGAGTAGTATTTGAGTAGTATTTGACAAATTTACAGTTTGACTATAGCGATTTTGGCAATACAATTAAATTTGAGTAAATTTGAGTATAATTTCATTGTTTACATTTTGTTTATATTAATTGTTTTTATCTAAATTTATCTGCAGCGATATATCCCATGAGGAGCACTGTTTCATCTACTTTTTCGTCGGTGATCGCGCTATTCTACTGTTTAAATCGGGATAATGTGAGCTATGAAAAATTTAAAAACAAATTAACAATAATAATTATTAGTTTTTTTCCAAAAATAACAACATTCTAACAATACAATAGTTAAAAGCATTAGTAATTTTGCAAAAATGTGTGTGAATTTTTTTAGGTAATTAATTGTAATTGTAATAATGACAACGAACCTTTATTAAAAGTTGTAAAATTATTATAATAATTATGAAACGTTATGCTAAATGTGTTATATTTTTTTTAATAAATAAATAAATGTTGTTAAAAAGAGTTGTACTTTGTTGTACACAATTGCAACTAAACATAAATAATATTTGATATATTATTATAAATACATACATATCCTCAATGGATTTAATTAAAAAAATGTATAAGCTTTATGTTTTCTAATTACTTATTACAATAATTAATTTATTAGTTTTTATATATTAATTTAATTTATGTTTATTTGTTTGCTTTATCACATATAGATATAATTTTATATCAAATTTCTCTGTTTTCGTAATTATTTTGACTTTGGTTTGACAACTTGAATAACTTAGTATTATTATTTTTTCTTTTTCTTCTCTACTACTACTACTACTACTACTACTACTACTACTACTACTACTACTACTACTACTACTACTATTAATAATTATTATTATAATTATAACTTTACCTAGAGTAAATCAGAAATAAATCAATCTAGTCAGTCCCAAACCTGGATAAAGAAAGAGGGTTTGACTGCAAATTTAGCAATCTGTATTGCTATAAAAACAATGAAAGGGCGCCAATCTGCGTTTACCGCCCCCAAAAGACCAAATAGAACGGTTTTAGAATGGACAAAGGAAGGTGGGTAGACTACACAAAAGTTGACTGAAAACTATTTGGGAAAATTTAATTAAAATGAACGTCCATGGGATCAAACAAAAATGTTTGCAAAATGTTTGAAAATATGAAATCATTTTGCTTTTGCTATTACTGTTATCTTGTTGTCCCATGTTTATTTTAAAACAAAAGGGTTTATAATAATAATAATATTATTAATATATTATTATTATTATTATTATTATTATTATTATTATTCCTTAAATGCTTCATAAATAACATTTTTTTGCAAGTGAACATTTTTTCAAAGTCAATGGTGGCACTCGAATCCAACCCACCTGCAAACTTAAATCCAGCGCTGTACCACTAGACCGCTAAGTACATTGCGTCAAAGGAATAGTTATGTTAAAGTACTTAACACATGTATTATTATTATTTTACTGAACATCAAATTCTTCGAGATTGAATCAATAAACTGAAAGACTCCTAACCTAAACCCTAATAAAACATTGTTTAAAAATCTTTAAATAATTAAAATATAGAGAATTTATCATGAATATATATATATATATATATAATTTTATTACGTTATTATTATTATTATTACAAAAACATTTTAGTTTAAAAAACATAGTGCAATAAGATTATTCTATGTAAATGTATTTTGAAAGTTGTGGTATTTAATATTTTGTGTATCATAGTTAATATTATTTTGGTTTTAACTTAGAAGTTGCCCACAAAATTGTGTTTTCACGTTTTGTTAAAATAATGTCTTTGTTTGTTGTTAATTTAATAGTTGGATTTGAAACTATTTACATAAATTACTAGATTTTTATTTACCTGTTTTAATTTAATTTAAATCTTTTCATATTTAATGTATTATTAAAACACTGTTACACTAAAGCGTATTCTTATAAATCGTTTTTTAAGTTAATTTTTAAACAATAATATATTAAAAATTAACCTCTACTTCTTAGTTTAAACCTTTATTTATTTAAACATTTGTAACCGGTTAAGATAAAAATGTAATTTACGTACAATACAATAATTAATACAAAAAAAGTCTTAAATTTTGTATAATTTTTAATTTAATAATTAGTTTATGCTAATACACTAATATGAATGAATTCAAAAATAATATTGTTATTTTTTGTGTATAAAATGTAATTGACAAAGGTACTGTTTTATAGTGGAGATTTTACTTATTAACTTTTATATAACTCTTAGTCTTTTCTTGTTTATTTTGTACAAAAATCTAGTTGAAAGTTGGCACTCAAGTTAAGTAAAATATTTTTTTTTACTCTTAGCTTAAAATGGTTAATGTATTGGGGTTTTAGGTTTCAGATTTGTATACATGTTGATTATATGAAACTTCCTTTGATTTACGGTTCTAATGTATGTTAAATTATCTGAGGAGTAAATAGAGGGTGAGATAAAGGGACATTGATCACAGAACAAATTTTAAATTTAAGAAGAAAAATTAAGGAGATATTAAAAAATTAAAAAAATTTTTTTAAGTAAAAGTGATAAATATACAATAATAATAATAATAATAATAATAATAATAATAATAATAATAATAATAATAATAATAATAATAATAATAATAATGACAATAATAACATAAACAATAATACAAGTTTTGTACTACAATGCAAAAATACTGTAATAATATTTAAAAGACAAAAAATGAAAATATAGGATAACGTCCCACTTGATGTGCAGGCGAACACGTGTTTTACCTGTGAGGTTGACTAGAAAAATAAACTTTAAACATTAACGAATATAAAAGGAGATAAGTTTAGAAAAACTAATAAAATAAAGATTAAGTATAAGTAAATTAATCACATGGGGTAGAAAAGATTATTTTAGGAAAAAATAATTGTGTATATAAAATAATAACGACGCAGTTGTGTAAAAAGCGCTGGGCTTCCGTAGCTTATACAATTGTATCTTAAAAGAATCCTGGGACTTATTAGAATTAATTAGCTGATACGCTAAAATGGAGTTGCTTTAAATTTTTTTTACACAAAACAAATAACTTATCGACTTTTACTTTGTTGACATATATTGTATGCTAAAGCAATTGTAAAAGTTTGGTAATTCATTTTTAAATTATATCTAGTGAGTATATATCGTTTTTTCAAAATATGGTTTAACATAAGGCATCTACATATAATCACTTTTCAAATTACTTTTAGCGCAAATTGTACGGGTAAATATTACTTTCAAAATAAAATTATACATTTTTATTCTACACTTACTTAAAAAAATTATATAACACTATTAATATTTAATTATATATATATATATTATATACGTATATACTAACATATTAAAAATTTTATAGTTTTATAGTAATCAGATTTGTAAATTGGTCTGTACTATAAAAAGCGATAATGTAAAAATATATTATATATATATATATATATATATATATATATATATATATATATATATATATATATATATGTATATATATATAAATTTATGCAACTAAAATAAATACTACTAAAATTACGTTTAAAAAATTTTATAAACTTAAACCGGGATTAGATTGTTTTTGTTTAATTAAATAAAAACAAAAAGAGAGGCTAAAACTTTTATTTATATTACCATCAAAATGAGCTGCCAGAGAGAAAATAAAACATTATAACCATTACTTGTTGGTTTCTTAAACGTGATTTACTTTTATGTAAAACAGTTAAAAGGGATTACATTTATAAAAAAACCAGTCCTATATAATGGTTAAGTTTTTTCTAGTATTTTATTGTTAGTGTCCCAGTTTTAACATAGTTAGTATAAAACAGAATGTTAAATTAAATTGATAATATCAAATCGTTAATGTATAAGGTACAAAAATGGGTACTGTTATAAACCCTTAAGAAAATGCAGATACAATTTTACACAACCAAAACCTAGTTTAAAAATTGTTTATTTAAATAAACAATATTAAACAATAACAACCAGTAAAACGATAAATCGCAATTTGGTTGAGAAAAAATTGTATAGTATTTTGCTGAAAACCTTTGCAAAGTTAATACAAATTGTATCAACTAAAGGACTATAGTCTAAAATTAAAAAAAGATACAGGTTATAGGTTGGTTCACGAGTTGAGTAGGAGACAATTTCTTTTTGATCCTCGGTTCAAATTTATCGTTAATATCGTATTAACAAAATAAAATAAAAATCAACCAGATAGAGACAATAAATTAAATTCACGTAAAATTAGCTAGGGCATAATTATCGTAAGCAGTCTTAAAAGCCGCTACAGACTTAGCATTAACTACCTTTGTAAGTAGACTGTTCCAAGCATTGATAACTCTCTAGAAGAAATTATGGAGTCTTAACTTAGAGTTAACTCTAGATTTACTCAATTTAAAATTTTGCCCTCTGCAAGAGTTTCCCTTTAGTGAAAAAAAAATGGGGGCTTGATGTTAAATATTGATATACCAGAATAATATCACCCCAAAGCCGCCTATCCATTAGGGGAATTAATTTTGACGAAAGAAGCCTATCTTGATAAGGCAAACTCCTTAGAGACCTTGGTAATTTAGAAATCGTTTTTTGAACTTTTTAAAGATTGTAAGAGTCAGCCTTTAAAATAGGAGCAGTGACCTGTGCACAGTATTCTAAATGAGGCCTAATATAAAGCCCATTAAGTAGACGAACACTTCTCGGGAGAGACAGCCTAAATTTCTTTTAAAGAATTTGATTAATCGATAGCAAGTTTGAGTTGCTTTAGAATAATTACTTGTGTAAATTAATACTTTATGAAAAGATGTGTATGTAGCAATAAACCATATTCTGAAAGATTTAAGTATTTATTTTATTTTATTTTTAATTTTATTTAATGTTTATTACTTTGAATGTTTTTACGGAAAACATCTTTCATTAGTGGACATTTTAGCGAAGCCGAACATGCGCCCGCATTTTAGTGCCAGTGGTGGGATGCAAACCCATGCCTACCAACGTCCAAATTAAGCGCTATACCGTTAGATAAATGTTTTTTAAATTTTATTGGAGTCAGACAGAATACTAATTTATTTATAACTTTATATACTGCTTAACTTTCAAAGGAATTTTATAAAAGTTAGTTTATAAATTAAAATGATTTTACTTTATTATTATTTAAGTAAATCTGACATTTCTAATCTGAAAATACTTAAACAAATAATATATATTTAATTTGTTAATAGATTTTAAAAATTAAATTTTTATATTCACTTGAATAATCAAGAGCACTGTACAGCTGTTTTATTCTTATCTGGAATTGTAATTAGCAATAAACAGGTACCAGATAAAACTGTGTAAATTATAAATGTTTTATGTTTTAAACCAAAAAATGCTGAAATAATTATTAAAGTATATGCTAATAATCTTAATTATTGTATAAAGTATGCAGGTTCTTCAAAAAAATATTCAAAATTGCTGTACATAGAATGAGTCATTATAAGGCACAACTCGTACTGTGAGATGTCCAAATTAGTTCAAATGAATGCGTAGGTGGAACAATTCTTACTTTGATAGGTTTCTTAGTAGTTCAATTTTGTTTGATTCTGGATTGGTTAACACTCTGGATAAGTAGGGCAGACATGAATTTTTGTATTGATTAGTTTTGGCTTTCATGTGCAGGTAAGTTCTTCTTGTTTTTCCAGAAGCTTTAGAATTGTTAAAAGCTGCATGTAGCGGGTGATTGCATATTTCTAATCCTTGATGCTAATTGTATACAGGATTTAAAAATGTTTATTAACAATATTATTCAATAAGATAGAATATTTGATTCCTGAAGATTTTGATACCAATGATATGCATCTTAAATAATGTAACTCTGTTTTAATAAACCAGGAAAAAATTATGGGTGAGCAATATAATATCAAAGGATAAAAGCATGATGTAATGAACAATTTTAGTAATATAATTGTTAACATTTAGTTTTCTTAATCTTCTTATATAGTAGCATAATGATTTGGTTTTTAAAAATATATGCTCTACATGATCACACCAGGTAAGTATGCTATTTATGTTTACACCAAGATATTTAATTTTGTTACAGGTGCATATATTTGTTTGATTTAATTTGAATGTTTTGTTTAATTCCATTGTTTCTCTTGGACGCCTCGTTGTAAATTTAATAAACTTGCATTGATGAATAATCTATTTGGTTTCAGTTAATCAAAGAGCACTGTACAGTTGTTTTATTCTTATCTGGAATTGTAATTAGCGATAAACAGGTACCAGATAAAACTGTGTAAATTATAAATGTTTTATGTTTTAAACCAAAAATGCTGAAATAATTATTAAAGTATATGCTAATAATCTTAATTATTGTATAAAGCGGCAGGTTCTTCAAAACCTTTTATATTAATTAAACTTGTTTAGCTAAACAAGTTTGTATTACAAGAGAAAATTTTGAATAATATAAAAATGTATTAAATGAAATGTTAAATAAATTTTTGTTAATTTAATAAATGTAATAAAAAATTAAACGTTATAAGCAAATTAAAAATATAACAAAAACTAATTTCATATTAATAATAGAATTTGTTTAACAAATTAAGTTTTAATTTATAAATTTAAAATTTATTAATTTTTTGTTTTAAAAATATAAAAATAAAATATAAATATAAAACACACAAATTTGTATCTAAATATTAAGAAAGTTGTTTTATTTTATTATTTTATTGTATTCTTTATTGCGCTTGATTGTTGCGCATTTAAAACTTATTATTAGTGATCATTAGGAGGATGATACGATTTTGTCCATTAAACGAATCAATTACTCATCCATGGATTAAGGATGGTTTAAATAGATGTTTTATAAGTACTTTATCGACAACTATTTATTTATTTATGTTTTTAATTCCTGCCATTTTTCAATTTATAATTTATAAAAAGTATGGTCTACCTATACACAATCAGTTAAAATCCAAATCGATTTTTGGCTATATACATTTGTTATTATGTTTGTTAACACCAGTTTTTGTTTTATCTCGTACTATGATATACATATTTCTGAATAATAATAATCAGTTTTATGGATACATGATTTTTGAAGTCATCATCAGTTGGATTATATGGCCAATGGCAGCAATACTTTTGCGTTTTGAATGTACAAAATTTTTAATAAGGGTAGATGGCCATGGCCACGGATTTCTTCTTGTGTCATTTTGGACACTATCGTTTATTTTTACATATTTACCACTTTTATCAATTAACAATAATACTTGGTGGTGGAATTTAGAGAAGTTAGTTTTGCAACTTTATGTTTAACATACTTTTTAATTTATATTTTAAATTAATTTTTAAATTATTAATTATTTACATAAAATTTAGTTTTTTTACTTAATGTTCAATCACACTGAATAATGTTGTTGCCTCATGCTCATACATGTGTACATGTGAATTAGAATAGTTGTTTCATTTTTTATTTTGGCAATTCGACACCGTATGTATTAAAAGTTATTTATTGGAAATCTTATGGTAGATATTTGTTTTTTGTTATAGAGTATGTCAAAATACACATAAGGTTTTTTAATTATATATATATATATATAATGAATTTTTAAAAAATGTTGAGAACATGTTTTTTGTAATCTATATTTGTGATATTAAGTTATTTTCTGTGGGATTAAACAAAATTATAAATATAAACTGATTTTTATTTTCCAGGTTTAATATAATATTAAAATTAAAAAAGGATTACTAGTTTTAGATTGAAATTTTATTTCAATTTCGTTATTATTTATATAAAAATAAATTAAATAATTATAATATTTTTTACATTTCATTGTTTTCTATGATATTGTTTTTCGTTAAAATTTATCTGAGATACTTTTATAAATACGAAAACAAATTTTTAATTTAAATTTTAAGTAAATTTACAATAACATATTTATTTAGAAAATAATAAACAATAAATTAAATAATATTTTATCCTGTTAACATTAGTATACTGTAAATAATTCAAATGTTAATATTTTGCTTATCATTTAAAAAAAAAATAATCAAGTATTTAGTTCTATTAACGCAATACTAAATACATATTATTAACAATATAATCAAATTTTGTTAATAAGGCTGGTAACTATAATGTGGTTACTACATACAATTTATTTTTAATATCTATGACTAAATGTAGTGAACAACCTGATATTTAAATATTTTTTGTGTATTATATTTGTATTTAGTTCCAATAAAATAGCCGAATTTTCCCTATGGTTATTATACACATTCTGTACAACACTCATATTTTTGTTTGGTATTTGGGGTCCTGGTTTGGCTAATCCATTTGCCGTATACGAGCATCTTGATGAATTGAGAGCAGTTCAACGTAGTACTACAAACACTTGGACCAAACTAATAAAGCAAATAAAAATTATCTTTCCATTTATATGGCCTCCAAACAAAAAGTTGATTCAATTGAGAGTATTTGCATGTATCATTTTGCTCATTGTCGGACGCGTTATTAACTTTTATTCTCCCATACTCTATAAACAATTAAGTCAGTTTCTTAATATTTTTAATATAACATTTTGAAATTAATTATATATATATATATATATATATATAACTATACAAAACCCTGTTGATTTAAAAATAAGTATGGGGCAATAAAAATGGAAGATTGAAAATGGTAAAAGAAAGGTTGGTAGACCACAGAAAAGTTGACTAAGAACTATTCGGGAAGATCTAATTGAAATGAATGTTTCGTGAGATCAATCAAACCGTTTGGCAGAATGTTCAAATACATTGAAACTTTTGTTGTCTCATATTCTCTTCGAATTACGAGACTTTGTAGTTGTTGTTTTTTTGCTGTAATTGTTACCATATATATATATATATATATATATATATATATATATATATATATATATATATATATATATATGGTTTGTAGTAAATTCTTTGGGAGAAAATCGTACAGATAGCAATTTTGCCTATATGAATCCACATGTATCGTCCAATCAGCTGATCGGTAACCTTCAATTGCTTTTTACAAAGATGGTCGGTCAATTGGGTACATTTTACCGTTGGGATTACGTCCTTTTATTTTGCTTTGTTCGGTTTTTGCAAGGATTTGGTGGTTTAGGCGCCGGTGTTGTTGGATCCTTACGTTCGCAACTGTGGATAGCCGTTGATCAATATTCGACACGTGAATTGAGTGTTGTTCTTTATGGACATTTGCAAAAGTTAGTCAATGTTGATTTAGTTTTGTGCTGTTTCCTGACATTGTAATTATCGTTTATATATATTTATTACAATTTTTTTAGTATGTCTAAAGATGTATACGAACTTTATGAAACGTAAATGGTTCCGTTTAACAAAATTGTTCCTCTTTTAGGCTTTAAGATATGTGTAATATAATTAGCCTACTGTCCCCATACTTACCACTAAGTTGGATGTCTCCCTTTTTCATATAAATTGGCAAAATATCACATTTCCTTTACTTGTTTTGGGATGTTAATAAACCTGAAAATTTGAGTAATGTTTATAAAGTTTCAACTTTTAATTATAGTGATTATCCTGACCTTTTATCCTCTACGTGGTGCATTGTGGACTAGGTGCCCATAGGCATCTAGATTAATATCAGCAAGGACCGAGTGCACAGCGGTGTAACTGGGCTAGCACGTCGATGAGTGGATGCGAACATACATCCAGGATACTTAAAAGGTAGCTTGAGGTACATGTATATCATATGTAGCCGTTGGGCTAAAAGAGATAACCCTAGAAAAAATCAGACGGCCTTGTCAATCTTTGCGGACAGTGGCACCGTCACAATGATGTCGTTAATTAGCCAAGAAAGTTCGTCATTCTTCTCCACTTGTTACGCTTATTAAGTCATCGAAGTCGTCTTCAAAATTCTATATCTGCTTGTGTTTTCTTCTCTTAGTTATCATTCTACTGTTTAATGTTTATCATTCCTGTGCGTTTTGTAGGGAATTCTACTTGTGTAAAGTCTTGATATAAAATTGATTTTTGAAATCGGCTTTGTTCAATTCTTATCACCTTATTTTATTCACTCACATTCTTACTTATTTTTAACACATATTTTTATTAGTACAAACTGGTGTTGTGCAGCTGCTAATCCTTATTACATCTATTATTTTACAATATGTCACCAACACCAGTTTGTTTTTTGTACTACTAAGTTAATATGGTTACATTTTCTGGTACACAGCTAATTGACTGTTTTGTTTACAAAGGTATATCTTGCAGAATTTTTTACTTTCTGTTTTAGTTTCTATATATACTCAACAACAACAACATTAACAGCATATTCCAACATCTTCACTGGGCTGGTCTGCATATTTATTTAAAAGACCTCTAAGTAGTATCTTTTCTTTCCAACAAATGTTGTGTACTATTGTGGGTCAATATCTTTGTACAATTTATCTTTCTCATCCTTTTCATAATTAGTTCCAGGCGCGTATATACTAGTACAATTAAAATACGTACCCCAGATATTTAGTTATACAAGCATCCCTCTTTTACTGCTGTTTTTGAAGTCTCTTTTTTCCGGTTTGAGACAATTATAGAAACTCCATTTTTATACCATTCAGTTATATTTTTCGCTTTCTTGCTTTTCCACCTTGCTTTTCTCAAGTAGTGCAAGTTGAGCCTCCTGTTGCCTATTCAACGTTTGTGTAGTATTCCCAACTATTCTGTTTGGTGTATTCCTTCAGTTTGATTCATCCGTAACTAGATAGGACATGATAATTTCTCATATAATTTAGACAGCAATATTTTTGAATCAGAGTTGTGACTGGGTAGATAGATTCATTTCTATTTTTGACAGAAATCTTTTTTTTGTTGATTATTTCTACCAAAGTACAATTGATAATTGGATAGGGTTTTGACACTCATGACGAAGCATCACTTAAATCCTCAGAATCATTAGCATCCCATATATGGTAATATATTATCGATTATTTCTACTGAAATACAAAGACAGGGTTTTGATTCCTACTACGGGGAACTCCAGGTACGCTTTTATCTGAATGGACGAAGTGTCAGATTGCTGATAACCATTTTATGTATAGCATTCAAGCAGTTACGAATATATACATGCGTGTGTGTGTGTAATTTGTTACTTTTTTGCAGACTTTCATTAAGATGGCATTTGTCTAGAAAAACCGGTGAAGTATTACGTGTGGTCGATCGCGGCACAGCCAGTATATCGAGCGTTTTGTCCTATATTGTATTTAGCATAACTCCGACCTTTGTCGACATAATTATTGGTACAATTTATTTCATAATTGCTTTCAATATTTGGTATGGCATTTTGGTTTTCGTTACAATGATTATCTATATTGGTAAGAAATAATGTCGCCGCATGCATTTGGTGTTTAACTGCTTGAATAATTCGTTGGTTACACATAACTAACATTTTTACTTGATTTTATTTATTTGGCTTCCATTTCTTGAATGTTCTACTGGAAACATATCTTAATGAATTACTTAATTGGGCGTCCAATTGCTTACCATTTGCAGTCAATAGAGATCATAGGAGGGGTTTAATTGGGGAATGTAATTAATATTTAAAGTCAGCATACCTCATTAAGTTCACGTTGCAAACGTTGATGTTTTGCAGGTTTTTTGGTAATTTAAATTGCCCTGGATGGTAATAACCGGTGGGGGAGGTGTTTATTCCTGACGATGATGAAGATGACGTTGAGCAAAGTCTTTCAGAAGATGACGCCGGGACCAGGGTGACCACAAATGCTCTGACTTCAGGTGAATACTCGCCATTGCACCTCGGTGCATTGAAACGTGCGACGAAGTGTAGATAAGTTTGCGATCAACCCCGTCGAATAACAAACAAGTGTCAGGTTAGTTTAGCTAGATTTGAACCCGGATAAGTATGGGTTCAATAACCCACCACTGAGCCCAGATTTGGCTTTGCTAAAATATCCATGTTTCTCGTGAAACAAGAGTGTATGTCTACATACACGCATGATCCCGTATCTCAACATGCTTCCAACTGGCGTAGAGAGCGTCATTAAAGATTTCCATTGTAAAATGCAGCGCACTCGCAAATTTCCACCTTATGTACAAGCCATATTTTCAAAGTTAAACACTTCTCTTTTCATAGACAAATGCACCAACGCACCCCCACACTTACAATTATTAAGGTTGACCAATAGGATTCTTCAATTTTGTGGTAGACACTACTCTAGATGGCAGCAAAAAGTTAGGAAAAATTTGTAGGAAAATTTTATTTGTCAATTCTGGTATTTGGAACACAGGCTTTACGCTACCTAAAACTAATCTTTATTGATCAATTTCATTGATTGTGCGTGGGGAACGTTGGTAGTTGAGTGCAGTTATTGATTAATGAGGACATTGACCGTGGCTTGTATTGGGAAACTTTGGGAAACTTTGTAACCCAGATTGGAAACAGTAAATTGTAGTATTGCTCGAATATTTGACAAAGCACACTTTTAGCCATCTTCAGTGTCGGTGATGGACATCGAATCTTTGTCGACCGAGGTTCGAGTCTAGCCCTCATTGATCGAATTGTCAATAGCTAAACACTTTTTTGAATGCCATTTAGTCTAACAGAAACGTTTTCGTTTGCACCTACAGGAAGTACTATTTATATAACCGAATGGCGAGTGAAATTTCGACGTTTGTTTAACGAAGCAGACAATTACAAAAATACGAAAGCTGTCGATGCTTTGCTCAATTTTGAAACTGTGAGTCTGTTTTGCTTTTGTCTCAAATAACTATGCATTGTCTTTAATAACGGAATTTTGTAGGGTCAGAATTGTCGGGTTGGCTTGAATTATAAATCCACTTGGTTTCAGTCAACTAGGAGCATTGAGGTACGGGCAATTGAAACTGATCTTGTAAATTTATTATTTATAGGTAGATAATTGATATCACAGTCGGCTACTTATTGTACCGAAAAACGGTGACTTGCCAATCAATCAGCCCCAATCAGGACCAAGATAAGGATACAACACACACGATTTAGACTAGAACCTAATATTTATGTAATTTATGTATTTACCTAATAAAATGATAGTATTATTTCTGACTATCATCTCAACGTGTATCTAAGCTTCTGGATGAATATAGCAAGGACTGAGTACAAAGCGGTATAACTAGGTATTTGTTTCGGCAGGTACTTAAAAGGTAGCTTAAGGTACATTTATATTATACATAGCCGTTGGGTTAAGGGGGATAACCCTGACAAGAAATCAGGTAGCTTTGTCAATTTTTGTGAACAGTGGCACCGTCACAAGAATGCTATCTTTTAGGCAAGATATGTTGTCATACTGGTTGTACTTATCAAGCCACCATAGTCGACTGTTTAATGTGCTGTACAAATATGGACATTATGCAGAGATGACTACATCACCAACCATTATATATATATATATATATATATATATATATATATATATATATATATATATATATATATATATATAACGCACGTATTGACCAAACTGTTTTGTGCTGTGATATTTTATTTTGTGACTTATTCATTCCTATTCAAAGTATATATGACTTTTATTTATTATTTTGGTCATGTCAATAACATATTACATAAACGTATTAGTACTTTGTGAATAACATACCATTTTTTTTCATTGTTATTAAGCAGTTTGTTAACCAGTAAACATGATAATAGGTTGACATTTTGATTATTATTCATTATTATAATTTGTGGCCGGAGTGGCACTTATCGACAGTATTTTCATTTTGTTATAACATAACATATGTTTATTAATTCCAAATTCGTGCAGTAACGTGTATTCCTATACAAATTGCATTTGGCGTAGATAAATGAAGTTTCTTAGTTAGAAGACCGCTTTCTTATGATGACGCCAGTATTTATAGGAATTGACGAGGTGATCTTCTTTATGATTGACGTCAGTTGACATATCCACAGGAATAACTGGTTACATATGGTAAATAGATACCTTGAGATACTTTTGAAATACCTTGGGTGTATCACTCATTCACTGAGCGGGAATCCAGTGAAAGTTAAGTTATACCGCTGCACATTCGGTTTTTTCTGTACTTAGTCTAGATACCTGTTGGCACTTAGTCCAAGATGCACACATGGAGGAGACTTTATAAGCAATTTTTCAACTCTTCGTAGATCATTAGCATGCTTTATTTTGTTGTGTGAATTATTGTCACGGTTTCTACCCAGTATCTAAATTTAGATTTTTTTTCACTTTATACAATAAACTATGTGCTGATTTAAATTGAAGTAATTTTGTTTCAATAAAAGGCTCAAAACTTTTAACTTCTTAACAAATTTTTGATGTCTATGTGTGTGGGTGTAACGGGAAACACATTTTTCAGCAGATAGACATTTAGCGAAGCCATACATGGACTATTTAACATATTTTGACAGGAAACATGTCTTTCAGCAGTGGGGACATTTGAGCGAAGCCTAACATGGGGCCCGCATTTAGTGTCGCTTGTGGAGGTCGAACCCATGCCCACCGAGGTTTGAGTCGAGTGATATACCGCTAAATTGATTCATTTCTGATCTTTTCTAGGCAACCTCAATTATAACTAACTGTAAATTACATTTTTTATTGAACAAGGTTAAATATTACAATGCTGAACAGTCAGAAATCAATCGTTTTAAAGAAGCATTTTTAACATATCAAAAAGCCGATTGGTGGAACAATGCATCGCTCAATCTTTTGAATTCAGTTCAAAATTTGATAGTTAACGTCGGATTTGTTATTGGCATTATGCTGTGCGCTCGAGATGTTTCGCTCAACCGACTGACCATTGGCGACTTCGTCCTATTTTGTACCTACATTTTGCAACTCTATTCGCCACTGAGTATTTTTGGAACGTACTACAGGTTGGTGGACTTATAGACATATTATTGTTATTATTATTATTGTTGTTTTGATTACTGCTACTTTTAATTATTACGTAAATGGCTGTTTGTCAAAATTGTAGACTTGTTAATTGAAAACGAGTGATTTTTCAATTTTATTTTTCTCCCTATTATACTGTTATTTTGCCTACATTTAAATAGAAGCTAATGTAGCGTACAATGTAAAATTGAATGCGAATCGTTGATTGCAAAATGTAAACCAAATTAGTCTACTAAACAAGGTAGTTTATTCGATTGCATAGTAATAATAATATTATGTCATCCTTTTAAACAGAAATTACAACATTTGGGAATGCTGATGATTTAGAGTAACACGTATTGTCTTGATTTTAATAATGGTAATAATTCTGTTTCCGTATCTCTCTGTATGTGGACTTGGAGTTACACAAATTAGGGACTAAGCGGTACAACTGGGTTTTGGGTTTTGGTGGATGGATGGAATTATACACTCAAGGGTATTTAAAAGGCATGCTCAGATGGTTTGGCGGTACAGCGCTCGACTTGGATCTGGATGGGCATCGGCATTTGAATCCGACACAAAAATTGGGGCCACGTTCGGCTTCGCTAAAATGTCCACCGTTGAAACATGTTTCTCGTAAGACATTTAAAGTAGTAAAAATAAATAAATAAATAAGCAAAATAAATTATGTAACCGACTTATTTCTTTGAATGTATAACTGCACCATTTTTCTTTGTTTACAATGGACATACAACTCCTAAACTAATTAGTGTTAAAAACATAGTTATTAAACTAAAACATCTGTAGCAATCAGATAACTCAAAAAAGAACTCAGTTTAA
This sequence comes from Cardicola forsteri, assembly GCA_025895645.1. Taxonomy (NCBI): domain Eukaryota; kingdom Metazoa; phylum Platyhelminthes; class Trematoda; order Strigeidida; family Aporocotylidae; genus Cardicola; species Cardicola forsteri. The sequence continues at coordinate 142,225 of JAKXYG010000489.1, read as the reverse complement.
TCATGATATATACAATATGATAGATTAAATAAAATACAATTACAATTTTATTAATATCTACTGTTAATGTAAAAAACGGTATAAAAGTTGAACTTGTTCCAAATTACAAATCGGCTAAAATTATTAATATAAAATATAACGTCAAATATGAAAAATACAGAACACGTGGTATATTTTGGTTACCAAATGATTGATTGAATAATGAAGAACAAAATGTTTAATAATTAATATGATCGCCTTTCTTTTTAACCACTTGATCAAGGCGGTTTGGAATGCTGCCGATGAGATTGTTGATATATTCTTGTTTCATCTCATATTGAACAACAAACTGAATATAATCATACAAATGCTCAATTTCAGTATGCTTATTGATATTGCGCTTTAGCATACTGAAAAATTTTTATTATTATTTATGTCCGGATTGTTAGGTGGTAATTGAATAAAAGAATTTTTTTTTGATTTTAGCTCTTCTAGTATTTAAATGTAAATATAAAACAAATTTAGTAAATCTAGTTAAATATGAAATTACGTATTTGGACGTATGACATGGAGCATTGTTCTGGGAAACATTAGTAATCTCGGTGTGACTGTGTTGCATTTCATTATGAAATCATTCATGACAAATTTTTCACTATCTAAGGTACCGGATATAATTTTCCATTTGATAGTTTGATTGTACTTAATACCAAACCAACACATCACTTATCGAGAGTGGGCTTTTTTTCTAGCCACCGGAAGTAAATGTTTTAGAAAATTAGGTCCGCATAATACTTTGTTTTTGTACTCAAATGGCTCATCGCGAATCAGCAAAATATACAGAGCGCCAATAAGATTATCTTCGTTCAATCCACTTGTTACAAAACACAAATCTACATTCGTTTTGTTTTTTTATTAATAAAAAAACACGATAAATTGTTGTTTTTAAAATATGATATTTTGACCGACTCAGCATTTTAAAATAAATATTTCTAAGTAAATATAAAGTACCTATTAAGTATTTTAGATTATTTTAAATTCTTAATATCTATTTTTACTAGAAAATAATTGGAGATAACAAATTAATTTAGATTAAATTAATTTTTGAATTTCTACACTAATTTTTTCAAGGGGTGTTCTCTGTTTCTGTGAATTCAGAATTTTTGCAAACAATAATAATTTTCCTCTTTTATTTTATTGTTATTATTATTACTATTATTATTATTATTATTATTATTATTGGTATCGTTGTTAATATTACTACCATTGCTTGAATACTTGATGAGAGACATTTTTCAGCAAGTAGACAATTTTGTGGTGGGTGTCGATCCTATGACCACCCAAGTTCGCGTCGAGTGGCTGTACCAACCACTAGACCGCACTCTGATTGTTGTTTATTTGGGCCATTTGACAACTATTGTATGTCCAACTCCATTTCGGTATATTGTAATCGACCTACACTGTGTGTTTTTCTGCCTAGACTGTTGCAAACGAGTATTATCGACATGGAAAACATGTTCGAATTGTTGGACCAGGACGTAGAAATTGTCGACGACCCAAATGCCCAACCGTTGGTGGTATCGAAGGGCCAAATCGAATTCGACAACGTCAGTTTCAGTTACAACTTGCAGTAAGTCGATCGGGGCAATTTTGATCGACAACGGGCTACAACGCTCGGGTGCAAAACATTCAAAGTGGTAAAAATAAAATAATGTACTTGTATTGTGGGCTTTTCTGCCACACGAACTTGAACCCAAGCTCTATCTGGTTTCAGATCAAAGCTTTACCAACTGACCTAAGAATGCGGATTGAAGAAATTTAATTTATTTTCCAGTATAAAAAATCGTATATAAAATCGTCATGGACTAGGCTAGTGTTCACTTGGTGAATGATAAACACACATTGTAGAATATTCAAGAAATGAAACACACACATACATGTGTATATGCCGGGTGGTCTAGTGGTACAGCACTCGACTCGAACCTGGGTGGGCATATGTCTAATGTTCCACCAGATGCGGGTTCACGTTTGGCTTCTTTAAAATGTCAACTGCTATTTGACATGTTAACTAAAGGAATATAAAAGTATATATATATATATATATATATATATATTATTATTCCTCTATCATTCATTAAGTGAACATTTACCCAACCCTTGACGTCAGTCCGGATTTATAATACTAATAGAAGAGTTTACATTTCTGTTTACTCACTTTGATTATTTGTGCTGCTTTCTTTTCTGTTTATTATTATCAATCCTATTCCTTGATTTATTTTGACAAACATAAGCCATACATTTATTAATAGTTGGCTTACACAAATATTTTTTTAGCGTTTAGTTTTAATCTGACTATTATTATCATTATTATTATGTGCATATTATGAAACTGAAAAAAGATATAAATGGTAATTGTATACACTTTTTGTCATATTGCAAAAAAATCGTGACAATCATGAATTGTATAAGTGAATGTATTGTAAGGTCAACTGGCATTCGTTGGCCATTATTGGTGGCACAAGTATTATTTAGCTGAACGATAGGGTTTGCATTCAGTCCAGTGCTAGTCTGATATTAGAGATTCCTGTTAAAATCTGGATTTGTTGAAAGGTTGTCCCATATTCGCCTTACATTCGAATATCCAGTGACATATTTTTAAAGGATGCTTTTTCGGTTCATGAATAAAGAAAATAGTGATCATAACACTAATTAATAATCAAATATTAATTTCATCGAGGTAAGGCTAAAATAAATACGTCTGTTTTTAATATTTGATTAATAGTCATATAGTTTATCATGTCAAATGGATGATTTTAGGCAAAGATACTTAACTAAATGGTCAATGAATTTTTAGTGAATATATTATATTGTTTAGATAAAACCAATTGTAATACATCTCTGGTCAATATTGTAAATACAATAATTCAGAATAGAGATGGAAGATTGCTAGACTTGTTTTGACAACTTAGTCATTACGACAAATTATAATTATCGACTTTTTGGTTTGAATAAACAGGCATATCATTTATCGGAGTTGTATTCACGCTGAAGTGCAAAATAATTCCGTTTGCATAATGATGCGATTCAATTGAATATATTCTAACTTGACTAGATAAACGTCACTTGCAATGAGTTTGCACTTCAATTATTGTAATCAATATGAGTAGATGATTAACGAATAATTATCGCTGGTTAATCATTAGATAACATCAGCGTACTGGATATATATATATATATATATATATATACTTTGAATGTTTTACAGAAAACCTTTTTCAACAGTGGACATTATATCGATGTCGAACGTGGGCCCGCATTTAGTGCCGGTGGTGGGGATCGAACTCATTCTTACCCAGGTTCGAATCGAGTATTGTACCGCTAAACCACCCCGGCATATATATATATATATATATATATATATATATATATATATATATATATATATATATTGTACGTGTATGTAATTGCATGTTACCTGTAAATATGATATTTAACACGAAATGTCTATCTCTGTTGTTTGGTTCAATTTCAGACGGCCTATTTTGAAAAATATTTCATTTCAAATTCCTAGTGGGCATACAGTGGCTTTGGTAAGTAGTTATTACTTTTATTTTAATAAAAGGTGTGTTCCCCAATGTAACAATAGAATAAAATGCATTGAACTGGAACAAGCAGACTTATAGTCCGATATCACTCGCATCATCAATACACTAAAAAGGTCTTCTCTTGTTTGTCCTACAAACAGACATTCAAACTACGAAAAAACGTGATTTATTTCGGGCATTACTAACGTCTTCCCTATGATCGTGGTTGTGTCTAGCACAAAGCAGAAAAAGTACAACAAGTATTTACATATTTTCGAATTTTGTAGTACACCCATGTTGTTGTTGTTGTTTGTATTGACCGAATGACGGTCAATTTCGAACATTTAAATGGTGATAGGCGAGTGCACTTGGTGGATATGTTTTTATTGATTTTCGTGTGTCACATGTCATTGAATGTGTACTTACAACGAACAGAAGTAGATGCTTCTTGGATAAGTCACGTAATTAGCGAATTATTTCATTCACTGAATATTGGTCTAGTTAATTTCAATTGTCAAGGTTATTCACTTAATCGTACCATGAACGCTCAGTTTTTCGAGTGCCTGGAACATTAGTATCAATTGGATTTGCGATTTATGTCAATCTGTAGCTTGGACGATTATAGCCATAAAGACGTAGGTTTGAGTCGTTTGTGACACTTGAATGCTATGCACTGCTGATGAAATAGCTGCTTACAAATGATTTCCTAGTAGGTTCAACGAAACTTTATTTGATATTGCCAGTTTATAAATAATACATTTGTGGTACATCCATTATAATGCATAGTTTAAAACAAAACAATAGTTATTGAGACTTTGACTTAGAACGTTTTCAGTCGACAAGCGGAAGTTGATGATCACTATTTCTCTGATCCCGAGTGGTTTAGTAGTACAATGGTTCTTGACTCGAACTTGGGTGGGTACCACTGACACCTAATGCGGGCCCTCGTCTAGGGCTTCGTTAAAATGTCTACTTGCTGAAAGCACTTTGAACAACAAACAAAGAAATAAGTACATTCTTTGAATTTTATGTTATAAGAAACTGTCTGAAGTAGTAAACAGATTAATAGCGCACACACACACACACACGCGCGCGCATAGGAAGACAACAATATGGATAACAAAAAAAGCAAATCCTAGATTTAACCGGGTGATAAACGGATAATTTTAACTGACATTGTAAGGCGCGAACTCAGTTGTTTTATTTATACTACCCCTTCCCCCGGTCAAAATGAATTACTTAATTCGGCGTTCGATTGCTTACCGTTTGCAATCAATAAAAATTATTGGAATGGTTTAATTTAAAATCAGCATACCTCAAGTGTCGTTCATTAAATGCACGTTATACATCTTGATGTATTGTGGGCTTTTGGTATTTTGGACCACGTTGGGCGATAATAACCGGTTGGGGGGATGTTCATCTCCAATGATGATGGACGATAAAAAGGTTGTCAGTTTCTCGGCTAACTTTTTTTGTTGAAAACATTTAATGGCCCTACATTTACGAACTATTTAGCAATGGAATATGGCAAAAACATTGCAATTTTTTGGGCTTGAATATTCCCCAGTTTGACTTTTAAAAACATTAACTCTACCGTGGCCGGTTTCAAGTCCGGTAGGGAAATGGGGAAGAGGGACGACATTTGATTAGATTGCAACAAAGAATTGAAAGCAGCATGATGGTTGAAATGTAAAGTTAAAGTAAAACAAAACAAAGCTCAATCTTCGATGCCAAAAATTTGAACTACAACCACCCTATGGAACAATCGTGTTGCTTCATACTGTTCAGATCGAAGGGGATGGTTCCTAATGCATGCGATGTTGTCTATAGTTCATTTCGTTTCCATTATTTGTACTATTTTTGATGTTACCTTTTTATGACCAATGGTGAAAATGTGTTTAAGTGCTAATTGTATTTCTAGTAAAGTATGGCATATTAATGTAATAATAATAAAAAAGTAGTAAAAATCATAATAGTAATAATAAGCATTGATAAATACGATAATGATATTGACAATTATTATTTATTTGAAAATCCTTTTGCTCTGAAGATCACGGGGCAACACAAGATTGTTCCATATAATTGTACATTAATTTTTTCAACTTTGAAGTTGGTGCATATCGGAGATTGGAAATTCTATTCCGATTTTGCCATATCCCGTCATCAGAATCGTGCTGCTTTTATTTATTCTTAGTAGTTTAATGTAAATGGTGTCATTTTGTTGTTTTTTGTAAGCAATTTGAACTTTTTCAGCGACCAACACTCTCCCATCTTGTCAACCAGACTTGGGACCAGCTATGACAATTACAATTATAAATTATTTTTGCAAATAATACTTGTAATAAGAGTTCAATATTTAAAAAAATTATTTTTACTTCTTTAAGTGTTTTATGGGAAACAGTCATGGACATTTTAGCGGGGCCAAATGCGGGCCGGTGGTGGGGATCGAACTTATGCCCAACAAAGTCCAGGTCAAACGCCGTACCGCTGGATTACTGCGGCACGTAGGGCGTTGATTGTCGTGAAGATGACAACAATAATATCGATTTGTTTTATTTCAGGTTGGCGAATCGGGAAGTGGCAAATCTACAATTGTCCGACTGCTCTTTCGTTTTTACGACCTACACGAAGGTACGATTAAGATCGACGATCAAGATATTAAAAAGGTTACCCAAAGTTCACTTCGACAAGCAATTGGAGTTGTACCGCAGGTAACATAACAAATTGGCTAATTTTTTTCGATAAACGTACGACAAGTAGGTTTTTATTTTACACCAATTTTATTTTTACTAGAAGTTGGTTGTTGTGTCGAACAAACGTATAGTGTCTACTTTTGTTATTCGAGTGTGGATGGACATGAAGGCAAAGCTCTTTATACGAGCGACTCTAACTTTACCTACTTATCGATTTTAGCGCTCCAACACTGATTAAGAGCAAGTGTTGTTACGTCATCTATTTTAATTGGTCGAAATTCGAGTAAATTTTATTGGATGTGGAAATTGGTTGTGATTGTTCTCTGATTGGTTAATTTCTAATTGAGCTGCAATTGGATATTGTGGCTACTACTTAATGTGCATTTTTCGCATCTGCCTATTTTTACGATGGTCTCGATTCGTTATTCTAACTGGAAGGATGTGGATAACACCGTTAGCGTCTTTAAAATGGAAACCAACACCATTTCATTTCTAAGCCGGACTGTCGGTGGGCTAAATTGAGCCACTGACTTTCCTGTTTGTATGCGGACAATGATGAACAGTATTGTAGATATTAAATAATCGAATATTGCATCCCTACTTCTACAAATTAACTGGGCTGAGTTAAGATGGACTTCTTTGGAATCAAACGTTGCTCTGTAGAATAGAAAAGAACCGCTTTTATCAACAGAAGTTATTTTTTATGTCAATCTTTTTTATTTTTCAAAAAAATTATTTTTGTTACTTCGAATGTTTACGGGAAACATCTTTCAACAGTGGACATTTTTGCGAAGCCGAACGTGGGTCCGCATTTAGTGGACCGATGGTGGGATTCGAACCCATGCTCTTCCAGGTTCAAGTCGAGCGCTGTACCGCTAGATTACCCTGGAATTTTATTTTAATCTTTAAAGGTTATTTGTTTACAATTACTTTGTTCTATATTAGTTTGCGTGTTTTTGTCAAAATGGTGCGACATTAGAATTAATGGGTCTAAACCAGATACCATTTCAGGATTATTAATTAATTGTACAAAGTCAACTACGAACACTCTCACGCAGATGTGTCTAACAAACAAAAACAATATTAATGGACTTCCGGTGAGATAATGCACGTATACAGCACGTATACAGCACGTAACAGTAAAAATAGGTATACTAGGATATCATTGAATGAAATATAATAATAAATTGAAATTTTTTATGCATTGTATTCATTGTATGCAGTTGATCAATATGTATTAAAGATTAATATGTTTAATAAGTTGGTCAAAATTAAAATAATATTTGGTTCTTTCAACTTGCGTTCATACTTTAATTGCTTTGATTACATTGTTGGTGAAAATATCAAATTTCAAAACTGTAAAATATGGCTTAAAGGCTATAATTTGGACCAATAGAAAAATTTAACAAAAATGTGAGTAGACGTGACTCCCAAAATTAGAACCAATGAATAATAAGGGAAATAATTTAACGAATAACGTTTCGTAATTTTTGATGCAATGAAATTTGTGAATGGAATTTATCTACTGATTATGAATAAGTAGTCAATGGATGTTGAAATAAAATTTCAGTTGTATAAGTTAAAGCGAAGAGCTTTCGAAAATGTAAAAACTAAATCATATAAAGTTACGATATACAACATTATGATTTTTTTTTATGTACTTTTTAAATCTAGTGACAGTAATACTTTTTACTCCCTACTTCTAAAAGGTGCATCCTAGATATATTCTAATGCAAGTCAAGCAGTGTATTTATACTTCTGCTTTGGCAGATATGACTAAACTGTTAAAAAATTATTTAACAATGTACCATTGCTAGTACATTGTTATTTGAGTTTGTTTATTTATTGATTGATTATTTATTTTTAAACCATTTTGCTGTGAAGAGCATGGGGAAACAAGATTATTCCATTTAATTATACACTTAAGATTGACCTTTTATTCGGATTTTACTAAACTTTGTTGTCGCAATTATCTTTTTGCTTCTTTGTTGCAGTTTTATGGAATAATACCTTTTTGTCGCTTTTTTGTTGAGACCATACTGTTAACTTTGCGCTTATTGTGCTCCCCCATTTTTAACTGGATTTGACATCGATTACGGCGGAGTTTTTTACACCGATTAATTTCAACTCATGTGTACTAAAATATTCTCAAAGTGGAGTTATTAGTAATTATTTGAAATGTATAATGCGAAATTATCTTGAAATAAAACTTTTTTTTACGGATTGAAGATAGTATTTATTATTTTTTTTTAATTATTATTATTATTATTATAGAACCTTTTTGCTTTAATGACACGCATGAGGCAATAAGATAACAGTTACAGCGAAAAACAGCAACAAAGTCCCATAATTTAAAATAAACATGGGACCACAAAATTATTCTGCGTATTCGAACATTTTGCCAAATTTTTGCTTGATCCTCCATGAGATATTTATTTCAATTAGATCTTCCCGAATAGTTATTAACCAACTTTTCTGTGTTTTACCCTAACCTTTCTATTGCTTTATTATCAATTGTTTATTTCCAAACTACTAAATAATAAAGTTGATTAAGTAATTTTCTTCGTCTACTTACAATAATGTCATGTAGCGAGCGAGTCAGTTTTTATTATTATCTCATTGTCACAAAAATACCCAATAATTCTCACACATACACAAAACCATTTTTACAACGTATAAACCTATTTGCCAGGATACCGTATTGTTCAACGACACAATTTATTACAATATACTCTACGGTCAGCAAACAGCCAATGGCGACGACGTGAGAAGTGCCGCAACGTCGGCCGATATTCACAGTCGTATTTTGGAATTTCCCCAACAATACGAAACGGTTGTTGGCGAACGTGGCTTAAAATTGAGTGGCGGCGAAAAGCAACGTGTGGCTATTGCTCGAAACTTTTTGAAAAATCCGTCAATTCTCATTTTGGATGAAGTAAGCATACATGTGTGTGTGTGTTTGTGTGTTTGAATTGAGCGCTGGATTAGCCCAGGAACAACAATTATTCTTTGAAGATTGTGTGTATCTGTGATTGAGTATATTCCCATGTACACTTCTACTTACAATTCGTATAATTTCTAAAAACGTTTTTTTGAACCGGACTACCTAATGTAAATCTTTTTGTGGTGGTGTTTTTTTAATAATATTCTACCGCAGCCAATGCCACGTTTGATTAAGAATGAAGAAGGGATAAGGCACATGAAAGCTTAATCTTTGGTATTCAAATGCTACATGCTTTTAGAATGCTTTAATAATGAAAAACGTTTTTATTTTCTTATGTTCGAAATCTACAACATTTTAACTGATTTAAAAATAAATAATTAGTAATAGTTGTAACAATATTATTTATGAATAAAAACGTTTTACTTTGTGCCGGGATGGTATTATGGTACTGCGCTGGGCTTGAACTTGAGTGGGTATGGATTTGAGTGTCACTACTAGCACTGGAATGCGGGCCCTTGTTTGGTTTTACTAAAATATGTAATAGTTGAAATATATTTCTAGTGAAGAATTTTTAAAGAGTACTCAGATGATAGTCAAATTCAATAGTCACTAATTAGTTATACTTAGACTTTAATTAGTTGCCTACATAAATTACAATAACAGAAAGCAAGCAAACTAAGACCAATGTTTATTCAGTCACGTTCAAGCATCATTAATTCAATATAATATAACCCCCAAATAACAAAATTTTGATGTTTATTCATTTGAAGGGAAAATTAATAATTATAATAATCAGTAATGCCCAATTATATAGTCACAAATGGAAAATAATAAAAACTGGATACTTCAGTTTTTTTATAAATTGTTACAAATCGAACTTTCTACACACTCAAAGACCAATGATAATGATAATATTAATAATAATAATAATAATAATAATAATAATAATAATAATAATAGTATGAAATAAGGAATACTAATTCCATTGTGTGTTAGGCAACATCAGCATTGGATACAACAACGGAACGTAACATTCAAGCCAGTTTGTCTCAAATTGCCCAAAATCGTACGACCCTCGTCGTGGCCCATCGTTTGTCTACAATCATCAATGCCAACGAAATTATTGTTATGCATCAGGGTGAAATTGTCGAACGAGGAACACATGCCAAATTGATTCAAAATCCAGACAGTCGATATGCTACTTTGTGGCGCCAACAGAGCGAAGCCACTAATCACAATTCACCTGATACAACTTAAAGTTGTGGATTTTTATTATTGCGTTAGAAAAATTATTATAGTCATCCGTTTTTTCAATTTTTAGACACACATACATTCGCCTTTCCGCTTTGCTCATGCAGAAATGTCATAAAATTATAAATAATTAGTATGTTACAACTTCATTTAATTGAATTGTGTTTTAAGAACAAAGTGGTTTTAAGTACTACTACTTATTGTTATTATTATTTTTTATTACAGAACTCTTTTGCTTTAACAAATGAGCATGGGGCAATAAGACAACAATTACAGCAAAAAATAACAACAACAATAAAGTCTCATAATTCAAAGAGAACATGAGACAACAAAATGTTTCCATGTACTTAAGCATTCTGCCAAACGTTTTGCCTAATCCCATGAAACATTCATTTTAATTAGATTTTTCCGAATAGTTCTTAGCCAAGTTTACTGTGGTCTACCAACCTTTAATTTACCATTTACAATTGTCCATTCCAAAACCGTTCTTGCTGGTCTTTCGGGCGGTAAACGTAGAATTTGACCAAGTAATTTTCTTTGTCTAATTGTAATGATATCATGGAGTGAATGAGAGTCAGTTCTTCTCATGATCTCATTATGTGAAATGCGATCGCACTAGGTAATCTTTAAAATACTTCTAAGACGATGGAAAACATCCACCATCTTATCAATCTTATCCGTTCGCTTCCACGTTTCACTCCCATATGTTACCGTTGGAATGATTATTGATGTCTTTAGGCGAATGGAAGAATATGATCATATTGATTTGAGTCTATTGAAGACTGACATTGCTTTTCCAAGTCTAGCTTGAACATTAATTTCAGTTTTTCCGTTTTTACCATTGATGCTTCCCAGATATGTAAAGGAATCAACGGTATCAATATTCTATCTGTTAATTTGGATGGGTAAATAATTATTTGACTTAGTGCACAACACTTGTGTCTTTGAAAAATTAATTTGTAAGCCAATACGGGAACTGATATCACTGAGACGTGTTATCATATTTTGCATCCTTTCTGGAGTTTTACTGAGTAGACCAATACCATCTGCAAAATCCAAATCTGATAATTTGCCTTGTTTCCATTTGATGCCATAAGACAAATTATTCATGGATTGAGTTGTAACAAAATCAATTACCAGAAGAAACAAAAACGGTGACAAAATACATCCTTGATGTACTTCCGTGACAATTTTGAACATAGCAGTATGACCAATTTTTGTTCGAACACAGCAACTTGAATTTTGGTATAGCGAACGCATAATATTCACATATTTGAACAGTATTCTGTAAAATTTAACGATTTTTCACAAAGATTCTCAATGAACACTGTTAAAAGCTTTCATGAAATCAATAAAATTGATTGTAAGTAATTGCTCAAATTCTTAACTTTACTCAATAATGTTACGGAGGGTGAGTATTTGTTCAATACAACTTCTTACTTTTTGAAAACCTGTTTGTTGTTCTTGAAGGTGTTTATCTACTGCAGTACTTAAACGATTTAAAATTACTTTGGAAAACACCCCACCAGGAACAGACAAAAAGGTTATTCCGCGCCAATTATTGCAATTGTTCAGATTTCCTTTTTTGGGAAGAGCAACAATTACTCATTGCTGTCAATCACTTGGAACTTGTTCATTATTCCATATAACATTAAATAAATGAGCAAGCTCACTTGCTACAACATTACCTCCATGTTTGAGCATCTGTGCATTTGTCTCGTCAAGAAACACTACATTATTTTTTTCAACCTTTGAATTGCATAAATCACTTTAGTTACAGAAATGTCATCAATACATATTTCCAGATTTTGAGTTACATTCATATCATTTCGCATTGAAATCACCGATTAATATTTTGATGTCTCTTCTTGGCACATCATCCAACATACTTTGTAAGTAATCATAGAAGATATCTTTTTGGTTCTCCTCAGTAGGGACATAGACTTGCACAATTGTTACTTTTGTGAATCTAGTGTTGATTCTGGCTGAAATGATACGGTCGCTCACGGATTTTTATCCAATCATAGCTTTAGCAGCATTTTTACTCAACATAATACCAACTCCATAAATATGATTTTCTTTATGTTTAGAATGTAAAATTTATGTATCTCCACTTTTAAAATAACTTTGACCTTTCCATCGCATTTCGCTTATATCCAAAATATCTAAATTGTACTTTTTTATTTTTTAAAGAACTTGTTCTAACTGTACGGTACAAAAGAGTGTGCGCACATTCCATGTCCCAACACTGGTTAAAGTTTTGGCATTGAAGATTCTGCAAATCGAATATTGAGTTTTTTTCGGCTTTCACTCAACCCTGTCATCTGTGTTACTCTGTCATGCAGATACGTGCAATCACTTCTTTGCCGTTGTTTGCGGAAATGGCGTCTATTTATTGTTTCTGTAGCAGTACAAAATTTTATAGAGGTCAGATTGCTAACCTTGTGCTCAAACCTTCTTCCTTTATCTAGGCTTGGGGCTGGCTAGATTGAATCATTTTTAGTACTACTTATAAACACTTGATTTCTAGTAATGATAATGCTATAGATTGTTCCCTCCATATGGCGCATCCTGCACTAGGTGCTCACAAGCACCTAAACTAACATGGTAAGGACAGAGTGCACTACTCTCTAACTAGGTAGAAAAATGGATACAAGTAAACACCTAGGATACCTAAAAGAAAATTAAAACGTTTAGGTTTAAAGACCTTAGTTTGAGCTGTGTGAAGAAGTTAATAAACTAAAATAAGGTCATCTAAAGCCGTTTTTATGTTAAAAAGAAAATGTTTAAATTGACATTTGTAAGATTTATTTTAAGAGGATTTAACATTTTATTAATTAAAACCAAGTTTTTATATAGAATTGAAAAGTATCTTAAAGGTGGTATTTGATTTAGGTTTAATTTAAATTGAATATAAAATATAAAAACAAGGAATTAAATAGAACAAAGATCTTTAACAAAATTGGTTAAGTTAGAGCGTTTTAATCGCATATAATAATGTTTAGAGAAAGAAAATTAAAGACAGTTTTAAGATTTTTAGTGGTTGGCAGTTGATAAATGAAACAACCATTTGAACCTAGTAGATAGAAACTATTTTTGGAATGGTAAATGTTGGACGTCATATAATTTTTAATTGATCAAAATTTGAGTAAATTTTATTGAATGTGGGTTTTGTTCTCTGATTGGTTTATTTTAAAATTGGCCTCACTATACTTCTGTTTTTTTGAGGTGCTGTAGCAATATGATGCTCGACTCAAACCTCGGCTGGTATGGGTTATCTTCTCATGTCCATTGGAATGTTATTCATTTTTTAATTATTTTTGAAAATTACTAGGGTAATTTTTTGCATTGTAATACGTAATTTGTTTTATTATTACTTTTTCTATATTTATTACTTTTGCTCGTTTAACATAATTGTTAACTGTTCCACAATCTACCTTAATTTTATCTTAATTTAAATTTTTTCTGTAACTAATCCTCTTTTACCTCACTATCCATTTTATATTTTTTTCTAAAAATGTGAGACAATTTAAGAATCGAGTACTAAAAGCGTTTTTGGTTTATTCAACTCGTGTACAATCCTGAGTCCTAAAACAAATAAAGAAATAATAAAAATAAATTAAATTAAATAAAAAATAACAAATTATTTAAAAAAATATGTTTTATAAACATTAATATTTATACATTATGTTTCTTAAAAATATTTATTTTATATAAATATTGTTTAATTATACCAATTTTAAGGTTATGCGCAAAATAAACTTTTAAAATTAATTTCGTTAGATTCAAAGTGTCAAAATGTGATTGAATATTTGAATATGCGATTATCTGCTCCTAAACGAATTTATAAATACCGAGGTGATACATTTGTGCATGATTTTTTAAATTATAATTTCAAAAACTTTATTTTACGTGAATCAAGTCATAAAACATTTTTGTTATTTAACAAATATTCTCCGGCAAAAATTTATAAATGCAAATTTGTAGAAACATATAATGGTTTTAGAAGAAGGTTTATTGGTTTAAACAAACTTAAAGAACTTTATTATATTCGTTTACCAATATTTTCGGTTTATAATGGTGAGCAGCTTGTAAAATTTGAGATGCTTTTCAATTTATTACTACAAAGCAATTAATATTTTATTTCAGTTTTATTGTTGTGCAGTTGATTATAAACTGTTTTATAATTTTTATTGTTTACAGATTTCAAATATCGTTATTTTTTTACGGGTTTAGCGACTGGACTAATTAGTTTTGGATCATTTTGGTTATTTCACTTATGGAAATCTAATGAGGTATATATATATATGTATATAATTTTCAGCGTTTTTATCATTAATTTTGTACTGTTTATTTTATAACAATTTTTTTAACAATTATTGCTATTTATTTCAGTTGAAGTGTATTTGTAGAAAGTTCCAGATATTAACTATCCTTTTCACACTGCAGTCATAACTATTTATTTAAGCTAGCGATTTTTTCTTTGAACCTATGAGCATTACATTTTTGTGATTTGATAGTTGTATTTACATGTTTATCTAGCTACTGTAATTTAAATAATTATCTTGAATTGTTTATGCTTTAACGTCATCGAATAAAATTATTGGTTTATTTGCTTTCTGTTATAATCTATTCGGACAAACAACTAAAGACTAAGTATTTAATTAACGAGTACTAGATTTGATTATTTTACAACGTCTGTGTACTCGTTAAAGGCTGATTTATATATTTTAGTATTTTAGTAGACAAACGTTTTCGTTACTTTGAATTGTTACAGACAATTGTGTTAATATTTTAGCTGGTTATTGTGAAATGCCATCTACATCTTTAAAACCAAAAAATGTATATTTATCGCTTTAATAAATTCTTTTTTTTGTCAAAGTGCTAAAAGTAATTGTGTTAATAAAATGTAAAATTGAGTATTTTCAGTTATTTTATTTTCAAAAGTAGAGTGTTTAATTATTTTGAAGTTGCACAAGTGATTGTAATGAGTGTCTAAGTTTTACTTACTGATGTCAATAATTTTGCTTTAAATCACTTTGAGAATGGGATTCTAATTTTTTAGATCACTTGGTTATTTTAACACAGAACATTGAAATTTAATTTTTTAAATAAATATTTTATTATTAAGTTGTTTTTTACTGTTTATTTAAAATTGCATAATATTAATTAAATACGTTTAATAATGTATTTTATTAATTTTTCGATTTTATGAAATAAGTTTACTTTTTGAAACTTATAATATTTTTGATAACAAGAGTAAATTTTACAGCAACACTGCATTTTACTCATAATGGTTCTATTAGTTTTTAACTATGTGTACATTTAATGCTAATAATTTTAGTAGTTGATTATGCAATCTTGTGATAAATTATTTAATGTTTTTAGTTTACAGAACGTTTATTTCAAACGGCACCCCAAAATTTGGATAATTCAGGCATTTCTTGTAAATCAAAAACATTGGAAAGCGATTTATTAAACTTCACTTATAAGGGATTAAATTATACATTATGTAATCAAAATTCGACGCAGAAGGATATAGTGGAATCTTTAAAAAAATTTTTGTTGAAATATGCTCTACTGTTTAATTGTATGGCAGTTTCAAAACATTGTAATTCAGAATCAAATGTGACTTATACACATCAAGAAAATTTAACCTCGATGTTGAAGTTGTTTACAATTCCCGAATCGCAATTATTATGGACAGATGCCTTTTTAAATTGCATTCATTGTTTAAATGAAAATTGTCAAGTGAGTTTATTTTTAGTATATATATATATAAACATTAAATATTACCAATATTTTCTTGTATTGTACATTACAAAATACTTTATTAACCACTTAATTTGGGTGCTTTTCTATTTTCAGGGATTGATTGTTAATATGCTCTAATTTATTTTTTAAAGAAAGGTTGTGACAAGGATGTTCTCTTTTATTGTAACCCGTTTATGTTTAAATCTAAATCTATAGGTGAACAAAATGAATTTAGGTAAAGTTGAAATTAATTGATAAAAGTATAAAATGGTACAGTGTTTTAAAACAATTGTAACTTATATTTTGTCTTAAAACGTCTTGAAACAAAAATACAACTGCTTAGGCATTTGTTGTAATTCTACATATGGCGACTATTTATACCAAACCAAAACATTGTTAAATATGGAAATGTTTTAGCTATTTAGAGTAAAAGTTTTACATCGTATTTTCATTTTTATAAAATAACTTGTGTTGTAAGTTAAAAATGACCCAACTTTTAGGGATTAAAAAGGTAAAATGCATTTTTGTTCTACTTCTTACTAGCGAATAAATTAATTTTTGTAAATTATATTTTACAATTTGAAAACTTAAAAAAAATTTTCTGTGTTAAGAATAATATCAACAATATTATTGAAGATGACAATCTAAGGATAGGAATTTATAATATTTTGCAGTTTCTCATTATTAAATTAATATTGTGAATAACCTATTACGTAGCATTGCAAAATGTACTTTTAATATTACCATTTTTCAATTAAACAAAATTATTTAAAGCATTGGACTCCATTTAAAGTTCTAAATAAAAATAATAGAAGATGTAAACTGTGAGATGAATTCATCTCGTATATCCTCTTTAGTCACAAACATAAAGAATCAGTATACGTATACAAAAAATACGATGTAATTAACTTAGCATTAATAACCACATATACAAAATTAATATTATTGAAGAAACACCATTGAGGTAAACTACAAATGACTAGTGAAGGCATGATTTCCATGATAGGACTGAGTTAAAGCACACAATCTTTGATATCCCAAACAAAAATAATAGAAGACGTAAACTGTGAGATGAATTCATTTTGTATATTCTCTTCAGTCACAAACATATAAAGAATCAGTATATATACACATAAAATTATGATGTAATTAACGTAACATTAATAACTACACATACATACACATACGCAACATGGGATGCTAATGACCCTGAGGATTTGAGTAATGCTTATAAAGTCTCAATTTTCAATGATGGTGATATTCCTGACTGTTAGTCCTCCACGTGGTGCATCCTGGACTAGGTACCCCTAGGGATCTAGACTAATAACAGCAGGGTCCGAGTGCACAGCGGTATAACTGGGCTTCCGCTACGGCGGGTGGGTGCGAACATACACCCAGGATACTTAAAAGGTATCTAAAGGTATACGTATATCATATGTAGCCCTTGGGCTAAGGGAGATAACCCTGACAAAAAATCAGGCGGCCTCGTCAATCTTTGTGAACAGTGGCGACGTCACAAGGATGCCGTCTACCAGCCAAGAAACTTTGTTATTCTTCTACATTTGTGTTACGCTTATCAAGCCATCGAAATCGATCGTTTGCTATGTCATATAAATATGGGAAATAATGAAGAGGTGACCACGTCACCAACCAAAATGAATACGCAACATGCATATGTTAAGTCCACGCTAAATCTAATGAAGTTACAAATTGTTTTTGTGCACACAAAATGGGTTTTGATGTGTGAATGTAAACAGATCCAAACAAAATTTTACACAAGAACTTCTAGTTAGGCATCTTGTCAGGTTGGAGTGAAAAGAATCGTTACTGGTTGGTCCCATATATACATAATTTTTAAAGTCTAATATTGGTACATTGATGCTTAGACGATTGAACCCTACTTTATCTTAGTCGAGGGCAAAGCTTAGCCAACGAGTTACTCTGTCGCTTTTCACATTATGATTGTTAATATTCTTGTATTTGTCTATCCAACAAACAAAGGTATGTTTTTGTTAAGATTACTTATTGATGCTAAATTTAACCATCGAATTCAATTGGTCATTAGATTGATTACTTTGTGCTTTAATTCGGCATTTAATTAATATTTGAAGTCAGCATACTTCAAGTTTTATCTATTGGGATTGCACTCTTTCAAGGTTTATGATTTAGTGACTTTTAGTAACTTGCATTAACCTAGGCGAAAATACAGACTATGCTTACACCCACCCGCTAAAGCGGGAACCTAGTTATAGCGCTGTGTACTTAGCCCCTGCTGTCATTAGTCTAGATCTGTGTGGGCACCTAGTCCGGGATGTATGGTGTGGATGGAAAATAGGAATATTATTTAACAAAAATTAATAAAATTATTTTGTGCCCACAATCACTTCCAATGGTATGATAATTTTATGATTAATGGATGCTAATGATCCTGAGGATTTAAGTAATATTTATAAAGTCCCAATTTTCAGTGATGGTGATATTCCTGACTATTAGTCCTCCATGTGGTGCATCCTGGACTAAGTGCCCAAATGTATTTACACTAATAACAGCAGGGACCGAGTGCACATCAGTACAACTGGGTTTCTGTTTTGTGGGATGGGTAGGTGTAAGTATACACTTAGGCTACTTAAAAGGTATTTTCAGGTATTCCATATGTAGCCCGTGGGCTAAGGGAGATAACCGGACAAAAATCAGGCGGCTTCATCGAGTAGTGGCGACGCCACACAATGAATGATAAATGGACGTCGTTTTTATGACTGCCACTACTGTTCACAAAAATTGACGATTTTTGTTTGAATTGCCTATCTTATCCCAATGACAACACATGTTATGGCATATACAGTGACATATTTTTCAAAAAATAGTTTAAGCGTTTGCTTGGGCTCATCTACCGAGGCAGTAGCCCAATTACTGTCCGTCACTGCTAGTCTGTGTTAGTCTGAGTCTAGGATGCACCACATGGCGGCAGGTGGAATTGGGATTATTTTTTTTTATTATCGGAAAATGAAACTATAAGCACTATTGCAGTTTTCAGCCTTTGCCAAATAATCTTAAAGTTGGTTTTAGTTATCAAAATATATTTGGGAAAAACCGTATGAACACATCTGTTGTTCGATTATTTCCTTTATACATTTTCTTTGCAGCAGAATAGTATTGACTCAATCAAATGATATGTGGTGAAAGACAGCTGAATAGAATGTTTAGTTTCAAAAATGCACGTGACTCTGCATTGCATTAACGACAGACTGCCATATGATTTCAAACAAAATGCTGATCTAAACAATTCCTCTTTTTCATTGAAAGTAGGATTAGGAAACAACCAATAAAATTGTAATAATTAATTCATCGTTGATTGGATAAAATCATATCATGTGATTATTCATTTGACCTACTAAACACTTGATCAAAATACTTTAAACCATTGTCATTTTCTGAGTTCATCGGTGAAGCAACCAATCAAACAAATGCTTGTGCAATAAGATTGCGATGTTGAGGGCTGATTTAATTTACAAAAGTATTTTGGGTAGAATAATGTCGAAAGTTAATAACTTTTTGATCTCTTTGTTAATTTACATTCTCTAATGGATTAAATTAGCTTGTATTATTTCACCGGTCATAAGTAATTTGAATTGTTTGGTGTATAGTTGTTCAGATTAGAATATTGAAAAAGAGGCGTTAGATTTTCTGAGTGTGAATTGTATCAATTGTTTATTTTTTAGGTAGTCAATTTATATTTATTCACCGATGCTAATGATCCTGAGGATTTGAGTAATGCTTATAAAATTTCACTTTCCAATAATGGTGATAGTCCTAACCGTTCCTCCTTCACATGGTGCATCCTGAACTGGGTGCTTGTCGGCATTTAGATTAATAACAACACGGTCCGAATGCACAGCGGTATAACTGGGCTTTCGCTACGGCGGGTGGGTGCGAGCATACATCCAGGATACTTAAAAGGAGATAACATTGACAAAAAATCAGGCGGTCTTGTTAATGTTTGCGAACAGTAGCGAAGTCACAAAGATGCCATTTACCAGTCAAGAAGCTTTGTTATTTTTCTACGTTTATTACGCTTATCAAGCCATTGAAGTCGATTATTTACTATACCATATAAATGTGGAAATTTATGAAGACATGACCACGTCATCAACCAAAATGAAATGATGCTTATTCATTTGTTGCGTTGGTGACATGGTCACTGTTTTTTCATTATCTCCATGTTGTTTTATGTCCTAACAAAATGGAGTAGGGATAACAAACGTAAGGGAGGGGAATGGTAAAGTTTGTTTATTGTAAAACAAAATTGATATTTTCCAAAATTTAATGTTTTTGGATTTTATTTTTCTATTTCATTTGGTGGTTGTTTTTTGTGACGCTGTCAACTTTTTATTATTTCTATATTTCTATCTTAAACGATCGACGTTATTGAATGCAACCGTTTAATAACTAATAAAATATTTCAACTATTTATAACACACTTAACATTTACTGGCCATGTATTTCTAATACAATAAGAGAAAGATGATTAAAATGGATTGGCAGATTGCTCTCGCCCCGTTTAAATGAATTAACATCTAAAGTCAGTATAATTCAAGGTTGTATTCATTAAGTTCATGTTGTGAAAGTTTAAGTTTCGCAGACTTTAGGTAATTTGGACTATTTTGGGCGATTAAAATAACCGGTGGGGGTATGTTTATCCCCGATGACGATGGTCAACTTTGATGACTTGATAATCATAGCAAACGTGAAAGAATAAACGGCATCCTTGTGATGGCACATCGTTCGAGACTACCTGATTTTTTGTCAGGTATGATATATATATATATATATATATATATATATATATATATATATATATATATATATATATCCTGAGGATTTGAGTAATGCTTATAAAGTCTCAATTTCCAATGATGGTGATATTCCTGACTGTTAGTCCTCCACGTGGTGCATCCTGGACTAGGTACCCATAGGCATCTAGACTAATAACAGCAGGGTCCGAGTGCACAGCGGTATAACTGGGCTTCCGCTACGGCGGGTGGGTGCGAACATACACCCAGGATACTAAAAAGGTATCTAAAGGTATACGTATATTATATGTATTATATATACCTCAAAATATCTTTTATATATTATGGGTCTGTGCTTGCATCCATCTACAGAACTGGTATCCGCTGTGCACTCGGTCCTTGCTAGGTTGGTCTATGTGCTTGTTGGAAGGAAATCATAACTTTATTATTCCCATGGATTAGCAGTCCATTTATAAATGCAACAAGTGCACAAGGGAACAACAACTATCATTGGTGATAATTATCCCACCACCGGTTATAACAAAAGCTGTTTGGCTGATTAACGGCATCACTGTTCGACAAAGCCACCAGATTTGTTGCCATCAAATGATGGTAATATTCCTGACTGTTCGTTCTCCACGTGGTGCATCATGGGCTAGATGGCATAAGTGGACTTTCACTACGGTGAGTGGGTTTAAGCATACACCTAGAGTATTTTAAAGGTATTTTAAGGTATTCATTTCATTTATTTTGGTTGGTGACGTGGTCACCTCTTCATTATTTCCCATATTTATACGACATGTAGAACGTCGATTTCGATGGCTTGACAAGCGTAGACAAACGTGGAAGAATAACAAAGTTTCTTGGCTGGTAGACGGCATCCTTGTGACGTCGCCACTGTTCGCAAAGATTGACGAGGCCGCCTGATTTTTTGTCAGGGTTATCTCCCTTAGCCCAAGGGCTACATATGATATACGTATACCTTTAGATACCTTTTAAGTATCCTGGGTGTATGTTCGCACCCACCCGCCGTAGTGGAAGCCCAGTTATACCGCTGTGCACTCGGACCCTGCTGTTATTAGTCTAGATGCCTAGGGGCACCTAGTCCAGGATGCACCACGTGGAGGACGAACAGTCAGGTATGTGTATACCATATGTAGACGTTATTCTAACCCTGACAAAAAATCAGTCGACTTCGTCGATCTTTGCAAACAGTGGCACCGTCACAAGAATGCCGTCTACCAACTAAGAAATTTCGTTTTTCTTCTACGTTTGTTACGCTTATAAAGTTTATTACCTACTAAAATGAACTGAAATTATTGATATTCGAAGAGATTGTACCAAAATTGTGTGTGTGTGTAAAAGTGATTTGCTAAACTTATCCAATTGATTGCACCCCCGCTGTTTGAATTTTTGAAGTAGAACTTTTGAAAACCACACTACTATTGTATGATTCTTTTATAAATCTTTATTGTACAATGTACCACTTGAAATGCATTATAAAGTGGAGGGTGGGGGTCTGTCATTTCATGCTGATTGACAATTATGATTCAAGTGTACAAAATTGTACTTGAACTTGACAATGCTTGTGAGTTGTGGGTTTGTAGTGTTAACATCGATAGCTCTATCATTTAATTCTATTTTTACGAAGACAATTGAATGCATCAACAACAATAAACGTTGGTGGCAAAGTCATCTCTTTACTAATTCCAAGCTCGCATAGCATCGCTTATAATCCCCTTCTTGTGCGTTTGTTATGCTTATCAAGCCATTAAAGTCTATCGTTTAATGAAGAAGTGACGAAATCCCCTATATTTGTACAGCAAATTAAGCGATCGATTGCGATAGCCGAATAAGCGTAACAAACATAAGACAGTGGATGAACGACGTCCTTGTGACGGCGTCACAGGTTGCAAAGATTGTCAAGGTCGCCTGGTTTTTGTTAGCCCAATGGCTGCATATGGTATACATATATCTTGAGATACCTTTCAGGTATTCTAGGTATATACTTGCACCACCTGATTATCAAGGTTGTGTTAGTCAAGAAAATGGAGCCTTCTGAGTATTACTCAAATCTTCAGAATTAACAGAATCCCAACTGATTAATGAATGACAGCATACGCTGGAAAAATGTATATTTGTGTATCGATTGTTGAATAGGGCTATTAGGCAATTATATAATTAGGTTGAGAAGAAACGAATCTTTGAATAAACTAATTAATACTTTTTTATTTAATTGGATTATCATGATTGCTTTGTTTAATTTCATTTTGGGTGTGTGAGTACATTTTACGTAAACCAAATTTTTGTTCATACCTTGTTGTTTGAAAATTAATTTGAGATTGATTGTGTCCTACATTTATGTTGTTTTCAGCATTTATTGACGTAAAGATTGTTTTTCACTTTATTGTGTATTCATGGGTACTTCTTTTCCAGTGCCGGAAATACCAACAATTTTGATGATCTGAGTAATGCTTTTGACGTTTCAGTTTCCACTGGGTAATCCCGTTTAAAGCACATCCATGTGGTGCATCTTAAGTCTACATTGACACAGTCGTCGTATAACTGGGATTCCGCCTTGGTGGATTGGTGCAAGCATGCACCCAATAATAAAATTTTTTGTATATATGTATAGATGACAGTTTTTGCATTAAACAGCTTACATTTGTCATTATTATTACTTAATTTTTTGAAATATGATACTTAGAATGATTTAGAAGATTTTATCAGGCTTTGCATATTCACATTGGAATTGTATTTATTAATTAAAATGTTGATTGTACTTTTGCTTTTGAGATTATAGTACAACTTTATTTAATTTCGTTCCTTGATTCGCGTTTTGTCAATGGTGTCCCATGATGGCGAATATATTTCTGATACATGTATGCCGAAAATAATAATGATAATAATAGTAATAGTAATAGTAATAATTATTATGATAATAATTGTGTAATCAGCTAGGCTCTATAGTAAATAGGAATAAATAGAAAAAATTAAGTACAATGGATATATGCAAACAATTGTTGAATTGATAATTTTTTTAAGGTATCATGTGAATTAACAAAAACCTTCATTTTCTGTTAGAGGGATGAACTGTTAATACAAAAAAACAAACAATTATTTTGATAATTTGAACAAAATTGTTTTTATTTTTTGTGGTGTTCAATGTAACAGTGAAAAGTTATTTACAAAAAATTAATTTTTTTTTGTCGATGAATTTGCATCCCCCCATCCCACTTTTTATTAAAAGTTAGGGCGTTATAAACTGGTGATATGGAGCATAAAATGCTTAACATAACTCATTGCTTTGAAATAGTGTATGGGCATTTTTTCTACCAAATTCACTAATTTTTATAAATTAGATAGCGTTAATTGGAATTACCAAGAGCCTGCAAAACATCAACTTTCACATTGTGCACTTAATGAACAACACTCGAGTTATGCTGACTTCAATTGCATTCCGCATTGAACTCCTCCAATGATTTCTATTAACTGTAACCGGACGTCCAATTAAGTCATTCATTTAGATGATGGCGCTTCAGCATAAATAAAGGACTGAGTTCGCATGCTACAATGTTTGTCCAACTTTTTTGTTGGTCGTTCGGTGTTGAACTATTTGATAAGTTATTAAATGGTTGCGTTCAATCGAAGACAGCGAGCGAAACCATGTGGATTTTAAACAGCTTTGCTCAAAGTGAACAAACTTTTGTATATCTTCTTGGGCGTAGAGTTTTGTAAGCGTAAAGTGGAATGGAATGCACTAAACGGAAAGAATGAAAGGAAGTTGCTAACTTCAATATAATTTCTTTATGCACACATGAAAAGGTGCTATTTAAATATGAAATAATTTATTTATTGAATTGTGTTCGAACTGTTTTTTTTTAAATTATGTCATGGCATTTAAAAGCTTATTGGGTATGTATTGTATTGTTTATATTATAACGATCTTTTTTATTCCACTCTGACATTTGTTTATAATTATAGCAAATTGATATTTTAGTTAAAACGTTTTCTATAATATTATGGAAAGCGCTTGTTACAATGGGGGTGGGAAATTATTTGTTTCAAGTTGAATTTGTACAAGTGTTTGTCTAACAACTGTCAATTTGTAACGTATTTTTCTTCCCCCACCCCATTGTGCTTTTAGTCGTAGCAACCAATTTGAACATTTTGATGTTTCTATTCTGTTTGCATTCCAGTCCGAAGCACTTAAATGTTTAAAAAAAATTTTTTTAAATCGGATTTAAACGTATTGTTTTGGAATGCTAATGATTGTGAGGATTTGACTAGTTCCATTTTATAATAATGATAATTTTCTTGATTTCTACCTCAACGTGGACTAAGACTACAGGAATCGGGTACACAGCGGTATAACTGCGTTTCTACCTTGACGGTTGGGTGCTAGCATACACCTAGTAGGGTACTTGAAAGATAGTTTAAAGTATACTTATACCATATGTAGCTACTGGGCAATGAGAGATAATGCAGATAAAACAATCAGGTGGCGTCGTTATTTCGGTATTATTCCGCGTTTATTACGCTTATGAAGCTATTGAAGTCGATCATTTAATATGCCGTACAAATATAGAAATACTGAAGAGGTAACTAGATCACCAATTAAATGAATGAAATTGAATTATTAATTAATCATTAATAAAACGATCAACTACGATGGCTTGATAGGCATAACGAACGTAGAATAATAAAGATTTTGTTTAATTGACGGTATCCTTGTGACGGCACCACTGTTTGTAAAGATTGACGAGGCCGCCTGATTTTTTATCAGGAATATCTCTCTTAGCCTATGGTCTGCATATGGTGTATATATATATATATATCTTAAGATACCCTTCAAGTACCATGGATGTATGCTTGCACCCATTCACCGAAGCGGAAGCCCAGTTATACCTCTGTTCACTCGGTCCCTGCTGTTATTAGTCTAGATGTCTGTAGGCACCTAATTCAGGATGGACCACATGGAGGAGGATTAGTCAGTTATATCACCATTATTGGAAATTGAAATTTTATAAGCATTACTCAAGTTCTCAGAATCATTAGTATCCCTAATTTACGATAGTGGCAATAATTATGTTTTCGTATCTCTATGTGGTGACTTATGGTTAGGAATTGCATTTCGAAATTGTAAACGATGGTTTCAATCGTCTGATTATTGCTTTTTGAATAGTCATATTATATGAGAGCAACAGATTGCCTGGTTGCATCCATAGCACTTCCGTTTATCAAGTTCTATTAAAAGAATCAGTGAATCAGTTTAATTTTAATGGTAACTAGGGTTTGAACTTTTTGGATCTTCTCCATTATACCAATAAGGTACAGTCATCTATACAGAGTCTTTTTGATTAAGGCATTTTACCAAATAATAATAATAATATTATTATTATTATTATTAAGCTTTAATATCTCACTAGAGATACATTCAGCATAAAATACATTTTTACCATCAATATAAAAAAAGTAGTAGTACAAATAATGGGATCAAAATAAAATAGAATGTCATATGTTAATGAATATAAATATAGTCTATATAGTATACATGTGATTTAAAAAAATATATTCAAAATTGCTGTACATAGAATAATGAGTCACTATAAAGCACACTTGTACTGTGAGATGTCCAAATTAGTTCAAATGAATGCGTAGGTGGAACAATTCCTACTTTGATAGGTTTCTTAGTAGTTCAATTTTGTTTGATTCTGGATTGGTTAATACTCTGGATAAGTAGGGCAAACATGAATTTTTGTATTGATTAGTTTTGGCTAATCAATAATAAT
The DNA here is from genome assembly GCA_025895645.1 of Cardicola forsteri. Classification (NCBI taxonomy): domain Eukaryota; kingdom Metazoa; phylum Platyhelminthes; class Trematoda; order Strigeidida; family Aporocotylidae; genus Cardicola; species Cardicola forsteri. The sequence continues at coordinate 115,441 of JAKXYG010000489.1, read as the reverse complement.
AATAATAAGTATCTAGACTAAGATAGCGGGGACCGAGTACACAGAAGGATAACTGGTCTTTCGTATGCATAGGTGGATGCAAGCATGCACTTAGATTAGTTTAAAGGTATCTTAAGGTATACAGTATGTCATGTAGTTATTGAGCTAAAGGTGATAATTTTGACAAAAATTCAAACGGTTTTGCCAGTCTTTGCTGTCGAATAGCCAAGAAACGTTTCGCTTGGTTACGTGCATAAAGTTATTGGAAATAATTGTTCAATAGGTTCAATGACCACAATCAATACTAATAATAATAAGTTTTATTTTATTAAAAACAATAATCTATATTGGACCAATTGGCGGATGTTTTTTTTTGATACAACGAACAATGTCCTTTTTATTAGCCTAGTTAGGCGGTAGGGGAAATGATTGTTATGTAGATCGTTGAGGTTACTAACATTTACTTAAATGCTTTATTAATATCTGTCTATATATACAAATGTATTACAGCCTTGTGACTAATTTTATCTGTTCTAATATTAATTGCTAGAGATTGTAATATTTCTAATTGCAAGTCTAAGATGGTTTGTTAAGTGATAATGATCTATTTTATGTTTAAATGATTGTTATTATTTAAATGTTTTATTTAATTTAAGTGAAAAATAATTAATGGTTTGAATCTAATTAATGTTGCACAGCCATTTCAAAATGGCTGAGTGGTAACACGTCTAATTCCCAAGCCAGTTGTTCATATTGGAATGTCCGTCGTTTTTCTCTATTTGTCCTTGTTAATTATAGGTCGAATTAATAAACGGCGTAATTTTTTTAGTATTTTTTTCAAAAAAAACCCAATAATATTACTGCTTCTTCATATACAAAGAATGACTGTTATTGATTTTTATGTGGTTTAAAAGAGATATTGTATTGTGTATGTTTTTCTGGTACATTCACTAATTTGAAACTGATCTGTCAAATTCATTTTTTCTTTTGATTTAAATGTGCCTGTTAATCATGTCGGTTCGACATTGTTTTTGCTACATTTCGACACTTTTCTAGTGAAACGAACATGTTACAAGTACATATATTATTGAATGCAATCCTTTTTTTTTCAAAGGCGCAGTAGATTGTAATTTTGGACAAAATCAACACGGATGAAAAATATTGTATTGATGTAATTTAGTGAGAGAACAATTCTTTGGTAAATTTGAAAATATTAACTATGATTCTGAGGATTTGCATAATGCTTATCTAGTCTTAATTGCCAATGATGGCAATAATCCTGGCTGTCCATCATTGTGGACTACGTGCCCATGGCCATATAGACTGATGACAACAGGGATCGAGTGGATAGCCGTATGACTGAGTCTTCACTGGACTCCGGTTTAGTGAATGACTACTACATGCCGGTTAGGCTTGCGGATCTGTTAACCGACGTCAAGCCCCTAATTCCCCCGACAACCGTCGCCTTATTAATTCATGTGAACACTCGCATCGTCGCAAGAAAGCGGTCTCCTAGCCAAGAAATTTCAATTCGCGTTCGACAACTTCTTGGTATAGGAGTTTAGGGGATGCTTTTGCCAACTGGGAACCAATGAAGAGAGTTGGCTCTCTGCTTCCAACTTTTGTTGTTATTGTTGTTGCCGTTTGCATTATATTTGCCCAATTTGGCACATTTTCACGTTAGCCATTTGTCCAATCCACCCACCCCTATCATACATACAGATTTGTTTCTTGTGCTATTTGAAATTGCCCGATCACTATTGGCTTCACTATCCTGTTGCAAACGGTCCCTATCGTTTCGTCTACGACTGGCGTAATTCGTCAACGCTGCTTGGCCTACTTCTTATCATCCAACTTGTTTGTCGCGCTTTGTGCCATTTGACCGGCGTTGACTTCGATTCGGCTGCCATTGGACGAGATCAGCTGTTGTTCGAAAGTATCGATCGAATTGACGACCGTTTGAAATGCCGAGACAAATTGGCCGTGGTGTCGAAGGAGTTGGGTAAGCTTTGCGCGCGAGTGTTTATTCATCCATTCATTCATTGTGGTTGGTACCACAGTCACGTCTTCATACATTCTATATTTGTACTATATATTGAAATGATTGACTTCGATGGCCTGATAAGCGTAACAAACGGACGACATCCTTGTAACGTTGCCACTGTTCGCACAAATTGCCAAAGCCGCTTGATTTTTTTATTTTTATGGAATACTAATGACCCTGAGGATTTGAGTAATGCTTATAAAGTCTCAATTTCTAATGATGGTGATATTCCTGACTGTTAGTCCTCCACGTGGTGCATCCTGGACTAGGTGCCCCTAGGCATGTAGACTAATAACATCAGGGTCCGAGTGCACAGCGGTATAACTGGGCTTCCGCTACGGCGAGTGGGTGCGAACATACACCCAGGATACTTAAAAGGTATCTAAATGTATACGTATATCATATGTAGCCCTTGGGCTAAGGGAGATAACCCTGATAAAAAATCAGGCGGCCTCGTCAATCTTTGCGAACAGTGGCGACGTCACAAGGATGCCGTCTATCAACCAAGAAACTTTGTTATTCTTCTACATTTGTGTTACGCTTATCAAGCCATCGAAATCGATCGTTTGCTATGTTGTATAAATATGGGAAATAATGAAGAGGTGACCACGTCACCAACCAAAATGAATGAATGAAATGATTTTTTTGTAAGGTTTATCTACCTTAGCCGAACGGCTACATACCTTACGATACCTCTTAAGTATCCTGGTTGTATGCTTTCATCTACACACTAAAGCGAGAATCCAGTTATACCGCTGTGCATTCGGTCCCTGCTGTTATTAGTCCAGGAAGCACTACTGTTAGGAATACCATCACCATTGGAAATAGAAACTGTTAGGATTTAGAGTTCTCACTTTGCCCCCGGACATTGTTTAACCTTTGAATGCTCATTTTGTTTGACCTCTGCTTGTAATGGTCGAACGTTTGTTGTAGTGCGACAAATGGCTGGCTTCTCTTGCAATACGCTCGAAGATATCGTTTCAGGATTTGAGTAATGTTTATAAAGTCTCAATTTCCAATGATGGTGATATTCCTGACTGTTCCTCCTCCACGTGGTGCATCCTGGACTAGATGTCCCTAAACATCTAGACTAATAACAGCAGGGTCCGAGTGCACAGCGGTATAACTGGGCTTCCGCTACGGCGGATGGGTGCGAACATACACCCAGGATACTAAAAAGGTATCTAAAGGTATACGTATACCATATGTAGCCTTGGGCTAAGGGAGATAACCTTTACAAAAAATCAGGCGGTCTCGTCAATTTTTGCGAATAGTGGCGACGTCACAAGGATGCCGTCTACCAGCCAAGAAACTTTGTTATTCTTCTACATTTGTGTTACGCTTGTCAAGCCATCAAAATCGATCGTTCTACATGTCGTATAAATATGGGAAATAATGAAGAGGTGACCACGTCACCAACCAAAATGAAATGATGAATGACATTTTGCTTGTCATAAAGGGTATTTTTAGTTACAAATTTAGGAATTGTTGTATTTTGTTGTGGTCGGTGATGTGGCCATCTCTTCATTATTTCTATATTTGTGTAGCAATTGAATCCAATGGCATAGCAAAAGTAGGACAAAAATGAAGTTTTTCGGCCGATAAAAGGCAAAGATTGACGAGGCCGCCTGATTCTCTCTCTCTCTCTCTTTCTTTATTTGACATGCCTTTATGCTCTGAAGACTTCCTTTATAATTCTAAATAAATGTATTATAAGACGTAAAATGTAGGATGAATTTACTTTATGTATTTTGTTGTGCTTGTATCTATTTTTGTATAGTAATTAATGTTAAGATCAAGGCTTTAATTTTATTATTGCATATATGTATATATATAATTAAATTTCCGCATATAAATTTAATTCCTGTCACTTTGCTACCAGTATATACAAACCAAATATACAATCGATAAGTAATGTCATGTTCTACATTTGTACATTACATTAAACAATTCAATCCGATGGCTTGATAAGTGTGTGCAACTAACGGAGGAGGATAACCAAGTTTCTTGGCCTGTTAATCGGCATCATTGAGACGATAGCACCTACATTTGCCAAGATTGACTGGTTTTTTGTCAGGATTATCAGTAACCCTGTTTGCAATACTGGATACGGAGTTGATTGTGTTTAGTTATCGGATTATTCACATTGTAACGTGCTCACCTTTATTTACGTATTTCATGTGTGCAATAAAAATGTAGTTTAAATGTTTTACTTTGAAACATGATTTTCAGTAGTGGATATTTTAGCTAAGTCAAACTTTGGCTTACATTACTGCCAATGGTGGGGATCGAACCCATGTTCAGTTGGGTTCAAATCGAGCTCCGTAACGCTAGGGTTGTTTTCGGCAAATTCCTTTCTTAACTACTCCTTTAGAAGAAAAGCCCAGTTATACCGCTGTGCTCTCAGTTTCCAATCCATATTAGTCTAAGATGAACCACATGACGAGGATTGCGGAATCAGATATATTACAATTATCGTAAATTGAAGTATTACTCAAATCTTTAGGACTATTACCGTTCCACAGTAAATTTTTGTTAGGTTGTCCAAACCCATACAGAAGACGATGATTGGATCTAAAGGAGAGCAGGGGAGCATTTAGTAAAGATCGCATTCAGTGCCCGTAATGCTCACCCAGTTTCGAAAGCAGCGTTCTAGCCAACTAATAATATAAAATTATAATAAAAGTTGGTGGCAAAGCCACCTCTTTATTAGTTTTAAGTTCTCATAGTTTCCCCGAATAATTTCTTTACACTGTTTATGGTTTTCGCATGCGTGCATATATATGTGAGTGCGGGTCAAAATATAGTGAAGATCGTCCCGAACAGCATCCATCCAAGTACGTTTCTGACCACCTTTCCTTTTCTTCCAATCGGCATTTGGACATGCCAAGGTTACGGAACGTGAGATTGCATCAGGAGTTTTAGGAAGAACGTGAGCAAACCAACGCAATCTACGTTGTCTCGATACCAAGGAAGGAAGTTCATGGAATTGGAGGTCATCTCGAATTTGGTGGATATTGATTTTTTTTGTCCAGTCTCTTGATATGGATGATGATAATAATGATAACGAGACTAATAATATCAGAGACCGACTGCGTAGCGGCATAACTGCACTTTCACTGGACTCCCGCTCAATGAAAAGGTGCAAGCATACACGCAAGATGCTTAAAGGGCATCTCGAAGTATCCATATACCATATTTAGTGTGTGCATTTGTCAACCTTAGCAAATATAGCATCGATTGCATAGTTGAACAAAAGCAGAGCAGCCATACTACCTTGACGGACACGAGCAAATTTTGAACTGTTTTGTAGTAGATTTGTTGCAAATACGAATTGCAGCAGTTGAGTTCTTGTACAGAGCACGTAGGAGATTCACAAATTTCATCGGAGTTTCGTTACGTAACATAGCTATCCAGAGTCGTTTTCTGTTCAGCGAGTCGAAAGCTGAAGAACTGTGTTAGAAATGGATTGATTTTGCAGTTAGCCTGTTGTGATTTCAGCGTGGTTTAACGTATGACGAAAGTGAAGTAAACAGTTTTCGTTTGAGATGCCAAGCGATCCAACTTTAACTTTGTTATCACGGTAGAGTTGTTCCAATTTCTTGTATACTTTCCCATTGTCATTATGGTGACCAGAAACCTCTATCTCATCTGCTACAGAATCCCAGTGTCTCTACTTATCCTCTTCATAACTTTTTTGAAATTCCGTACGCAATGATCTTACTTCATTTTTTCTCATGGTTATCTTTGCTTGTGTACCAAAATATCGAGAATTAGTGGACATCCAGTTTGGCCTTTTTACGTTGATTAAACGGGAGAACACCAAACTAGCTGTGTCGATCTTTCGTTTCCGAATGTTCCAGGATCGATTTATTCCCATACCACAACTTGAAACAACTGGAGCTGATAAGTAAGCTTTGGAGAACTTATTACCATAGTCGCTATGTCAGTAGAGAATAATGCGGAGCAGGAATATTAGAGACAATCTTTATCATTCTGAGACGTAGACGAGGCGAACAAGAAACAAGCGAATGATCGGTATCATTCTCGCTACCTGTTCGGCAACCTCTGTATGCGCGGGAATTGTTGATTGTACTGAACCAGCGTTTGCTAACCAAAACGTAATCATTTTGGGAAGAATATCTACCACAGCTTGAACGAAATGTTGTCAGATGTTTCGCGTGGTATTGGAAAAATGTATTTGTGAGAACCGTGTTGCACCTAGCCGTGAATTCACTTAATCTTATTCCGTTCTCGCATTGTTCGCGCGATTTTGTCCAAGGGCCAATTCAGGGTCGGTTAACATCGTCCCTGCAAACTCTGCCATTAAAATCTCCCCCAATAACAACGATTTGCGATAAGCTTTTGAGTCGGGAGTACAAATCTTCTAGTTGCTCGTAAAACTCATCTATTTCTTTTTTACTATAATTACTGGTTGGAGCATAAGCATTGATGACTGCCATTAAGTATTTGGATGCCTTAAAACGCGCAAACGCTAATCGTGAAGATATGCCCTTCCAGTCAATTAACGCACCGGAAGATATTGGGGATAGACAAAATGCTATCCCGTGGTGTACTGGATTTGATGCACAAGATGATGGGAGAAATAATGCAACAACTGTCCCAATCTGACATCAATAGCACAACCTGGCATATTTTCCTTTTATAATATTAAAGATTTGAGTAATGCTTATAAAGTCTCAATTTCTAATGATGGTGATATTCGTGACTGTTATTCCTCCACGTGATGCATCCTGGACTTGATACCCTAGGCATCTAGACTAATAGCAACAGGGATTGGATGTACAGCGGTAATACTGAGCTTCTGTTTTTGTGGGTGGGTGCAAGCATACATCCCGGGTAGTTAAGATATATGTAGACTGGACTGGGAGAGGTAACCCTGACATAAAATTAGGCGCCCCCATCAATCTTTGCAAACAGTGGCGACATTACAAGGATGCCGTCTACCAGCCAAGAAACCTTGTTATTCTTTCACATTTGTTACGTCATCGAAGTCGATTGTTTAAGATGCCGTAGAAATATAGAAATAATGAAGAAGGAGCTAAATCACCAACCACAATACTGTGTGGAAGATGTTCAATTGATTAAATCTACGTCGAGACTGGAACCGAATCTCATACGGTTAAGACACATAAAAATATGTTTTTGATTATGGATTATTATTATTAATATTATTGCAAAACAATTTTTCTTTAAAATAAGCATGGAGCAACATGGTAACAAAAACAGCAAAAACAACAACAACAATAAAGTTTTGTAATTAAAAAAAACATGGGACGAAAAATAATTCTTATGGTCTACCCGAAACCTTTCTTTTACCGTCATGAATTGTCCATTCCAAAACCATTTTTGCTTGTTTTTGGACGATATACGTATAATTTGACCAAGTAATTTTCTTCTTCCAATTGTATGCCTTTGCTTGCCAGAGTGGCGTCATTTCATTATCAATGCAGATTTTTACAGAACCCAAGTTACCAACCTTGCTATCAAACCCCCCTCATTTATCCAGGCTTGGGACTGTATCGATTGGTATTATTATACAATCTTCTCTAGGTGGATAAATCCGATAAATTAGTTTTTAAATTTTCTTTCGACATTTAATCTTTTATTTGCAATCGGATGACAATCGATATACAGAAAATCAATATCTATTCGTTGAATGTACTTTTTGGCAGTTAAGGATATTTCAATTTCTAAAACATATTATATTTTATGCATTTTGTGACAAAATAAATGTATTTTCAATTATTATGTATGTCATTTGTCATTTTTGCAACAATAGCGAATTATGTTTTTTTGTTTTTATATTTGACCTTCAAAATAATGTTTTTTTTATTGTGTGCTGTAAAACGATTCAAGAGATCGGATGTGGTGGGATTAACGCATACATGGTTACAATTCGAACAATTATCGGTGATTTGACAATTAGCAGTCAGTTCTCAAAATTGGTAGCATTCTTATCTAATTGTCTGTAAAGAGACCTTTGGCAATTTCATTTTATAAATCCCGTTAAGTTTAAATGACAGTATTTTGTCGATTTATCCACTTGATAATCTAACCTCAACAGTTTATTTCTTTATTGTAGTTTTCTTGAATATTGCTTTGATTGTGATTGGGTTAGGCCAGGATGCCGGAAGGTTCTAGTAGTACATTGTTGGGCATGGGTTTGTCTTCGCTATAGTATCTACTTGCCTAAAATGTTTGTATATCAACCATTCATACTTAATGATACTTAATAAAATGGTCAAAAACTAAGTAATTATGCTTATTTTTATGTTGTAGATTGCATGCACAGACTGGTTAGATCAACCGGTGATGGTTTTTCATCGTGTTCGATTATTCAATCAAAACACCAAGATGTTTTGCATCGCATTGCTTCTTGTTCCAACTCTTCCTTTCCTCATTTGATTCGTTCCTGTCATCCACCAGACACGCCGCTACCAATATACGGTTTGCATTGGTTATCTGCCAACAAGTCGGAGTCTGGTTTTGTAATCAGGGCAGATTTGGTTAAGTCCAATCAAAGTTCTTCCTATCGATCAACCAATCAAAATGACCCATTCAGTGGTCAGTTAAAATTGATGAGAAATCAATCCGAGATTAAATCAAATTGGGCCAAATCCAATCAAAATTCGATTTCTTCGCCAACTAATAGAAAAGATTCTTTCAACAGTCAATCCAAATCGAGTAATTATCGATTGGATAAAAAAAACATATTTCAATTGGGATCTAGCTCGAACACGTCGTCTACATTGAGCCTCGATGGATTTGAATATGACGAAATTGAATTTAACGCCAACTTCGATCTGTGTCCATCGAAACAGGACGATCTTGCGTCCGACGCTGTTGCAAACGACGACTATGACGAACAGAACAATTTGATGCACCTACTCGACACGCTGTCGTCTCTACTCATTGCCAAATCGTCTGACTGCGCTAAATCGACGCCAACTTCGTGCGAATCCAAACCCCACTCTGAATTTGGCGAATTGTCAGCCAAAGCGTGTACACTGACCAAGGAATTGGGCCGACTCGAAGATTTGCTTGATCGGTTGCTATACAAATTGCAAGCCAATCAAATTCAGTTGGATCAGGCCGAAAATAATTTGGACTTTGTGTGGCATCTGCACGATCATTTAGACGATGATGATGATGATGATGGCGGCGGCAAATCCGTTGTTGATACTGTCCAGTCGAACGTTGTAGACATAAGCTCCTCGATAAATCGTAGGATGATGGATTCGGGACTGGGTCAGTCGGTTTTTGGAGATGAATGCGCTTCTGTTTCTGACGTTGGTGTCAACTGTAGGATGCAACACCAAGAACAACACGCGGCAGATTGGAGGATGAATGGTGCCTTGCCCTATTCCAGCCTATTTGCCAACAAATCGAGAAAGCGCGAAGCAAGTTTGGAACCCAAGTTCGAGTCGACTCAAACGACTTGGCAAAACGCAGCCAAAGTAAAACGGCTGTCCGATTGTGTGCCGGTCGACGATCGTCAACTGGATCACGAAGAATTTTTGCATCCTGGTAAGTTGATGTGGCCATTGCACTTTCATTAGTCTACACCACTGTTCCATCCTAGTCAGTTTCTGTGTACAGGACATGCAGCATATATAACACGATTGGGGTCAATACACATTTGTAGGGCTGTTCACCAAGGTTGATGAGACTGACTAGTTTTTTGTTAGGATTATCTCCGTTTGCTCAACGGCTTCATATTGTATACGTATACTTCAATAAACGCTGGGTAGACGTTACCTGCTATTTGTTTTCGAAATGGAGGAAAGTTAGAGTGAATGGCTAGCAATTATCTATACAACTCCTAAACTAATTAGTGTTGAAAACGTATTTATTAAAGTAAAATATCTGTAGCAATTAGATAACTCAAAAAAAACTCAGTTTAAACAAGATATATACAATATGATATAATAAATAAAATGCAATTATAATTTTATTAATATCTACTGTTAATGTAAAAAACAGTATAAAAGTTGAACTTGTTCCAAATTACAAATCGGGTAAAATTATTAATATAAAATATAACGTCAAATATGAAAAATACAGAACACGTGGTATATTTTGGTTACCAAATGATTGATTACATAATAAAGAACAAAATGTTTAATAATTAATATGATCGCCTTTCTTTTTAACCACTTGATTAAGGCGGTTTGGAATGCTGCCGATGAGATTGTTGATATATTCTTGTTTCATCTCATATTGAACAACAAACTGAATACGATCACACAAATCCTCAATTTCAATTTGCTTACTGATGTTGCGCTTTACCTTACTGAAAAAATTTTCAATAACATTTATGTCCGGACTGTTAGGTGGTAATTGAATAAAAGAATTTTTTTTTCGATTTTAGCTCATCTAATATCTAAATGAAAATATAAAACAAATAGAGTAAACCTAGATAAATAAGACATTACCTTTTTGGATGTATGACATGAAAAACTTCCTTCCTTCATGACACAAAATTTTCACTATCTAAGGTACCGGATATAATTTTCCATTTGATAGGTTGATTGTACTTAATACGAAACCAACACATCACTTTCCGAGGGTGGGCTTTTTTCTAGCCACTGGAAGTAAATATTTTAGAAAATTAGGTCCGCATAATACTTTTTTCGTACTTAAATGGCTCATTGCGAATCAGCAAAATATACAGAGCGCCAATAAGACAATCCACTTGTTACAAAACACAAATCTATATTCGTTTTGTTTTTTTATTAATAACTGGTTTAACTATTGGTGATTCACGTATGAAACCAAATTCTTTTGTACTGCTACTCATCGTCCAATAACTAAATTCTTGTAAATTATCTTTTACAATATTCGAAATAGGCTTGTTGTAATTTTTTTAAGATTGCATTAAAACTTTTCGATGATCAGTCTTACTTGATTTTATTTTTATTCCAACATTATCATAGTTTCGTGGTTTTTGTCCATCGAAAACACGATAAATTGTTGTAAGACTTACTCTATATAATTCCGCTAGCTGTTTAGACAAAAATCTATAGTTTTTTAATCTTTTTATAACATGGTAATATTTTCTGTCGTTGGTATTCATTTTACAGAACGAAAACAGATAAGTGAATTAATCGCATTCTCAAGGTTAATTATAATTTAAAATTAAATTTTTTAATTACCAAAAAAAAAATTTATTTTAAGAAAATAATTAATAATTTTTTAAACATATTTTATGTAATTACACGTTTATTTTTAATGAAATTAAGCACACAAAAATTATGTACATTCAGCTTATTATCCACGTTTATATGAGCGTTGTTTTTAGAATATGCTATTTTGGTCGACTCAGCATTTTAAAATAAATATTTCTAAGTAAATATAAAGTACCTGTTAAATATTTTACATTATTTAAAATTTTTAATATTTATTTTTGCCAAAAAATAATTAGAGGTAAATTAATTTAGGTTAATTTTTATTTATTTTTCAACACTGATTTATTCAGAAGCCGTATATATAACATTACAAAAATCCTTTTGCTTTTAAAATGAGGCTGGGGAAACAAGATAGCAGTAACAGCAAAACCAACAACGAAGTCTCATAAATTGGAAAGATGGTGAGGCAACAAAATTATTCCCTGTACTCGAACACGTCAAAATTTAGACAAAGTTTGAATCCCATTGAAACATTCGGTTCAATTGCCAAGTTTTATGTGGTTTGCCCCAACCTGTCTTTTACCATCTTGCCCAATCCAAAACCGCTTTTGCTGGTCTTCTGGGCGATAAACGTAGAATTTAACCTAGTAATTTTCTTCGTCTAATTGTAATAATGTCATGTAGTGATTGAGTCACGTAATCTTTCAAATACCGATGAAGAACATCCACCATTTTGTTAATCTTGTCTGTTCGCATGCACGTTTCACCTCCTTACATTGCTATAGGAATGATTAATAATGCGTGGAACAGTAGAAAATATAAAGGGTCCAACTCAAGACAACTTGTTTGCACTTTGTTGAAAAGAAGCAACGAGTTAATTTTACTGATGTGTGACAATATAGGTATGGCTTGTGCTGCCTATGTGTATGTATATATAGTTATTAACGTTAAGTTAATTACATCGTATTTTTTGTATACTGATTCTTTATATGTTTGTGACTGAAGAGGATATACGAAATGAATTCATATCACAGTTTACGGCTTCTATTATTATGCTTTAAATAATTTTGTTTAATTAAAAAATGGTAATTTTAAAAGTACATTTTGCAATGTTGCGTAATAGGGTTATTCATAATATTATTATAAATTCATATATTTAGGTTGTCATCTTTAATAATAATATTATTAATATTGTTCTTAGCATAATACTCTGTGCATGTTTAAAATTTTTTTCATTATTATCATCGGGGATAAACACCCCCCACCGGTTATTATCACTCAGGGAAGTCCAAAAAACCCAAAACGTCAACTTTTGTAGTGTCTACTTAAAGAACGACACTTCAGGTGTGCTGACATTAAATGTTAATTACTTTTCTCGAGTTAAAACCCTCCAATATTGTTTGTTGGCTGCATAGGGTAAACAAACGGATGCCCATTTAAATAATTCATTTGGACGAGAGGGTTTAACATAAATAAAAGGACTGAGTTCGCATGCTATAATGTCTGTCCTGGCCCTCTTTTTTATCCGGGTAATGGATGCACCGGTTTTAGAAAAAGATTTTTAAGTTTTCAAATTGTAAAATATAATTTACAATTTACTTATATATATATATATATATATATATGGGATGACACTATGTTTCGAAGATTGTTTTATTACTTCAAAATAAAGCTTGATCACTATCATCTATTTCATCATTGTTTTGTGTGTAACCCACTAACATTAAATCAAAATCAATTGAAATTATACTAGTGTTAGAACAGTTAAAGAATTTCAATCAAAGTATACCTAAATAAATTGTGTATCCCCGTGTGTTCGTTCTATATTAATTCAACAAAAATACAATAATTTATCGATTGCTATTCATAATTGTTTAGTTGGAATCGATATTCGTTTCATCTAGCAACTTATTGCTTAACAGGAAACATTGTTCAACACAAGTAGGCCCACTTAGCAATTAGCCCCGTAGATTGAAATCCCCATTTTGTGGTGGTGTGACTTTGATCGATTAATATCTGGCATTAACTGTTCTAAAAACTTCAAACTGATTCTTAGTTCTCGTGGATTTCTATCCGTTGGGATGCAATCTGATCTTAGATCTTAATAAATTATGTACTGAGTGTACAGGGATCACAATTGGGCTTGAACCTTAGTAGACGACTGGTGTGAGGATACACACAGGTATCCAAGGCATTCCTTTTTAATTATTCAATTTTATGTGTTAATTATTTCTTGGTTAATTAATTTTACTGGGACGTTTTTGATTAGTCACTCATCCACCTGGAAGAGTTGTGGAAGCCAAACCGTTAGTCGGATGGAAGGGAAAACCGGGTAGCCAAGGAATAATTTGAACAGATATTGTAGCGCCCGAACTTAATCGTTTGATTTATGCCAACCCTCTCTTCGTCCAAATGAATTAGTTAACTGGGCGTTTGATTGCTTGCCATTTGAAGTTAATAGAAATTATCGGAAGGATTTGATTTGGGATGTAATTCACATTTATATATCTCAAGTCTCATTTTTTGTGAAAGTTGAAGTTTTGCAGGCTTTTGGTAAACGATAATATACGATGTGATAAACAATCCTTATTGTACAACTATGCCTAATGCACACTGGTATTGTTCGCTTATAAAATTTTTACAAAAATATAACCAATTTCTTTATATTAGATAATGTCTTAAAACCTGTTTGTATATGCGTCTGTTTATTTAATCCCCTATTATTTACTTGATTTGAGATGTAACGAGGTGAATGTGACACAGACTACATTTGAATGATGTTTACTATTTTTTTGTACAATTTAGCACATGATTGAAAACTTTTCAATCATTTGAAATGCTTGTTAATGAACGGATTTGGGTTTTTGTTGAATATTTAATGTGTTGCTGTCAACACACGTCCTGTGTAAATGAATGAAATTGGTTGTTAAACAATAACACGCGTTCATTTGTCCACTTTTATGGCTTGAATCACAAACCTATTTCGGGCAAGTGGTAATCAATTTTACTGTCCGTTGGTGGATTGGAATACTTGTCCGCAACTATTTGTACAATTCCGACATTTTATTGATTGAGTGACGTGGTGTTGCTATATTTGTACCGCAAATTATACAACCGACTCCAGTAACTTTAAAAGCACAACAAACAAACGTATTCTTGTGACAATGCCACTGTTTGCGAAGATTGACAAAACCGCTTGACTTTTTATTTGGGCTTCTCATTCCACCGGCTACATGTGTAGAAATGCTGAAAATTAATTTTTATCTGGTTACCTGTGTAATTGTCGGGTGACAAGTAACATTTTTCAATTAATTTCCATTAGTTTTAACTGCCTTTTTACTGTAAATTGGGTTATGTTTATATAATAATTATTACTATTATTATTATTTATGGTTATTGGCTTAGGTACTTTAGTAGAAGTAGCTTTCAGCACACAAAAAATTATGTACAATTATAAAAATACATTACAATTAGCAGTATGTAACATCAGTCCAAAAATAAATAAGTAAAGTAAGATTAAATTACATAAGCTAAAAAAAACAATTTCAAAATCAACGTATATTCAAAAGTCATGTTCAATATGATATATATCGAAGATTTGTGAAATAATTTATTGCTATGTTTACTAGTGTGAATGTTTTACGGGACAGGCATCTTTCAACCGAACGTCGGCCCGCATTTAGTGCCGAACCCATGTCAACTGGGTCCAAATCCAGCGCTGGACTACTCCGGCATACACTATGTAAATCTTTGATGAGATAAATTGGGCTGATTGCATGTTAGCGAACGATTTACATTAGAGTATTTATTTTGAGCTCAATTTCCTTTGGTACACAACAATCAATTTTTGTTTATGCCGAGTTGTTGCAACATGCGCAAAGATTTGAATTTGCACTATACTGTAATTGACAGATTCTTCTTTTAAGTCTTTTTGGCTTTGTAAAGTATGGGAAAATAAAATTAAACCATAAGATCATGCATTGACATTTTGGTTTCGAAGATTGAAATTCTATTCGGATTTTGCCCGAATTCCGTCATGGGAATTGTGCAGCAAAGAACTTTATGAAATGGTATCCTCTTGTGTTGTTCCATTAGCAACATTGATTTTTTTTATTCACAGACAGGGTGCCAATCTGGTACTAAATATTTCCGGACAGGCTATGGTGCAATTCCGTCAGATTTACTGAATAATAAATCTATTCGATTTAAGCCATCCAAGATTATTGTACAACAGCTGTTTCACATTCCTGTTCAAAATGATCACTAGTACATTCCTTCAACTCAAATTGACGCATATTTTGCTTTTAGGTTGAAAAGCTTAGCCACTGACTTACGACCCTGTAAATGTTTTATTTTTTATTATGAATCGTATCAATACTAATTGTTCAATGACTTCGAAAGTTAGACAGCTATTTTATCATTTCATTATTATTGTTATTATAAGAACAAATTGTAGTGGCGTTGTCGTATAAAAGTTTTACAAAACATAGGGCAGATATAAGTGGATGAAATATTAAAGACATTAATAATTAATGGGATCTTAATAATCCCAAGGGGTTTTTGAACAATGCTTATTAAGTCGCGATGATAGTGAAATGTCACAGTAGGGTTGGATAACTGGATTCACAGCTGTGCTGGCATAGATTCAATTCCCCATCGTGATCACTACAAGCGAGCCAACAATGTCTACTTCGTGAATAATGTTCTTCGTAAACAACGTTAAAACAGTAACAGCCAAATGGTTTTTGTTATTGTTACATTAAACTTCAATACCTCACTAAAGAATCAAAGTACATTTTTATCATAATAATAAAATTGCATAAAAAGAATAGTACAAACAATAGGAACAATATGAAATATACAAACTAATTTAATAATGAATATCAATGTAATTAATACGGTAAACATATAGTAAAAAAATCGAACTTATTATACATTAAATGAATTATTATAAGGCACAGTTAGTGAGTGGAAACATTAAATTAATCCTATTGTTTGTTAGAAGTTCAATTTTGTTTGATTCTAGATAAGTATGACAGACATTGATTATTCTTGGCTTTGATAAGCAGGTAAGTTTTTGTTTTTCCAGAATCCTTCGATTTGTTCAAAATTACGAAGTGACTAAGTATTGTATTAAATAATAGTTAATAATAATAATTTCACTCGCCCGACGATTAAATCAAAAATGTCAAAAAATACTATTAATTTTTATTTAAGTAGTGTATTATTTTGTACATCTTTTGCTCAATTTTGATGGAACAGATTATTCGTTTGACAATGATGGCATTTTCGATTGGTCTCAACCCATAGTTCATGGACAGCTGATCAAAACCCAAAATACAAAAATCGATCCTATTTGCCAAACCAATGAAAATGCAGCTGACAAAGTATAAAATGCCGTGTAATTCGTTGCACTTTCGGTTGAATGATTGTATGTCTTTCATTAAATCCAATAAATACTCCAATACCTGCTTAATTTAATTATCCATCTATATTATCCAATGAATTGATTTAAATTGTTATTATATTAACTTCAAAGTTGCTCATTTTAAAAAAGGTGATAGATTTTCTGCTTTTACTAACCAATTTGTTTCATGTTTATACAAGTTTCATGCACACACACACACACACACAAACCCCAAACGCTTAGCATGTTTGCATTGGAATGACATTTCCATAGACATGTTTTTTCGTATACATTTCGCAAATTTGTTTCAGTTTTTTTCGACAAATGTTTATGGAAATTCAAATGAATATATATTAAATTTTGTTTATGCTTCTTCATGTATTTCATTTATTCGAAATTATTTTGTATATTTATTTGTATCATTTCAATACAGTTTATTGCTATTTTTTTCAAAACAGGTTTTTAGTTATTTTTATTCGCAATGATTTTGTATAATGTATTTACACCATTTTTGTTCCAATATAATCCTTTATAGACATATGAAATTTGTCCACAACATTGGTTCTTCATTGTTTCTCGACTTCATGTACAAATGCATTTTGGTTGGTGACGTGGTTACCTGTTTATTGTTTTCCGTATTTATACGGCATACCAAACGACTGATTTCGGTGGCCTAATAAGCATAACAAATGTACAAGAGGAATAACATTACTTGGCTGGTAGACGGCATCCTTGTAACGTCGCCACTGTTCGCAAAGGTTGACGATGCCGCCTGATTTTTTTGTTAGGATTGTCACCCTTGGCCCAAGAGCTACATATGGTATACAATTACCTCAAGATACCTCTTAAGCACAGTGGGTGTATGCTTACACCTACGCGCCGTAGCGGAAGTCCAGTTATACCGCCAAGCAATCGTTCCCTGCTTCTATTAGTCTAGATGCTTTAAGGCATTTTTTCCAGGATGCACCATGTGGAGAACGAACGGTCAGAAATATTACCATTATTGGAATTTGAGAATTTCTAATTACTCAAATCCTCAGGATCATTGGTATAGAAATGATCATTGATATTTACACGTTTAATCTCTTGGCGGTTGATGGATAAAATAATCAAGGCATTGGGTTTTTGGATAATACCTAATCAAGTATAATGGCCAGAATGAAGTTGCATGTAGTCCCATTATGTCACCAGTCGGTTCCACGTATAAATTTGACTTTTTCAACTCTGAATGTTTAACGGCAAAGGCATCTTTTAGCTAAGCCGAACGTGGGCCCGCGTATATATATATATATATATATATATATAATTCTAAAACCTACAATATTAGATGCGCAAGCTTATGTAGAGAGCGAAGCCACCCCCATTAGTCCAGAAGCTGATGAGCCATTGGCCTTGGAGGATTAGAGGTCGTAAACTTAATCTAATTTTTCTAACTAATTTCGTTAATCGAAATTCCTGCACAACGAAAGTGTGGGACCAAAAAAAATGTGATAAAATTGGATGGTATATTTTGGACATTAATTTTCAATTTGGGGAAACAATTTTTTTTTTCATAATTATTAATTTAAACAGAATTTTAATAAAATATTGTTATTAGCTGTAATTTGATTAAATTTTTGTTGCTGTTCTAATCATTTTGCATACAATGTTTTAGCAAAATTTGGTTTATTGGAAATTGCTAATAAAGTTTTGCCAAGTACCTTTAAAAATGAATGTTAACACATTAGGATGTTCTTTTTATAATTCTAAATAAAAATATAATCGTGTTACAATTGTTACTTTTTTAATAGAATAGGTTTCAATAATACCAAAGATTTAGTTGGGTTTTTTTTCTAATTTTTGATGCTACTGAATTACGTTTTCTAAATAATAGACTCGATTGGAAATACAGGCCGTCGGTTTGGAGGCTTCGACAAATGTCCACCTGCTGAAAAGTGTTTCCCAGCCATCGAAACCAAAACCATGAATTATTTTAGTTACCTACTTGCATTAGGTTCATTTGTGTTAATTTGTATGTATTTGCTTATGTCCAGTTCATAATCAACATGAATTTATTTTGGAAATTTATGTGTTTCCACGTGGCACAGTGGGTGGTGATCTCCTATCTAATTCTACAATCCAAATAGCGATATCAAGTAGGGAACCTTTGTTAGGTCACGCTAGATCAACCGATGCAATCAACACGTCGATTCTAATATTTTCTATTGTTTAGAAAATACAAAATAATTACCATTATTATTATTATTACGGTACAAGTTAATGTTATTAAAAGCTTTTGCTAAATAATAATTGATTTCCACAAGATGCAGTACTATCTCCGTTTTTATTTTCACTGTACGTAGATCCACTGCAAGTGCCATAGCCATCACATTTGTTTAAATTTGCCAATGATATGATCTTGTGCACAAAAATTTCTTCAAATAATAATCTAAAAGAATCTGAAAATTCTGTTAATAAAATTGAACAATGGTCTACTAACTTTGATATCAATTTAAATCAATCGAAATGCAAGCTGGTTAAATTTACAACGAGGCGTCTAAAAGAAACAATGGAATTAAACAAAACATTCAAATTAAATCAAACAAACATATGCACCTGTAACAAAATTAAGTATCTCTTTATTCTAATCCACCATGGAAAATATAGCTCATTTTTAATTGGTGAAAATTGGGTATTTTTTCTCATCGGGTTAATTTGTACTGGAGCTATAATTGGATATTTTGGGAGTACCGTTTAACGTAAAAATGTTTGCACCTACCTCATTTTGAAATAGCGTTTGTTTCTTTATTAAACTATCCATATTTCAACTGCAGGGTTCTAAATGGAAACCAACAGTGTTCCACATTACTCTGTATCCAAACAAAACTATGTCAACTAACAATTCACCATGCAAAAGAATTTATATATGTACGTTTTATTAGAAGCTGGTACCCAAGCTAAATGTTTATTTGCTTTACCGTGTTTCCATTAAAATCATTAACTTAGCAATATTTTGTACCCCTTGAAAATTATATCAATAGGTGTTTTGTTTAAAAAGTGAATTTAAGTAGTTCCTTCATTTTTATGTACTGCATTTTTGATTAATGGGGCCATGCACACACAATGTAATTAGTTCACACAACAGTGTATTTTGTTTACTATTTAAATTTTTTGTACTAATTTTCGTCTAACGCACATTGACTTCATTCATGAGATTTTTTTTAATACAACGAAATATTTATATAAATTGATGGGAATTTTTTGTTTTAAACAAAATGCACACTTTTTTAGGATTATAATTTATTTGAAAGCAAGCATACATTTTTGCATTAATATGGATGGGTTACATCTTTCAAAGTATCTAAATAATCCTGAGGATTTGAGCAATACTTACAAAGTCTCCATTTTTAATAAAGCCAATATTCCTAACTGTTGCTTCAATATGCAGTATTATTGACTAGGTAAATCTAGACTAAAACAAAAAAAATCGACTGCACGGTGGTACAACTGTAATTCCGTCTTAGCAGATGAGTGCAAGCATATACCCAGGGTACATAAAAGGTATCTTATTGTGTATTTTACATATAGCCGTTAAGCCAATAGAAATAATCTTAACAAATAATCAAGCGGCTTTGTTAATTTTTGCAAACAGTGGCGCCGTCTAAGATGCTAGCTGAGAAACTTTGTCATTCATAGAAAGCCATTGTATTCAATCCTTTAATATCTTGTACATAATATAGAAATAACAAATAATTGACTAACTCACTAACCATAACAAATAAATAAATAACATCATTTGTTTGTCTCCAACTGAACACAACGGTTAATACACGTTTCCAATTTACATAATTCCTAGTCTATAGTTTTTCACTCCCATCCAACCGTATATTCCTTGTGATTTTTGCTACATTTTTATACTGATAATAACTCATTAAACAATAACATTGTAACAAACAGAAATTTGAAGATTTTCAAAATTTAAAATCTTTTGCACCTTTGTTTGACAGAAGTGACACAGGATTGGTTAAGTGCTTAATTCGAAATTGGGTGAATATGAATTTGAGTTCCGTCTTCGACACTAAATGCTCCGGCCTTTTTGGCTTTACAACAAATAGTGACGGATGACGTGCGAAAATGGACGTACTATTGTGCGTTGTACTATTACATTCTAATTAATTACATCTTAGACATATCTAATTCCTACTCATACATACTCTAAATAATACTTGGGGAATGTGCATCAACTAACATTATTTGCAAAAATAATTTCTAATTATAATACACAATATCATCATTCTTGCAAAAAATAGATTAATAATTGACCAATCAAGATGTAAAGTTCTACGTTTACATGTAGGCATGTATTTTTAAAATATTTTTTCAAAAAACATTAATTTAATATTACAACATTTTTATTAATAAATTTTATAAATATATTCAAAATTAAAACAACAAACATTTCTCAGTTTGCAATAAATTAAGTTTTGAATATTGCAGGCGGTTACTGTTTCATTATAATGCATTCACAAAACAAGTTTCATAAAATGTAAACTTATTTTATTATTCAAAAAAATACTAAATAATATATTTTAAAGACGAATAATTTTTTAAAAATAATTTCTGAACTAGTTACTTATTTATTGTAAATATCCGTTTGCTAAAAAAGCGTTTTTCTTCAAACATTCTAGTAGTAAAAATTTAAACGTATTGCACAGTTACTGGTGTATGGTTTTTTGAATTGAAGCATGTGTAACTTGTACATTGTGTTTGCTGTTGCATTTTAGTAGCAAAAATGTTTTTATAAAAACCACTGATTAGTTCTGTTTTTAAATTTTTTTCAAAATAGATGTGCAACTGTTAACGAATACTAATTGATTGTTTTGCAATAAAAATTAATTATTAAATAGTATAGTTAACACTAACTCCACACCAGACAATTTCAAGTCCAGTTGAAATAAAAGGAGGATTGGAGTGCAAAATTAAAAACCTGGATTCCTAAAACTACTGCAAAGTAGTAAGATTATGATTCTGATTATATGGCTTAGTAAAAACCAGTATAAAGGCTTAATGCCATAACAGTAACATGAAAAATGTTTGTTCCAACATATTCTTTGGAACTAAAGGGTTTTGACATGATTATTATCATCATTAACATTTATGAGGGATTGTTATATATGTTGTTCCCGATTGTATTTATTAACTAAATCAGAGCTCTTTGTATGCTGATAAACTTGTTGCTGTTCTGGTCTTTCGGGTGGTAAATATAGAATTTGATCAAGTAATTTTTTTCATATAACTGTAATAAAGTCATGTAGTAAACAAGAGTTAGTTTTCGTCATGATTTCATTATTTTAAGTGTGATTACGCCAGGTAATTCTTAAAATACTTCTAAGACACTGGTGAGGAAAAACATCTACCATCTTATCAATTTTGTCTGTTTGCTTCTACATTTCACTCCCAAATATTGCCGTAGGAATAATTATTAATGCATATAAACGACGTTTTGTCTTCTGGCGGATGGAAGAACATGACTATAATAATTTGAATCTATAAAAAACCGACATTGCTTTTCCAAGTCAATTTCGGTTTTTCCGTCTTTACCATTGATGCTTCCCAGATATGTCAAAGAATCAGCAATATCAATATTTTGTTTACTAATTTTAATAGATAAATAATAATATAATAAATTAATTCAAAATTATTATATACTCAACAAACAATATTAATTAATTCCATTCTTTAACGTCTGCCTATGTTGTCTCTAAACAAACTAACTGTTGTATTTACATATTATTTTTATTAGCAGCTAAAACTCAAAATTATAATTAACTAATAAGTTACTTTAGTAGACACAACATTTTAAACATAAAAAACAGATTAGCCTAATTTTGCGACAAGAAGATTAAATTTGAAATTCAAATGCAACTTAATCGTATAAAAAGATGTATCTAATTGTAGAAAGATTCGTTTAATCGCATTTATGTTTATGTAAAAGTAAAAATAATTTTTAATCACAATTTTAATTGTTATTGTTGCAACTTTTGTTGTCAATACGTTAAACTGATTTCAAAATTAAGAAACCTAGTTTCAATTTATTTATTAAAATATCGTTAATTTGGGATAAATAATTGGACAAGTCGATATATATTTTTAATAATTCTGTATAAGACAAGTTAATTGTGAATATGTTTGGACCAAGTTGGGCGGAGAAAAGACGACGATTTGAGCGCAACTGGGCATCTGCAAAACAACAACAACAAAAGTTGGTGGCAATGCCACATGTTTATTAATTCCAAATTCGCATAGCATCTCGAATAATCTCTTTCCATTGTTCACGGTTTTCGAAGACATGTAGAGATATGTCAGTCCAACCGACTTTGCCATTGTTTCCAGGATTGTGTGAAGATCGTCCAATCGGCATTTGGACAAACAAAAGTTACGATAGGTAAGATTACATCAGGATTTATACAAAGAACGTGTCCAAACCAACGCAATCCTCGTTGTCGCGATACCAATGATGGAAGATCGTGAAATTGAAAATCATTTCGAACTTGGTAGTTGCAGATTTATTTTGTCCAATCCCTTATTACATAAAAAACAGATTAGCCTAATTTTGCGACAAGAAGATTTAATTTGAAATTCAAATGCAACTTAATCGTATAAAAAAATGTATCTAATTGTAGAAAGATTCGTTTAATTGCATTTATGTTTATATAAAAGTAAAAATAATTTTTAATCACAAGATCGTGAAATTGAAAATCATTTTGACTTTTGCAGATACTTTTTGTCCAATCCCTTGATACAGAGGATGAAAAATGGGTGTTGTGCCAAATGTATCTGAGACATATTACTTCAAATCTGTTAAGTTTCTTGACCTCTGACCCCGTAAGTGTCCACGTTTCAGCTGCGTACAGGAGTACTGTGCAAACCAATGAACAGAAAATGTTCATTTTGTCTTTGGATTAATGTTTTTTCGTCTCCATAGTGGATCGACAAGCTTTCCAAACGTAAAAGCAACCAAACAAATTTAAAGGAACAATAAATACAAGACAATGATGTAAAAGCAACATAATTTTGCTGAAGGCGATTGATGAAATCTGAATAAAATTTCCAGTTTTCGATAAGCACAATTTTCAAAAATCCGACATTTTAATAGAATAATCTTGTTTCTCTATGATTTTCAGACCGAAAGGGTTTATAAGGACATAAGCGAAAGAAAAAATGTTATTGATCGTCGATTGGTGTTTTTATTACAATCGCTTTGCCTAAATTGTTTTTTTGGTAAACATTTTGTCTGAATAATAGGGTTGAAAAACGGATTGTTAATTTATATTTCTTATTTGGTTAATTAAATACGGTTATTATTTTTATTATTATTATTATTATTATTATTATTATTATTATTATTATTATTATTATTATTATTATTACTATTATAACTATTTTATGGATTTGTTTTTTATTTTAAAATATAATTTAACCTAACATTATTGGAAATGTTAAACAAAATATATTTCTTTACTAATAAAAAAGATTATACATTGAATACATTGTTATACATGATTATTTATTACACATTATTTTAAAATTTCCTAATTTTATAAAAACTAATTTACATTTAATACATCAGTGTTTAACCGTAACAATACATTACGAAAACATTTAAAAGTGAACAAGTAGTAAATGAGTTAAATATATAAAGTAAAAGTATTTAAATGTAACCTTAACCTTAAAACTATTTCAATAAGAACCTTAAGTTTAAATCTACAAAGGGACCTCAAAACATTTTAATAGTTTTATTTTAAAAAACCTATTACAGTACTTTCTTTCATTGTCATTATATTCATAATTATTTATAATTACTTTTATTACGTTAAATATTTTACTAATATATAATATACAACATCAAATACACAAACATATTTTTACATTATTATTGAAAAAAGTTAAATTTAAAAAAAGTGTTAAGTTATACAATAATTACAAAAAAATGCTTTGCTAATGCTTTTGTAAATTAGTTATAAAATAATGTTTTAAAATAATCAGTTTATTAAAAATACTATATTAAACATTAATAATAATAGTAATTATTATTATTGTTATATAAACTTTTACTTAAGTTAAGAGTAAAACAGAATAAAATGTTGCAAAGCAAAGCAATCTCTAAAATACCAAATATAGATAATACACTAATACCCGTACAGCACTCGAGTGGAACCTGAATGGACATAGGTTAAATTTCCATTACATCTAAAATAAACAATTTCAAGGTTATCCAAAACTGACCTTTTTATAAGCAATAGAAATAACATCAGGATAAAAAAAAGTTTCCCTTTTATCATAATATTATTTCTATTGGTTTTCCTAAAGGTCGGCTTTGAATAACTTTGATATTTTAGAATTGTTATATTAGAATTGTCAGATTCATTTGAATAATAAATCCACTAGTCAACCAGGAGCACTGTATAGCTGTTTCATCCTGGTGGATTTTCTTATTTAAGTGAATCTGACAATTCTAAAACAAATAATCCTTTAAAAATCCTATTGATAAATGCAACCTTGAAATTGTTTATTTTAGACATATGACAAGAAGAACCTGCTGGTTTTTTTGATGCGATCTCATTTTTGAAGTCTGTAGACAGTGCGTCATACTTCATTTTAATAATAAAAGACCATTTTTACAATGTTCCTAAAATTATTTGTTAATTAGTTATTTTAATTATGCGTACTTATTTAGCTATTTTAGTAATGTATATTTTTAAAATAACATCGATTTTATTTAAAACAGCAAAATTATATCCAAAAAAATATTTTAGAGTTATAAAAAAACATTTACGTATACAATAATTTAATAATTTCTATTGTTTACAAAAACGGTTTTATATAATAACAATTATTGTTTGTTTTTGCAAAAACTTGATATAAATAATGAAACCAATTTGCCAACTTGTCATCTACAGGCCGAATTCCAAAATATTTAAAAACCGTGGTAGACTTTATTATAGTATTAGTAAGTTAAATGGAAAAGTCTAGTTTCTCGAAATGCTTTAATGTGCTGATCGTAGTAAAATTAATTATTTTACAAGTTTAAGTAAAATGGTGTGAAGATTAGCATTGATTGACTACAGTTTTATCTTATGGGTATTATTTTAACATTATTTTGTGTTATCTAGTGTTTAACTCTACCATAGGCATTACCAAATCTGACTAAGAAAGGAGGAGGCAGATGCAAAAAATCTCCACAATTTCTAATTACAGCTCAATTAAAAATTAGCCAATGAGAGAACAATCACAACCAAACTCTACATCCGAGAAAAGTTACTCAGATTTCGAGCAATAAAAAATTGTGATGCATAACATTTGCCTACAAGGTTATCTATCTGACCTTTTAAAAACATTATGATGACACCATTTCATTACATTGCAGCAAATAAGTAAAAATAGTATGATTCCGATGACGGGATTAACCGAAATCTAAATAGTATTTTAATTTACGATGAAAACAATGCTATTAAATGGATATTTATAATTTAAAAATAGACAATTAAATTAGTGATATTCTTGACTAAACTAGCTTCGCAGGTAGTTTAGTTGTTTCTATAACCAAATTGCATTTAGTTACTATTTAACTCTAGTGTACATTGCAACTCATTTAGTATTAATATTTTAGCAATTTTAAAATAAATCTAAAGTACATGCACTGGGTATAAACTGTGATATTAACTTATAGTAGAAACCTTACAGAACTAAAGTAATTTTTTGGTTTAAAAATGATAAAACCATTGTAATAGTTAAAAATAAAATGATAAAAGAAAGACTGTTTAATTAAAAAGTAACATTTTTAAGTAAAATAATATTTGATGCATTAAGTATAGAAAATGGATTACAATTCCAAAAAAATAAAATTATGCAAATTAAAGTTCATGTTGTGAGTGTTGTTAGAAGGATTAGTCGGTATTTGTTATAAGAAAAGAATTATTTATATTAAAATGCTTATTTATAAAATCTACGTTTGCAATATTTATTGTGTTTTATTTTTAATAGATTTATTTTTTTTACTTTTAAATTGTTTTAAAATGCCTGTCAAAAAGTATAATTTATTAACACATTTAGTGTCTCATTATTTTCGTTTTAATAAATTTATTTAAAAGTTTAGTTTATTGAGAAACCTATATTTGCGTACGGTTACTTAATTAATAGTGACTTTTAGAAGATGCTAATAATCCTAACAATTTGAGTAGTGCTTATAAAGTCTCAAATTCCTCCACGTTGTGCAGCTTCGGCTATGTGCCTAAAGGCATTTAGACTAATTACAGCATAAACCAAGTGTACAGTGGTATAACTTGGCTTTTATTAGAGTCATGTTTAGTAAATAGGTTTTAAAAAATACCAAAGATGTCAACAACGTATTTCAAAATATTTGTTTATTACATGTGGCCGACTAAGTTAAGGGAATTCATCCTATCATAAAATCAAGCTATAGGCCCTTATGCTCTGTTATTTGTTTTTACAAAACTTTAATCAATTCCTGTAAACGCCAACGTTGTCGTAGAAAACAATTTTTAGTCACATTTAATTTGCATCCGACAACCCATTTGCATAAAAACATAGAATGTATTATTATTATCGACTGGTTCAATACATTTATATTCTGCCACGAAGCTTAGTTAAAACAATTAATTATAGCAAAAAAACAGATAAATTTTATAGGCAACTAGAAGATTTATAGTCCCGTTACCAAATCGTTGTTATCTTATGAGGTTTTAACAGGGATAGTGTGAACGAACCATAGAAACAATGCAAGAACCGAAAAAGATTAAGTAAAGTAGCAGTTAGATGCAATGTGGTTTTTATGAACACTTTTTTTGCAACATTCCGTAAAACATTTAACACAATTTTCATCAAGTTGTGATAAATATTTTTTCCTAAATTAATTACTTGTTGCCAGCAAGTACTAGTTTAGTTCAATTTTTGTGCGTAGGATAGGATACCAAACGGAAGGTGAGGATAACTGTAATTATTCATTTGTTTTGTGTTTATTTTGGAAAATACTTGATGGTTATAAGAGTATCATTTAGTTTTAAATAGTTTTCAAAATTGGCACTTTAAGTATAGTTAAACGAATTTGTTTAAAAAGGAACAAGACAACACGTTTTGGTTAAACTGGTTTTTATCTTAGTTTAGGATGTGTTAATCAAATTCATACCATTTGACGCATTTTAAAATTCGGGACAAAGTTTTAGCGTTTAACGTACGCAGTGTTGATAGACTATTGACCAACTTTTGGCTCTTTAAAGAGAAAATGACTATAGATAACTATGTTAGAGAGTATTGGTAGACTCTGCAATTAACTTTACATGACATTGTAATAAAGCAATTTAAACTTGCTATCGGCTATCTAAAGTCTTCAAAAAGAATCTAGGTAGCCTGTTCCCTGGATGTGTTTCACTGTTTTATACGCTTTTTATCAGACTGCACCTAAAATACTGTGCTTAGGTTACTACACCAATTTCTAAATCTGACGTACACAGTCTAAGTTTTTAAAGCATCTGCCTTATCAAAGTAGACTAGATTCTTCGAAACTGTTTTTCTTATGCAATAGAAGGCTTTGGGGGTAATCTTACTTTGGTATATCAATTTTTATCATCTGACTCTCCATACTTTCTTTACGTTAGCTAAAAATTATTGCAAAGGTCATAATCTTAAATCTAATAAACTCAGAGTACATTCCAAGTTAAAACTCAATCACTTTTCACGGAGTTACCAACACCTGGAACAGTCTACCTTTAAAGATAATCAATGCCCAATCTATTAGTTCATTTAAAGCTGCATGTGATCTCTACGCTCTCTCGAATTTTACATAATTGTTGTCACTGTATCCTCTGGGTATATAGATGTTTTATATATTTTATATTTTTGTTTAATTTTCGTTTTCTTTAACACGATAATGCCAATACATTTAAATCAATCTGTAACCTGTTCAGTTGGCATGGATTTGATTCCCAATACCGATACTAAATGCGGGACCACGTTTGGCATTGCTACAATATCTACTGCTAAAAAATGTATCCCTTAAAATATGTACAGGTTGATATGTGAGTTGAGTAGGAGCAAAGCTTCTTTTGATCCTCGGTTCTATTTATGAATGTTATCAGGAAGATTCAGGAAGAAATATGAAATAGATGGTGAGGTAAAGCGGGATTAGACACAAGAAAAAATTAAAGTTAAGACAAAATCAAGGTAGATAGTAGACATTAACAATTATAGAAAACGAGCAAAAGTAATAAAGTATACAAAAATAATAATAAAACAAGTTACATATGGTAATCTTTAGGTATACTATAAGAACACTATAAATTTGACGAATAGAAATGGACACTTGCTTTTTTCCACCCAAAAATATGTATGATAAACATTAAACCAATGAGAATGAGGTAGGGTAGACTAAATAGAATAGGAACTTTTGTAAAAGCGTGAACCCGATGATGATTTAAGTGAGAGGTGGGAGTTGATGTAAACGATTAAAAAATAGGCAATAATAACTACTGACTATGTGAAAAGTAGTCAAAAGTGTAAAACATAACTTTTTTAAAATGACTTGACGATTATTTTCTTACTAGATTGCTTAATAAAGAATAATTTATTTTATTTTGGTTAATAAATTCAATGTTATAATGTTTGTAGTGTAATTATTATTTACATTAACATAACATAAACACACTCGCGACGTGAGGCGCGCGTCACCTTACACGTCCATTGTAGCGTTATTCATCCTTCTCTCTTTTCAACTTTTTTAAAGATTGTTGCAGTGTTTTTATAATACGTAATTTGTTTTATTATTATTTTTGTATATTTATAATTTTTGCTCGTTTTCTGTAATTGTTAACTTTCTCTATCTACCTTGATATTATCTTGATTTCAAAATTTTTCTATGACTAATCCCTCTTTACCTCACCATCCATTTTATTTCCCTCTCCTGAAAATTTTAGACAATTTGAGAACCGGGAACATAAAAGCGTTTTGGCTTACTAAACTTGTGAAAAATCCTAGAATCCTAATATCATTGCATAGACTCCGTATAAACTAACGTAATATTGAATGGGTTAAGTGTCATATAAGCCTTAATTAATGTAAATTAGTAAGAAATGCAGCAACACACAAATGTAAACCTGTATTTACATGTACAATGTTTTTAAAATACAATATTGCTATAATATTGTTCCTACTACTACTACTACTACTACTACTACTACTACTACTACTACTACTACTACTACTACTACTACTAATTGAAAAATATAATTTTATTTAATTAGATATTATTTTTAAAGGATGATAAACTAATCAGTGTATAAAACAATTAAAGTTAAACAAATAAAAAACAAGTTTTTTACTTAAATAGTTGAAGTAAACATAAATATCCAACAATATGTATATAAATTGCAAAAATATAATAAACCACATTCATATATAACATCATTTGCGGTAAGGTTTTTATATGTACGCATGTATAAATCTGCAATTATCTATAAATGTAAAAAAAAATAAATGAATAAAACTATATGGTTTTCTAACGCATCAAAAAAATATTATATATTTTTATAAAAGTATTATAAACATTTTAATAACATATAATAATTACCCATAACCACATCAATAACAGAATAATAAACAAAAATGTATAAATTATAAATACATATATCTATTAATTAAAAAAAAATTATTTAAATAAAATATTTCATAAAATATTGTTTATTTGCACAATTAGTATTAAAGTTTAAATTATAATTTACTAAACTATTACCAAATATTTATATTCTTAAGTACTGCGGCAAAATGCACTTAACACTCTGCTGCAAATAGTAAGAACATTATAAGCCGAATTGCACTGTATTGTAATCCATTGACAATAATTTATTTTATTAATATTTTAGTATAAAATTTAATTTGTTTATAAAACAAAACATCATTTAACAAATATTTTATTAAATTAGTTAAAACGCACGTCGTTAGTTTTTATTTTATCTAAAGATGTTTCGTAAAATATTATCAAACACGTTAGACATAAACAAAGTACAGCAAGTGGTATGACTAACAGCCTTAATTTAAATTTAAATTTAAATTTATATATAAAATTTGGTAAAACAATAATAATTATTGTATTTGACAACAACAGGTAAGATACAATTTTTTGATTTTCAGCACAAGTAATGTAACATCCAAAAACAAATGTGGAATATACAACCTGTAAATATGAAATATAATATTATGTACACATTAACAACTATAATTGCAACAATTTGTCCCGAAAAACAAATTTTATTAATTAAAAGTTGTACATTGTTAATTAAACTGATAAACTAATAAATGTTGAAAACGTAGTTATTAAACTAAAACATTTATAGCAATCGCATAACATACAATAAAAACGTCATTTTAATAAAAAAAACATACAATATTATGTGATAATTAAAATGGAAATATAATTTTATAAAAATATTGTGTAACTAATAAAAAATTACATAAAACATTAAAAAATTCATAACATAAAATATGACTTTTAATATATTTAAAAATGCAAAACATCTCATTTTTAGGATTAATAAAAAATTATTTTAATATCTTTAAAAACCTTAATAATATTTTTAAATTATTTTAATAAAATATACTTTATATCTAATTTTTAGAGTTAATAAATTGTTTTACGTATAATTTACTACAAAATATTAAATAATAAATAAGTTGGCTCGTATTTGGAACCACCTGGCTTAGGTGTTTTGGTATGCTTTTGGTTAAAATGTTAATATAGTTTATGTAATCTAAATTTTAACAAAAATGTTAATTTAGACAAATATATTTTTGATTTAAATATTGTTATACATGTTAAGTTTTATTATACAAAAAATAAAATAAATAACATTACTAATAGAACTATTAAATAGTGATTGTCAAAAATATAATTATTTTTATTTTAGCCCGTGTTATGGTTAAATTAAGTTTTTTATTTAAACAAAATAAATTTAAATACAATTATAATTAATTTTGTAAAATTACAATACATATTTTTAGTTTAAAAAATATTGATACATTTAACTAGAAAAAACGATTGTTTAAATTAATTAATATCATTTTTTACAAAAGGGTTATTTAGTAGTTATAAAACCAATTTAGTATTTGTTTCTTATATTCATTGTTTTAACTGTAAAAAGTAATTCGTATTAAAAACTATTTTATTTTACTATTACAAAACATAATTTTGGTGTTTTTATTTTGTAATAAAAAATTAATTAAACTTCCTGTGATAAAAAAGATATAACATGTAATATGTTCCGTTCCTAGGTAACAAATAACTAAATTTGTGTTAATTATATTTTATAATTTAGCAAAATAATGTATTTTATTATTATTAAATTAAATAATAATTTTTTTAACAAACAAAAAGTAAATTTTTAATATTTTTAAAAAATACCTAAATTATAATTAAAAATATATTTATAACTTTTAAATCATTTTAACATAATATACTGTAATTCTAATTTTAATTCATTTGCAAATATTAAATTTTAACTTAAATTTTACAACAAATGAATATTTTAAGATAAAAACCAAAGTATCGTTTTCAAAGTAACAATACAGAAAAAATCGGTTTGTAAATTGTTTAAAATGTTTGGTTACTATGATAACATTTAAGTATAAACATACTTAAACATACTTAACGTTAAAAGATAGCAAATTAATTTAGATTAATTTTTTAAAAATATTTTAACACTAATTTATTCAAGGTTGGTATTTAAAATACATAATTGTAACATTATGTATATTGCAACAAGTTCAATTAGCTAATTTACTAATAGTTAATAATTTTTTTATTTTAAATGGTATTTAATATAAAAATTGTAATTTTTAAATGAAATAATTTTTTAATTGTTTTAACTAAATTGTATTTTAAAATAATAACAATAGTGCATAATTAACAATTATTTTATTTATTTGTAGAACAAAAATTATTAAAAAAACATTTAATAAAAAACATACCACAATGCAATAAATAATGTAACTCCAAATACGATTAAAATCATACAATGACAAATAATACCATAAAACAAATAGACTACTGGTAGTAATATATATATATATATATATATACAGTAAGCAATGTATGTCATTTCAGTTAATTTTTTTAGTATATTTTGATTTTAAAATAAATTATTTTATATTTTTAAAGTAGCAAATATTTTTGTCATATTATAAAAATTTGTATAATGCGCTACATCTTTTCAAACATGTATAACCTTGATACATACGCTAGTAATGTGATGCCTAAACTTTAACTTTTTCTAGTTATAATTTATTAACTATTAAAATACGTAATTTATTTACAAAAATGTCTATTTAAATATATTTTTATTTTATATTATTTATATTTTTAAAAATAATATTTTTTTAAATAAATTAACTGCTTGAACATATATATACAAATTTATTTAAATATTTTAATTTAAACAATTTTTAATCAATATTTTTTTTAATATTAAATTATGTTTAATAATTTAAGTTCAAAGTTGATTTTTTTGTTAAATTGGCAAAAAAGCTTCTTAGTTTCGTGCAAAATCTACGTCAGCATCGTTATTAATTTTCTGATGATTATGAATTAATACAAAGTTTTTAAAAAAAGCACAAAAGTTAAAATAATTACCAAATGTATAAAAGTAGATATGTCAAATGTATTCAACATTTTAAACAAGTTTTTACAATGATGGTATTGTGCTTTATTGCTTAAACAAATGTTATTGTGTCTAATATTAAAAATGTTTTGCAAATTAATATTAAATGTATATATGTTAGTAAAGTATTTTCTAAGATATTAGATATGTTTAAAATTAGTAACAAGTGCTACATATATTAAAATATAATAGTAGGTCAACAGTATAGTCATTTATATTACTATCTGTATATACATACGTATGTTTGTAAATACAAATACATTTAAACTTTTTAAAATATACATTTCTGTAATTATTAACGTATTTAAAACTTACTAAACAACCATAAGAATAATCGGGCTACAATTAAATGTTTTTATAAATGACAACCTATAAATTGTGATTAATAGTGCAGTACAGCTTACAAATACGATGTCAAATATCCAAAAACAAAAGTAAATATCAAACTGCTACACAAAATTATAATAAACTGTTTAATCAAACGCATATAGAAATAACTTGATGTTACGTACTTCCAAGTTGGCTTTGCTCATTGCGATTTGTTTATATATATATTTTATATATTTTTTTAAATTAAGTTTACAAACGTTTTTTTAGATATAAAATAAATTTGTAATATGTAATATGAACCTCTATAGAGTTATCGTTATTTAATATACTAGATATATATATATATATATTTTATAACCTACTATTAGTATTTTAAATAAAAATATATAAAGCTATATGCATATATATAAAGTAAATTAATATATTTATATTTTTTAATAACATAAAATATTATTGTGCCATTGTAAATACGTAGTTCAAAGTATCTTTTAACATTTATAGATTAGTATACATATACAATGTCTATTATTATTATTATTATTATTATTATGCTTTAATATCTTACTAAAAGTACATTTAGCGTAAAATACATTTTTACCATTAATATGAAAATGTAGTAAAACAAATAATAAAATCAAAATAAAATAGAATATCATATGTAAATCAATATAAATATAGTCAATATAGTATACTACTATAGTAATATATATATATATATATATATATATATTACTATAATATATTACTATTATTATTATTATTGCATATTTTACGAAACCCTATTTCTTTAAAAATAAGCATGTTAACATAAAATTAAAATATGCAAATTACTGTGTTTGTGTTTGGAAAGATTGGAGTAATGCTTATAAAATTTAAATGTCTAATGATACTAATATATTTGATTTTTAACTCCAACACAGCTGGGATTAAATACACGGCGGTGTTACTCAGAATTTACTTTATTTGGAGGGTACAAAAATACAATTTTTTTATATAAATATGCAAATGGTTTACTTCTTATTGTACGTGTTTAATTTACATATTTTTACATAAATTTAACATTGACACTAATTTAACTTTTTTAATTAGTCAAAAGTTTTTAAAATTATATTTACATCTTTTAATAACTAATTTGTTAACATTAATGCTTGTAATATTTAGCGGCATAGCGCTTAAATTTAGATTTTATTGGGCATCGAAGTTCGAATTCCACCACCGGCACTAAAATGCGGGCCCACATTTGGTTTTGTTAAAATGTCTATTATTAAAAGATGTTTTCTGTAGAACATTTAAAATAATAAAAAGTTTAAAAATAAAACAAATATAAAAACAAGTAAATTGAACGCCTTTTACACATACAGGGTTTGAAACCGTTTAATATAGTAACAGATAATCTAATTTGTAAACATGTTTAATATAATTAGACCAGATAAGTTTGTTATTCAGTAAAACATCAAAATATTAAAAGTTATTAAAACTGTTAATTTCTACATTTTTAATACGAACATTTAAAACAAACTCATAAATTTTGTACATTAGCATTTTTTAACTCGTTACAATAAAGTAACTACAAAATTATTTCACTAATTGTTACTGTTGGAATGAAATATTTAAAATAATTATTAATTTTTACTTTAATTACAATTTTTATATTTATTTAAAATTTTTTTCAAAACTATATTTATATATTTTAACAATTAATTTGTTAAAGTTAATGTTAAAAAAATGTAAAAATTAAAAATAATTTTAGATCAGTTTTCAAAAAAGTTATAAATGGTTTGGAAAAAAGCAAGGTCAGTTTTCAATTAAACTTAACGTGTTTTATTTATAATATTAAAATAAAATAAACATATTTAACATAATTCGGTCAAATTTATTTTAAAAGTAGAAATAAATCGGTTTTATACTGTAGACGTTAAATATTTTCATATTTATAGATTGTGCATTTTGACCAGATTTAAAAGTAACAATTTTGTAAATCTATGTTTTTACTAATACTAATAAAGAAAACCAATAAGTATCTTCTATAATCACTTACAAAATTTATTAAATAATGTTCAATGCAAAATTAAACAAAAACATATTTAGAAAATTCTTGAATATTGGATTAGAATAAATAAATGTTTATAAATGTTTATTTAATTTTACAAAATGCAAAACATTATATTGATACATGTAATTATTTTAATGTTTATTATATACACAATAATTACAATTGTTAATTATTATTAATATTATTATTATTATTAATAGTGTAAATATTTTATTAGTATTAGTTTTCAATATAAAAAAATAATAAAACACAATACAATTATCAGCATGTAATACAAGTTAAACTATAAAACAAAATTAAATTACATAATCTAAAACACTAAAATATTATTGTATATTTTAAAATTATGTACATTATGATATCCGTAAATGGGAATAATATTACTTTAAAAACGTATTATGCATCTGCATATTTTTTAGTTAATAAACATTTTCAATGTAAAATAATCTGTCAATGCTGAAACATACCTAAACTATGTATTTACAATTTCACATTACTATTTTGAATTATTGAGAATTATATAAATAATAATTTTAACAGTTTGTATATATTATTCTATTGTTCCATTGCTATAAGTATTTTATTTTGTGACCGGTTTTATTTTAAATATCTAATTTATTTATTAAACATAACATTATAAAAGTAATATTGTTTTCAAATTTGTGTAAATATATATATACAAAGTTTAATTAATTCTGTTCAAAATAATAAAAAATTAAAATATAATTTATAAAATCTACATATTATTACTTTTATTTATTACATATTTACTTAAATATTTTTATTATAGAAAGACATTTGCAAATAAAAGCATAAATCACTTAAAGATAATATTTTTTTCACTTTCTTTACAATTTATTATTTTACTTGCATTATTATTATAACGTAATTACAATCAACTTGCATATAAATTTACTATAATTATTACTACAAGTTTATTTACAAATTTGAAATATGTATATCAACATAGAGCAAAGCCAAATTGAAAGTATGAAAAATCAAGTTATTTTTATATGCGTTTGATTAAACAGTTTATTATAGTTTTGTTTACCAGTTTGACATTTTTTTTGTTTTTAGATATTTGATATTGTATTTTTAAATTAAATTGCATTAATAACCAACATTTTTAAATTGTTATTAATTAAAATATTAAACTGTTATCCGCTTATTGTAGTGATTCTTTTTTAAGTTTTACATACGTTAATAATTACAAAAATGTATTTTTTATATAAAATGTTAATTTAATTATATATATATATATATATATATATATATATATATATATATATATATATATATATATTCAATTTAGCCAGTCCCAAATCTGGATATAAAAAAGGTTTAAGCTCCAGGTTAGCAACTCGGCCATTGTAAAAATTTTACTGCTACGGAAACAATCAAGAAGACGCCATTTCGACAAACAGCGGTAAAAAATTAATTGCGCGTATTTAGATGACAAAGCTATACAAATGACAGTGTCGAATAAAGACAGAAAAAGCTCAACTTTCAATTTGCAAAATTTTTAATACTAACAAAACTTTGTTGTTTATTTTGTTGTTGTTGTCTTATTGCCCCATGCTTATTTTTCAAGCAAAATGGTTTGTATTACATTTTTATTATTTATTTAATTTTATGTTTTCTACTTTTAATGTTTTACAAGAAACATCTTTTGCAGCAAAACAAAACATGGGCTTGCAGTTTAGTGCTGATAATGGAATTTGAAGACATGCCCACCGAGGTCCGAATTCAAGTGCTGTATTGCTAGACCATATCAGCACTGCATATATACATAATTACCAGTTTAATGCAATGTGTATTTTAAATTTATTATTTTATTACATTACATTATTGTATATGGTATGTTTTTTTACATGTTTTTAATAACTTTTGTTATAGAAAAAAATTTAAATATTGTGAATTATGCACTATTGCTATTATTTAAAAATTCAGTCCCGTTCAAATAATTTAGAAATTCTTTTATTTACATATTTTAATATTTTATTTTAAACAACTTTTAAACTTTTATATTTTAATAAATAAAAATTTAATAATAATAAAAAAAATTATTTAATTAATTTAATAAATAATTTTTATGTTTTAACATTTTTATTTGTTAAAGGAAAATAAATAATGTCTTGTTATAGCAATATCAGCAGCATGTGTTAGACGTCATGTAATTTGTAAAAAATGTAATGTGATTATGTGTAATTAATATATGTTATTAAAATGTTTATAATACATTTATAAATATATATATTGTTCCTTTGATGAGTTAAAATACCATATAATTTAATTTATTTAATTTATCTTTCTTTACATTTATAGATAATTGCAGATATAATCATGCGTATATACAAAGACCTTATTGCAAATGATGTTATATATAAATGTAGTTTATTATATTTTTGCAATTTATATACATATTGTTAAATATTACATTAAATAAAGAAACCTATTTTTTATTTGTTTTACTTTAATTGTTTTATACATTGATTACTTTATTATACTTCAACAATTATATCTAACTAAATAAAATTATATTTTGCAATTTATTTTTATTTAATTTATTGTTATCATATTTAAAAAAAGTTGTATAACAAATAATAAAAATAAAATAAAATAAAATAGATTTTATATAATAATCAATATGAATATAATCATTTCAATAAACATATTATTTACAAATCAAAGTTTCTATACTTTGAACAAATCATTATACGTTACAGTTACATTATACTGTAAGATGTCCAAACTATTTCAAGTTAATGCTTAAGTAGAATAATTTTTATTTTAATAGGTTTAATAAAAGTTCAATTTTGTTTAATTTTGGATTAGCTAATATTTTGGATAAGTATGGCAAACATGGGTTTTGGTTTTTATATCCAGATAATTTTTTTTGTTTTTCAAATAGTTTAGATTTATTTAAACCTAAATGTAGTCAATAAATATTATTCCTTTTCATCTTTGGTGCTAATTGCATACTAAATTTAAAATGTTTATTAAAAATTTATTCAATACAATTTTGTTACCAAATATGTGCATCTTTTTAAAGCAATATAATTTTGTATTAATAAACCAGGAGAAAATATAATTAATTGTAATAAACATTTATATAAGTTAAAATTAATTATTTTACACATTGTAAAATTTAGTTATATGTTATAATTTGTTTACCAAAATGTCTTGTACATTTGCGTTTTTTATTTTGTTACAAAAACAAAACTACAAAATAAATACATTTATAAAAACTGAATTTATTTTTAGTATATTGACTTCTAAAAATGTAAAAAAATATTTTTTATATTTTCTGTTTGCGTAAAAAAATGATACATGTATATGATTAACTAGTCAAAAAACAGCTCATATAATATTAGTTAAATATAAAAAATGTTATAATAAAACTTTGTTTAAAATAAACAGAAATTTATTTAAACTATAAATATATTTTTTAATGCCATTTATTTTAAATTATATTTATAATTTTTTACAATTTATTTGTTAAAATTAATATATATATATATTAAAACCGATAAAGCCACTAAGAAACCTTTGCGTTTGTTTACATATTATTAATTCATATTCAAAGGTACATTAAATTATATTTCTCCTTTGTGTTATTCCCGTAGCTAAAAAAATAGATAAAGTTACAAAAATGCATTGGTATTATTTGCCAATCATTTTTTACAACATTATTTTATTAAAATATTATTTCTACATATTAATAAATGTTTTTAATTTAACAATTACATTTCTAAAAACATTAGTTTTATTAAATATTAGCAATCAACTTGTATCTGGGAAAACAAAAAAATCACATCCACGCCAAGTGCAAAACAAATGTAAACTTTCATTTATATTTTATGTATTTAACAAAGTTACTGTTTAATTTTAACACTGTATGTAGCTACTTATAAACAAACCTATTTATATATCATAAAGTATTTGTGTCTGATCAATTAATGTTGCCCGCAATCTGTCAATTATTGAAACATTCATTCTTATATTTGTTAATTTTTTAACTAAGTTAAATACTAGTAATGATATTGTATCTAATAATTAAATTTATTTTTGTGTTCTAAAACCTACTTATATTAAACCATCTAAATTAATAACTATACTAAATATAATAACAAAAATATATACAATATTTTATACATTTATTTATTTTTAATTAAATTATTGTATAATTTTATAGTTAATTGCACCGGCATATATGTAAAATAGATTTTTAATAAATAAATCAATTGTTGTAATTAAATATACTAAATAATAAATAACTATTAAAATGTTAAATTATATTATGTTTTAATAATGTAATTATATTTATATAATAAGTAAAACTAATTTGACCACAATTTATTAAATAATGACAAATTGCAAAATATAATTTTATTTAGTTAGATATAATTTGTAAAGTATGATAAACTAATAAGTGTATAAAACAATTAAAATTAAACAAATGAAAACTAAATTTTTATATTTAATGTAAATATCCAACAATATGTATATAAATTGAAAAAATACAATGTACCACTTTCATATATAATATCATTTGCGGTAAGTCTATTAAATATACACATGTATACATTTGCAAGTATCTATTAATTTAAAAAAAATATTGTTTTTAAAAACATTTAAAAATTTTTTTGTTAATTATGTTACGTAATTGTAATACAAAAAATTTAGTAGACATATATTAATTACCAATAACCACGTTAATAATAGAACAATCCACACAATTATATAGGTTTTTAACGGAAACGTCTATTAATTAAAGTAAATACATTTTATTACATTAAATAAATAAAAATATTATTTTTATTTCAACATTGCACAAATAATATTAAATAATTGTACATTACATTGTAAGCACAAATGCAATGTATTAAAAGGAATTGAACATTATTTATTTAATCAATATGTTACTTTAAATTTTATAATTTTAATTATTTGCAAAACAAAAGCGTTTTAACAATTTTTAATTTATAAAATTAGTTAAAACTTACGTTTTTATTTATTATTTTATCTGAAAATATTTCAAAAAACATTGTTATTAACTTGAGATAAAAACTAAATGCAGCAAATGGCATTAGTAAATCCGTTGATTTAAATTTAAATTTAAATACATTTATTAAAATTGGTAAAAGAAGTGTGATTATTGTAATTGACAACGATAAACAAAATACAATTTTTTTATTTTTGGAACTATTAATACAACAACCAA
Source organism: Cardicola forsteri (assembly GCA_025895645.1). Taxonomy (NCBI): domain Eukaryota; kingdom Metazoa; phylum Platyhelminthes; class Trematoda; order Strigeidida; family Aporocotylidae; genus Cardicola; species Cardicola forsteri. The sequence continues at coordinate 74,549 of JAKXYG010000489.1, read as the reverse complement.
GAGCGAATGAAGCATATACAACCTATAAATATATAGTATAATATAACAAACGTATTAAAGAATTTTAAATACATAGTTGTAATAAGTTGTTTATTGCAGCAAATTCAATTAATTAAAAACAACTAGATTATAAATGTTTAATCAAACATTATGGTTTATTATAATTAATAATTTATTTTTAAATAATTAAATGTTACACTTTGCAACATGTGAATTAGTGTTAATTAGTTATTCAAAAGTAAATTAGAAGTAAATTATTTTAAATTTTATCAGTATTTTTTGACAAAAATTATTGTATATATTTTAAATAACAAAAATAGTTTTTAAGTAATTTTTTTACAAATAACATAAATAAACTTTGTTAATGATTACAATTATTAATTTAACATTTTGAATAATTAAACAATACGTTTTTGGGATTTGAGATTAAGTATATAACACATTTTCTAAATTATTTTAAGTAAATAATATATTATATTATTGTAATGCATAATTAAACTTATATAATAACAATAATTAAAATTTTGTAATTCAAAAACATACCACAATGCAATAAGTAATGTAAGTCCAAATACGATTAAACCAATAGTGTGATAAGTAAAACCATAATACAAACAGTACTATGCTAGTAACAACACATATGTACATATATTAAAATGCAAATTATGTACAATTATATATATATATAAACGCAAATATATTTACATTAAAATTATTATATAAAATATACATTTTTGTAATAATTAACATAAGTAAAACTTACAAAGAAATTACTAATGTCAGCGGATAACAGTTCAATATTTTAATTACTGACAACCTAAAAATGTTGGCTATTAATGCACTACAACTTACAAATACGATATCAAATATCCAAAAACAAAAGTAAATGTCAAACTGCTACACAAAATTATAATAAACTGTTTAATCAAGCTCATATAAAAATAATTTAATTTTACGTACTTCTATGTTTGCTTTGCTCATTGCAATTTGTTGATATATATATATATAGTAGAAATGTTACACAACAAAATCTGCAAATGTTTTTTTTATATTTTAAATAGACTTGTATTAATAATTATTGTAAATTTATATTTGCAGTGTAATTGTAAGCTCGTTATAATAATAATGCAAATAAATAAGTAAATTATAAATAAAGCGATTTACTCTTTTATTTGCAAATGTCACATAAAATATTAATTGTAATTAGATAGTTTAAAGTATTTTTTTTAATTAACAGACTAGTTGACATATGAAATGTCTACTAAATAAACATTAATTATATTTAATATTTGATAAAATAGATGTGTATGTGTATAACGCATTTCGTAAATATCATAATGCACATAATTATTGAATATACGTCCATTATTGAGTGTTTTAGACTATGTAATTTAATATTATTTTATTTTTTAATTTATAATACATAGTAGTAATTACGATTGTGCTGTATAATTGTAGCCATTATGTTTGTGCTGAAGCTATTTTTAATATAGTATTAATGTTAATACTACTACTACTACTACTACTACTACTACTACTAAAAATAATATTAATCAACAATAGTAATAATAATATATACATAATAAAAATAATTACATATTAAACATAATAGATATATTTTTTAATTATATTTATTTTGTATTTTTTAAATAAAATGCAACTTGAATTTTAAAATATTTATTTATACCCAACATTTGAGAATTACCCAAATCTGTCTTTATTTAATTTTGCATTAAAATTACCAATCAATATTTTAATGTTTTATTTTTTTGGAACATCATTTAGCATAATTGGTTATTGTTTGTAAAAGATATTTTTAGTTTTAGTTTTAAAAAAAACACTGATTTGCACAATTTTTTTTTTAAATTTATAACAAAAAATTCTCAAATGTTTAAAATATTTTAATTAACAAATCCCAACCATAAATTAAATATTACATTTTTAAAGGCAATTATTTTTAACTTATACAAATTTTTAACACAATTTATTTATTTTTATGCAAACGTTTGTATTAAAATTGTAATGGTTAACACTTTTAAATTTATTTATATTTTAGTGCTTTATAAATAACTAACTCATTTTGTCTAATAATGTTAAGAATGTTTCTTCAAATTATTAATTTATATTTTACAGCTTTATTTTATTTAATAACATAATGCTTCTTTGTAATAATTTTGGTACTAAAATAGATTCATTAAGTAAACTTTTTTTTATTATTATTTGCTATTTTTTGAGTGTCCATGACAATAATCGTCATAATAAAATGTTTCACCTAGATTTTAAAGAATAATTTCTATTTATAAATTGAATTTTTATTAACACAAAACATTCAATTTATTGTAATTTTAGTAAATTAATTAAATTGGAAAAATTTTTAAAAATGCATATTTACGCTCAGGAGAAAACAACGTGTACTTAAATTGTGCTAACTTTATTGTACTTTATAATTGTACCTATTTTACGTACTAAAAATATACATAAATATAATAATAATATAAATAATATATTATTTTCAACAACACAAAATATTAATGGGTGATTATATTTTTGTAATTTAAATTTTGTTTTAACATTCACAAGTTTCTTTACAATTAATATTTGTATTAAATAAAAATTGTTTTTATTTAGATGAAATAGCTATGCAGATGTGTTATATTAATGTAAAATTATTTTTTATATAGTGCAAAGTATAATTTGATATTCTTGAGGTACCTTAAATTTAAAATTTTAGTAAAACAAAATGATATTTGTTATAAAATGTTTTATGTATTTTGATACTAAATAAAATAGTAAAACAAATATACACATTTGTATAATTTAATTTAAATTGTCTAGTAAATATTTTATACGTAGTTAGTTCACATTTTAACTTAAAAATAACTATGAAATTGTTTAAACACTTGTATAAACGTCATTGTCTACCCAGTATATTAAAACTATCAATAATAAAATTTATTAAAATAAAATAAAATTATATTGTTAGTATATATATTTATATACAAATTTTAAAATAATTACTGCTACAAAAATAGTTATTAAACCGAACCATTTATAGCAATCACATAATTAAACAAAAAACATAGTTTAATCTTGCTGTATGCAAAACTATGTAATAAATAACACACAAAAGTTTTTCTAAACTTATTGTAGAATTACAATGAATAATTTTAGTAATTGTATTGTGTTGTATAATTCTACCCATTTTTTTGTGTTAAAAGCTGTTTTTTTAAGTATCTAAACCTAGTAATATTACTATCAATAATAATAATAATAATAATAATAATAATGTACACTAGAAACATAAAAATAACTACATATTTAATATAATAGTACCCATTTCATAAATTAACGCAAAAAATTACAAAATAATTAAATCTAAATTAATTTGTTATATCCAATTGTTTTTTTTTGTAAAAACGAATATCGGGAATTAAAGATAATATCTAACGCTTAATAGATCCTTTATATATACTTAGAAATATTTATTTAAAAAGGTTGAGTCGGCCAAAATAGCATATTTTAAAAGCTACTTCTATATTAACGTGGATAATAAGTTAAAATTACACAATTTTTGTAGAAATATAAATATATATATATATATATATATATGCATTTTAAACATATTTGTTTTTAAAATAAATTATTGTATATTTTCAAAATAACTCATTTTTTACACATATAAGTTTGATTAATACATTACATTTTTTAAAATATGTATGACTTTTATACATACACTGTCAATGCAATACCTAAGCCTAAAACTTATATGATTAAAAGTTATAAAATGTTAAAATATGTAATTTATTTACAAAAATATTTATCTTAAAAAATGTTTTATTTTTACACAATTTTTATTTTGACAAATAATAATTTTCTAAAATAAAATAATTGCTCGCACATATACACACATATGTACACGATATTTTTAAATAATCAATAATTTATTTATTTAAAAGTAATTTAGTATAAACAATATTACAACAATTTTTTTTTCAAAAGTTTACAAAATTATTTTTTTAATATAATTACATGGTTTATTTTTATTTTCCGTTTTAAAATTTGTAATTTTATTAAAAATGGTTTATATTTTCGCACACTTAATACTTATAGTTAAATCAGGTCAACGTCATTGTTGATTTTTTTTTAATTGTAAATTACTTCAAAGAATTTTTATAAAGGATATAAAAGTTTAATTAATTGAGAGAAAATGTTAAACACAATAACAACATAACGAACTTATAAAAATACAGCTTAAAAACATTGAACAATAAATGTGAGACAAATATAAAATTAATAATTTAAATATTTTTTATATTTAATTGTAAGAAAAAGGATGCAATTTTAAAATTTTATTTTTAAAACGGTTGCTAAAATAACTACATTTTGTTGTGCTTATAGATTACAACAAGTGGAGTTTGTCAAAATGTACAAACATTATTAATCGTATTAATAATTAATACTTGATTGTAAGAAAGGAGATGCAATATACAGACATTATCCACCCTTTTGCTAAAGATCCATATATTTCACTGATGAGTGTGCAATATTTAAAGTTATTTGCAGTTTACATTTTCCACTCAACTACACATGTGTTGCAATAAAAGTTGTACATATTTTATGTATAAAGAGATATTTTGCAATTAAATACAATCAGTCTCCAACATAGATGCGTACAAGTCGCAATTTAAAACAAGACTAAATTTAGTCAAATATTAAAACATTTATTTTAAAACGAGTAGTTCAGAAATGCTAAAAATACTTGACAATAATGCAAGACAAAACTTCAGTGCACATGTTAAAACTGTTTATTTGTACTTTAATATAATTTACAATTTACTATGAGTTTACTCATTTAGACCACAAAAGCTTTAAAAAGCGGAAAACTTATTTTTATTTAAATTCCTTTATACAATCCAGACCTCAATGTAATTAAAATCATTTTTAGTATTATTAAACGTGATGTAAACTTCCATAAAAACTGATGTATTATTAAAGGCAAAAATTAATCGTTGTAAAAATGTGTACTTTAAAGGAATATATTGGTACGTTGACAGATTACAATCCAAAGTAACTGGTAGAGATTAAACAAAAGCGTGAATATTACTTAAATTACTAACATTATTAAGTTTGTAGAAATTATTATTAATACGTACAAACGTGGAAGCGAACGGACAAAATTTATAAAATAGTAAAAATTTTTTATTGCCAGTGTCCTAAAAGTATTTTTAAAATTACCTGGCGCAATCACATTTTAGATAATAAAATTTTAAAAACAATTGACTTTTATTTACCCTATGACATCATTACAATTAAACAAAGAAAAGTATTTGGTCAAATTCTACGTTTACCGCCCAGCAAATTAAAAATAGAAAAAAAAATTGATTAATTACAAAAAACTTGGCTAAAAACTATTTGGAAAGATTTAATTAAAATGTATGTTTTATGGAATTAAGCAAATACATGGAAACATTTTGATAAATTATGTTTTTTTTTTAATTAAGAGACTTTGTTGTTGTTATTTTTTGCTGTAATTGTTGTCTTATTTCCCCATGCTTATTTTTTAAAGCAAAAGGGTTTTATAATAATATTAATATTAATAAATAATTAAGTTTGTTACTTTTGTTTTGTATATTTATCTATTTGATTATAAAACAATTATCTGTGTTTGTTTTCAAGTTTTTATAATAATGGTTTTATGTTTTATTGCTAAAAGGAATGTCATTGTATGTTTTATCAAAAATGTTTTTACAAATAAATTATATATATATATATATATATATATATATTAGTAAAATATTATCTATTTATTTATCTAGTTATTAATAAGTGTTAGATATGTTTAAGTTAATTAACATAGGCGCCGTAAATTTAAGTAAATCAACATTGGAGTCACTTACATCACTATTTATAAAATAATTATGTTATTATAATTTTGAACCAATTAATCATTTTTATTAAAATATATTAAAAATAAAACGTGTGCCAAACAACATTAATTTATAATATAATAATTTATTTTAATGCTTTATTATATATAAATTTTAAATAACTTATTACCTAAAATCATTAAACGGGAAATAATACTTTGTTTTATTTATTTAATTAAATTTTGTTGTCTAAATGTTTGAAAGCACATTTTAAATGTATTTTTACCGTTACTAGTGTAATTCTTATTATTAAAAATAACAAAACAAATTAAGCATGTAATAATTGTAGCTAAATTATGTTTAATTATATAATTATAAAATAAACACTTAAAATAAGTACCCAGTTTTGTTTAATTAGTATTTAAGGTATTGATCAATACTTTAATGTTTTTTTCTTAAAACAATATTTAAAATATTTTCCAATTAATCATAAATAATACTTTTTTGTTTTACTCTGTATTTTTAATAGGAATATATATTTGCACTGTTACTTTTAAATTTGACTAAAATAATACGGTTGTTTACAGGTTTTCATCCAATCACAGTTTTGGCAGCACTTTTAATCAACATAATATCATCTCCATAAACATAATAATATGAAATTAATATATTTTTACTCTTAAAATGACTTTGACCTATTTAATGTATTTTGCTAATACCAAAAATGTGAAACTTTCTGTCATTAAACTTTTTCCAGATCAAAAATTTGCATGCGGATACGTGCAATAACGTTTTGCCGTTGCTAACAGAAATAGCGTTTTTTTATTATTTTTGTATCGCCATTATTTGTTTACAAAGGTCAAATTGCCAAATTTTTATTAAAACAAAGGTGTTCCACAAAGTACAGTTTTATTTTTTATTATACGTGGATGTTTTTGACTAAAAGAGCCTGTTGTACTTTTCAAATATGCGGATGGCATAGCGTTATGTAAATTTATTTATTTATTTAAAAATAATGTACATTGCTGAAGTCAATTAGTGAATTATTTAATTAATCAACAAAAAATAGTCTAAAAATAAATCCTAAAAAATGTAAAGTAATTAATTTTAGTTCATACAAACCTTTAACACAATTGATTCAATTTTAACCAAAGGTTGTATACATTGTATATATACATTGTATACAACTAAAGATTTATATTAATATATAAAACGTTTAAAAAACCTTTGTGTTTGCCATGTTATTAATACATATTTTAAAATTACATTTTATTCAATAATGTTATATTGTTTTCCTGTCATATATCCGGAATTCAAAAAAAAATTTTATAAAAATTTTAAAAACGTATTGCCTTTCTCGGGCACTGCTTACAATAACATTTTTAATAAAATAAATTATTAACATTTTCAGGAATGTTTTCAATTTATCAGTCGTATTTCCAACTTTATTGTAATTTTAGTAAATCATTTGCATTTGGAATGACAAAAAGTTTACATATACACGTTAAATGCAGAACAAATCTGTATTTACATTTTACGTCTGCCGTAATTAATAGACTACTATCCAATCCTAATAAAATTTAAAGTAACTTTTACATTAGCTTATCTAAATCATAAGTAAGTTTGTTTTGTTTTAGGTATAACCAGTTAACGTTGTTTGTAATTTGGCCAATCTAATTTGTGACCATTTATTATCCTTTATCCAGGGTAATGGTTTATTAGTTATACTCACTTATAAATCATTTGCATTGCATGTATACTATTATATTTGCACATTATTAACTATAATACGTTTCCTAAATAATACCGTGCTTTTTAACGCATATATATACATATATTTATTAAACATGACTTTTGAATATACGTTAATTTTGCGTTTTTCTTTTAGCCTATGCAATTTAATCTTTATTTATTTATTTATTTTTGCACTAATATTACATACTGCTAATTGTATTGTATTTTTATAAATGTACATATTTTGTGTGTGCTACAAGCTAATTTTACGGAAGTATCTAAGTCAGTAACCATAAATAATAATAATAATAATAATAATAATAATAATAATTTAAATGTTTTCATTAGTTTACATATTATACAAAAACGCCTTCAATTTACTTTTTTATATTAATTGAACGTTCACGCTATTTTAACTTTTTTTAATTAGTCAAACATTATTTTCATTTTTTACATTGTTTTCAGCATTAATTTTAACAAATTTATTGTTAAATTATGAAAATATAAATTAAAAAAACAACTTTATTATAAACAAAATTATTTATTGATTTTTCTTTATTTTAAACATACTTTTATTATAGCCAATTTATACCTATTTATTATTATGCAAACTGACGAATTACCTATATATATATATATAACTTATATTATTGCGTATATATATGTAACGTTATTTTTATTTACGTAAATATAAAATTAAAATTATGTTTTAATTTTAAAAAAATACTTAACAAACTAGTTTATTTATTGTAACATAATATAAAATGCAATTGCATTTAAATTATTGGTTACTGCAATGCAATTAGTAATATATATATATATATATATAATTGTATTTAAAATAAAATAATTTGTTCTTGTTTAGGTATAAAAATTTTACAAAACAACTACTACAATAAGCGGACAACAGCTAAATGCTTTAATTAGTAACAATCTAATAATGTTGGTTGTTAATGTAGTACAACTTACAAATATCCAAATACAAATGTAAATGTCAAACTGCTACACAAAATTAAGTGCAAATAAAAATAAAAATAACTTAATATTATATACTTCCAAGTCGGTTTTATTTATTGAAATTTGTTGATATACATATTTTACAAATTTTACACAATTAAATTCACAAATGCTTTTTAAAATTTAATATAATAATATAAACATATATGCAGTATAATTGTAAGTGCGTTACAATAGTAATGCAAGTTAATAAATAAATTATAAATATAGTGATTAATTTTATAATTTTTAAATAATTTATGTTTTACAATAAAGATTTTTTAACATTTTAGCAAAACTAAACATGGGCTCGTATTTGAGTAACGGTAGTGCTAGTTGAACCCATTCCCACCAAGGTACAAATTGAGCGCTAATAAAATAAAAACTTAATATATACGTTTTAACTGATTTTATAAATTAAAAAATATGTTAACCTGTTGTTGTTAAATACAATTATTATTATTATTTTACTAATTTTAATGTATGTACTTAAATTTAATTTAAATTAAAACAGTTAGTTATGCCGGCTGTTGCACTTTGTTTATATCTTCTGTTAATAGCAATATTTTTTGAAATATGTTTTAATAAAATAAAAACTTAATATATACGTTTTAACTGATTTCATAAAATATTTGTTAAAATATGTTTTTGTTTTGAAAATAAACAAAAATTATAAATTAAAAAAAACATATTATATAAATTAATTATTTTTTAATATATTGCAAGAATAAAAATCTTTAGTAATAATTGCGTGAGTAATTGCAGGTAATTAGATCGCATATAAAATATAATTAATAATATAACTGTTATATTTATTAATAAATTATTTTTACGTTTAGTATGTACATTATTATTAATAATGTTGATTATTATAATTAATATTATTATTATTATTATTATTATTATTATTATTACTAGTATTATAATTATTACTAGCATTACTATTATTGACTTAAATACTTTATTAGAAGTACCTTTTAGTACAGTACAATTTTAAATCAGAATATAATTACCAGTTTGTAACACAAGTCAAAAAATAACGAATCTGTAATACATAATCCAAAACACCTAAAAATTTAAAAATTATATACATTTAAGTAGAGGAATGATATTAGTTTAAAAACTTATAATACATCTGGTTATCTATTCTATTTAATATTACTAATAAACAATTTTTATTTAATATACATTTTAAATCTTAAGTAATTTGCAAATTTTAAAATATACTTTGAACCATGTAGTTATTAATATTTCATGCTATTAACAATATAGATATAATTAATTACTTTATATATATATACATGACTAAAAATATATTTATTTAAAATACTAATAGTGGGTTAATATATATATATATATATATATATATATATATATTAATATCTTGTAAATTAAATAACAATAACTCTACTTATTGCATAGATGTTCATATTACTTATTATAGGTTAATTTTAAATTTAAAAAAAAACATTTCTGAAGTTGATTGTGTAACATTTTAAAATTATATTTATCAACAAATTGCAATGAAGAAAGCCTATTTGGAAGTACGTACTATAAAGTTATTTTTATATGTGTTTAATTAAACAGTTTCTTATAATGTTGTGTAGCAGTTTAACGGTTACTTTTGTTTTTGGATATTTAACATTGTATTTGTAAGTTTTACTACATTAATGTTAAACATTGTTAGATTTTCAGTAATTAAAACATTTAACTGTTATCCGCTTACTACAATGGTTTTATTGTAAGTTTTGCATACGTATGTAGGAAAAAATGTGTAAAGCAGAAATATAAGCAGAAATATATATATATATATATATATATATATATATATATATATATATATATATATATATATATATATATATATTTTGTTACTAGTCTATTGCTGATTACATTATCATTGTCTTTATCGTTCAATAATTCTAATCGTATTTGGAGTTATATTATTTATTGCATTGTGGTAGGTTTTTGTATTAAATACGTTTTAATATTTTTTGTTATATAAAAGAATAAAATTAATTATTATTTATGCATTATTGTTATTATTTTAATGCACCGTTTACTATAAATAATTTAAAAAATATTTTATATACAAATTTTAATCTTTTTAATAATAAAGTAATTATTAACTATTAATAAATTAGCGATCCATTATAAAAAAGCATATGTTGTAAAGATAAAACTATTAAAGATAGAACATTAACCATTAGTAGATATAATACAAATGGAAATATATGGCCATTCTGTTTTACCTTAAAATTTATCATTTTAATAAATAAAAATTTAATAAAACTTTAAAAAATTATTTATTTAATTTTGTAAATAATTTTAATGTTTTAACAATTTAAATTTTAAAAAATAAATAAATAATGATTGGTTATCGCAGCAATAGCGTGCAATAGAAACTATGTAATTTGTAAAAAATATTTTGCCAAATATTTAGTCTAAATATTTACAATAATATTTTTAAAGACATTTAAGAAATTTAAAATTATTACTAATTATAATTTATTTTCAAATAATTATACAAATTATAATACTTAAATTAATATTTAACACTAATTCACAAACCGCTAAAACGTATTATCTAATGATTCAAAAAGGTAAATTAATAATTGTAGTAATCAATAGTGTTTAGATAAAAATGTATACGCACATTTTTTTAGTTAACTAAACTTGCTAAAATTGACAAATAATTGCAATAATGAAAATTGATTTGATTTCAAATATTTGAACTTGTTGCAACATACATGATGTTAAGTTTATGTATTTTAAATACCACCTTTAAATAAATTAGTGTTAAATTTTTTTTTAATTAATCTAAATTAATTTGCTATTATTTAACATTTTTTTGTAAAAATAATTGTTAAGAAATTAAAATAAAATGCATTTTAGTACTTTATGTTGACGTTTTTACAACATAAAAAACATTAAAATTAAAATTAAAAAACATTAATTGATAATTCAAAAATAATAAATTAATTATTTTTTAATATTTCAATATTAAATAAGTATTTTTAAAAGTATGTTTATACTCAAAAGTTACCATAATAACGAAACATTTTGAGTAATTTAAAAATCGATATTTTCTGTATTGTTACTTTGAAAACGATACTTTGATTTTTACCTTAAAATATTTATTTGCTGTAAAATTGAAGTTAAAAATTAATATTTACATATAAATTAAAATTAAAAATACAGTATATCATGTTAAACGATTTAAAAATTATAAATATGTTTTTAAATATATTTTAGGTACTTCTTTAAAGATATTAAAAATTTATTTTTTGTTTGTTAAAAAATTATTATTTAATTTAATAATAATAAAATACATTATTTTGTTAAATTATAAAATATAGTTAACACAAATTTAGTTATTTGTTACCTAGAAGCGGAACATATTACATGTTATATCTTCTTTATCACAGGAAGTTTAGTTAATTTTTTATTACAAATTTAAAAACACCAAAATTATGTTTTGTAATAGTAAAATAAAATAGTTTTTAATACGAATTACTTTTTACAGTTAAAACAATATATATAAAAAACAAATATTAAATTGGTTTTATAACTACTAAATAACCCTTTTGTAAAAAATATATTAATTAATTTAAGCAATCGTTTTTTCTGGTTAAATGTATCAATATTTCTTAAACTAAAATGTATTTTACTTACGCCAGTGTTATAATTGTTTACACAAAAATTAAAATATGTATTGTAATTTTACAAAATTAATTGTAATTGTATTTAAATTTGTTTTGTTTAAATAAGAAACTTAATTTTACTATACTACGGGCTAAAATAAAAATAATTACAGTTTTGAAAATCGTTATTTAATAGTTTTAACATTAATGTTATTTTTTTTGTTTTTTGTATAATAAAACTTAACATTTATAGCAATATTCAAATCAAAAATATATTTGTCTAAATTAATTTTTTTGTTAAAATTTAGATTACACAAAACTATATCAACATTTTAACTAATAACATACAAAAACACTTAAACCAAGTGGTTCCAAACACGAGCCAACTTATTTATTATTTAATATTTTGTAGTAAATTATATGTAAAACAATTTATTAACCCTAACAATTAGATATATTTTGCGTTTTTAAATATATTAGAAGTTATATTTTATGTAGGTAATTTTACTCAATCTTAGATTTTAAATCAGTTAATGTTTTATGTAATTTTTATTAGTTACAATATATATTTATATATATATATATATATATATATATATATATATATGAATATACATCTTACAAAATTAAACATTTTAATTATTGCATAATACTATATGTTTTATATTTAAAATAACGTCTTATTGTATGTTATGTAATTGCTATTAAATGTTTATTTTAATAACTACATTTTTAACATTAATTAGTTTAAATGTTGTACATTAATTTGTTTGTAATATTATATTATTTATTCATAGATTGCATATGCCGCATATACTTTTGGATGTTGTATTAGTTGTGCTAAATATCAAAAAAATATTTTTTATTTGTCATTACCAGTTACAATAGTGATAATTGTTTTACCAATTTTTATATATGTATTTAATTTAAAATTGAAATTAACGTTGTTAGTTATACCGGTTGTTGTACTTAGTTTATGTCTGATGTCAATATCAATAATTTTCGAAATATTTTCATATAAAATAAGAACTGAAAACGTATGTTTTAACTAATTTAATAAAATATTTGTTAAATAATGTTTTATTTTTAAAATAAAAAAACATTATAAATTTCAAAATTTAATAATTAATCAAATAAATAAATCTCAATACATTACAACAAATTGCAATTTAATTTATAATGTTGTTACTAATTGGAACAGAGTAGTTGGCGCATTTTATCGCACTAATTAAGAGTAGAAACACGTAGTTACAATTGTGTAAAATATATTTTACATTTTAATAAAAATTGTGCAACATAAAAAAACATTTTTCTTAATATTTTATTTTAACAAAATTATTTTATTTTATTAATAGATATATGTGTTTACAATTTATACAATTATTGGATTATTCTATTGTTAATGTGGATATGGGTAATTAATAAGTGTTATTAAAATTTTTATGCTACATTTGCGTGAGATAGTTAAATATATTTGTTTATTTAATGCTTTAAAAACAATAAAGTTTTTTGCATTTAATTATTTTTTTTATTAATAGATACTTGCAGATGTATACATGTACATATATGATAACATTATCGCAAAAGATGTTTTATATGTATGTTGTATATTATATTCCCTCAATTTATGCACAATGATTTGGATATTTTTGTATAATACCGATAACTATATTTAAAAAACTATTTTTTTATTTTTTTAACTTTAATTGTTTTATAAACTAATTAGTTTATTATTACTTCAAAAATTATATTTAACTAAATAAAATTGTATTTTGCAATTTATCATTATTTAACGAATTGTGGTTAAATTATTTTTATTTATTATATTAATATAAATATATTATTAAAACAAAATATAAGTTAAAATTTTAATTGTTGTTTATTATTTAACATATTTAATTACAATAATAATTGATATATAAAAAATGTGTATTATATATGTGTAAGTAGATATGTGTGTGTATAAAACTAACTTTGTTGGGATTGGATTGTATCGTTGTTAAATACAAAAGAAATTAATTAAAATACACTTTCGTTCTGCGCTTGACGCGAATATATAAACTTCTTGTTTTCTCTGATGCAATTGATTTGGCAAAATTATAATTAAACATACATTTTGGAATTACTATTATTGTTTGTAATATAATAATAATAATTATTATTATTATTATTACATTAAGTTTTAATATCTTACTAGAAATACAACAAATTTTTAAAAAAACACATTAATGCAAATAATGAAGACAAAAACAAAGTAGATTATCACGTAATAATAAATATAAATATAGTCATTATTAGGCACAGTTGTTACATTATGTTGTAGGATGTCCAAAATAATTTAAATAAATGCGTAAATAAATAAAAACCTATTTTAATAGGTTTGTTAAAAATTTAATTTTGTTTGATCTGGACTGGCTAATATTCTAGATAACTATGGCAAAAATGATTAGTTTTGGCTTTTATGAGTAAATAAGTTTTCCATGTTTTTTTAGAAACTTTAGATTTGTATAAAGCTGTATGTAGTGGGTGAGTGTTATTACGTTCAATTCTTGATGCTAATTGCATACTGGATTTAGAATGTTTATTAACAATATCATTCATTTAAAACAACACATTTTTGTTTTAAATAAACTAAGAAAAATTACAAATGAGCAAGATGTAACAAATAATTTAGGAATATAATTATCAACGTTTAGTTTTTATTCTTCTTGTGTAGCATAAAAATTGGGTTTTTATAAATATACGGTTTACACAATTACACATGTTCAGTTTGTCAGTTATGTTTATTCCAATATATTTAATTTTGTTATAGGTATATATGCTTGTCTAAATTAATTTAAATGTTTTGTTAAATTTTACTGTTTTTTAAACATCCGTAGATATATAAAAAGAATATTTTATTAAGAATGTCAGTGTAAAAAATGCTTGAATATTATTGACTATGTCTTTTTAGTTCCTTAAATAAATTATATGTATCAAAAATGTGTATTATATATGTGTAAGTAGATATGTGTGTGTATAAAACTAACTTTGCTGGGATTGATTGTATCGTTGTTAAATACAAAAGAAATTAATTAAAATACACTTTCGTTCTGCGCTTGACGCGAATATATAAACTGTTTTCTCTGATGCAATTGATTTGGCAAAATTATAATTAAACATACATTTTGGAATTACTATTATTGTTTGTAATATAATAATAATAATAATTATTATTATTATTACATTAAGTTTTAATATCTTACTAGAAATACAAATTTTTAAAAAACACATTAATGCAAATAATGAAGACAAAACAAAGTAGATTATCTACGTAATAATAAATATAAATATAGTCATTATTAGGCACAGTTGTTACATTATGTTGTAGGATGTCCAAAATAATTTTAATAAATGCGCAAATAAATAAATTCCTATTTTAATAGGTTTGTTAAAAATTTAATTTTGTTTAATTTGGATTGGCTAATATTTTAGATAACTATGGCAAAAATGATTAGCGGCTTTTTATGAATAAATAAGTTTTCCATGTTTTTTAGAAACTTTTAGATTTGTATGAAGCTGTATGTAGTGGGTGAGTGTTATTACGTTCAATTCTTGATGCTAATTGCATATTGGATTTAGAATGTTTATTAATAATATTATTCATTTAAAACAACATTTTTGTTTTAAATAAACTAAGAAAAATACAAATGAGCAAGATGTAACAAATAATTTAGGAATATAATTATCAACGTTTAGTTTTTTATTCTTATGTGTAGCATAAAAATTGGGTTTTTATAAATATACGGTTTACACAATTACACATGTTCAGTTTGTCAGTTATGTTTATTCCAATATATTTAATTTTGTTATAGGTATATATGCTTGTCTAAATTAATCTAAATGTTTTGTTAAATTTTACTGTTTTTTTAAACATCCGTAGATATATAAAAAGAATATTTTATTAAGAATGTCAGTGTAAAAAATGCTTGAATATTATTGACTATGTCTTTTTAGTTCCTTAAATAAATTATATGTAAACAAACGCAAAAGTTTCTTAACCACTTAATGTAATAACCCAAATCTCGTGTTTTAATAAATATACTTATACAATAACACCTGGTAAGTTTGTTATTTATTCAAATACCAAGATATATGAAACTAACAAAGTGTCCATTTTTACATTTTTAGTACGAATTTATGGAGAAAAATAAATTAATTGTGTGAAAGATTTGTATAAGTTAAAATTAATTATATTACATTTTGTCAAATTTACTTATATGCATGGTTTGTTGACCAAAATGTTTTGTACATTTGCGTTTTTTATTTTGTTACAAAAAAATAACTACAAAATGATGGCACTAATAGAAACCAAATTTAAAATAATATATTTTTAGTATAATGGCATATTAATTACTTTTAAAAAAGTAACAAAATATGTTTTTAATTTTCTGTTACATACATATATAATTAATTGGTCAAAAAACAGCTGATATAATAAAAATTAAGTATAATAAATGCTATAATTAAACTTTGTTTAAATGAAACAAAAGACTATTTAATGCTGCTCTTTTTAAATTATATTTATAAATGTTTACACTTTATTCATTAAAATCAATGTATATTGATTAAAACTCAAAGTTGGTGTTATTACATTAAGCGGCTAAAACATTTTTGCGTTTATTTACGTATTATTGATTTATATTTTAAGGCTACATTAAATTATATTGCAACCCAGGAGCTAAACAAAAAGATGGCATAAATTTAAAAAAATGTATTGCATTCCTTACGACAATATTTTTATTTGAATATTTCTTCTACATGTCAACAAATATTTTTAATTTAATAATCGAATTTTTATAAAACATTCGCTTTATTATAATATTTGGAAAAAAATTGCATTAGGGAAAACAAGAAAAATACATAAACCTACATATATTATAATGTTGCCCGTAATCTGTCAATTCAATTTTTTAAACATTCGTTCTTCTATTTGTTAATTTTAAGTGTGTTAGATAATGTAATGTAATTTATTTTAATTATTGTTACATACTACTAATCGTACTGCAATTTATAAATGTATCTATTTTGTATGTTCAAAGCTGTTTTTACTAAAATATCCAATCCAATAGCCAAAATAATAACAATTATATATGGAATATGTTATACATACATTTATTTTTAATTAAATTATAGTACAAATTTATGATTGACTCTACTTATGCGTATATAATATATTTGATATATAAATTAATTATTTAAATTAAATATGTTAAATATTTAACAATAAATACAATAGTTTTACAATGTATTGTTTTTCTTGACAACAAAATATTTAATAATAGTGATTTACAAAATACAATTTTATTTAGTTAAATATAATTTTTAAAGTACTAATAAAATATTTACGTTGTATGTATATATAAATACATAAATATCCAACAGTATGTATGTAAATTGATGTAATAAAATAAACTACATAAGTATATAACATCTTTTCCTGTAAGTTTGTCATAAACACTTGCGTTTAAACCTGCAATTAACTATTAATAAGAACAAAAATAAATTTTATTGTATTTTAAAACATTTTAAAAAAACATTAATTTTACCATCTCACGTAAATATGGCATAAACATTATAAAAACATAGATTAATTGCCTATAATCACATCAATAATAGAATAATCTATATAATTGTATAAATTGTAAGCACGTATGTCTATTAATTAAAATAAAACATATAATGAAATACTTTTAGTTACTATGTTACACAAAATTGTACTAAATTGTAAAATATTTTTTACTCAACTATTATTAAATATTTTTATTCTTAAGTAGTGCGAGAGAATGCGCGCTTGTTACTTTGTTCCAAGACGTAAGAACATTATGCGCTAAATTGCCATGTGTGGTAATGTATTAAACATTATTTATTTAATCAATATTTTATTTTAAAATTTATAATTTTAGTTTACTTTGAAAACAAAACATTTTTTAACAATTATTTAATAAGATCAGTTAAAACATACGTTTTTATTTTTTAGTTTATCTGAAAATATTTTGCAAAATATTACTATTAATATTAGACAAAGTATATTAGCCCGTATAACTAACAACATTAAGTTCAATTTTAATTTAAATATATATATTAAAATTGGTAAAACAATTATCACTATTGTAACCGACAACACATGAAACATAATCTTTTAATTGTTAATTCTAGTGATACAACATCCAAAGGTGTATGCGGCATATACAACCAATAAATAAATAATATAATATGACAAACGCATTAATACATTTAAAATACAAAAGTAGTTAATTTTGTTTAACGTTTTTCTATTTGGAAAAACCCACCTTGTCTTGTGTATATTTTTGTGAAAAAACATTGTGTTGCCAACACTCATTCGACAATGACTGTTCCGCGTTAACAATCTATAACCGTCATCATTTATTCTATCAGCATAACCATGTAATCCAACATTTGAAAAGTACCAAAATCTGTCTTTGTTTAATTTTGCATTAAAAGCACTAATAAATATTTTGATGTCTTTTCTATACACATTATCTAACAAACTTTGTGATTGATTATAGAATATATTTTTTTGGTTTTCTTTAGTTGCCTCAGTAGACTAATATTATTGTTACTTTTACAAATCTGATGTTAAATCTGGCTGAAATAATACGGTCACTCACGGGTATCCATCTAATCATAGCTTTAGCAGCATTTTTATTCAACATAATTCTAACTCGATAAAAATAATGCTTTTTATGTCCAGAATACAAAACTGATGTATATCCACTTTTAAAACAATCTATGCCTTTCCATCGCATTTTGTTAATACCAAAAATATCTAAGTTGTACATCTGCATTTTTACTATTTACCAACAGGAAAAAACAGTACACAATATACTTACAGATCCACAGTCACATTAACAAGAAACGTGATAAATGTAGACATAAAAAAGTAATTTAAAACAAAATTCAATTAAAGTCAAAGTTGTTTAAATGTACAAGTCTATAAAAATTTTAATTAAAATAAAAAATTAATAATAATTTAATATATTTTATTTTAACAGTAAGAAATAATACGTTTTTAAATTAGTGTCCATTATTTACTTAAATATTATAATTTGAATAATTATTGTCAAGTAAACTACAGTTGGTAATAAATCTAAAAAAAAAGAACTTATTGTCCATTGTTTAAATAACAAAAATATTTTACACATAGTAGATATTTATTTTGTGCAATATATTTTAAAAATAGTAAATTTTAATGTAAAATAAATGCATACATATACGCGTTGGTATTATAATCGTGGATCGTTAATAATTGATCTTTTTAAAAATTTATTTAATATTAATAACTGAAATTTTGCAAATATTATTTTTTTACAAATTTAAACAAAACATAAAAATAAATTTAAAGGTAATAAACAATAAAATTAAAAACATTTTGTAATATTTAATTTATTAAAAAATAGATAAATTTGCACATAAATACGTTATCAAAAATTTGGTATAAAATGTAACATTAGTCGTTTTAAAGGTTTTTGTATTTTTTCAAACAAAATGTTAAGAACGGTCACATAAAACGAATAATTTATTCAATTTTAATAAAATTATATACATTATACATTTTTTATTTTATTATAAATAAATAAGATTTAATTAATTTCAATTGTAATTATAATTTTTTAAATTATTGGTATTAATATTGTTGTTGTTATTACTGCTACTACTATTATTTTTGTTATTATTATTATTATTATTAATATTTTTATTATTTCTGTAATTTTATCATTACAATTATTAAAAGAATTATTAATAATATTAGTTGGACAACAATATTATTACTATTTAAAAAGATTAAAATGTGCATCTGGTAAAATGAATTAAAAGGACTGTATGGATGGTAGTTTCAGTTTTGTTTTACAATTAATGTAACAAAACAACCAAAAACTAAATATTGTTAGTTGACAAATATTGTATTTAACCATTGTACACCGTCCGTGTATTTGTCAATACTTTACACATTTAAAATGTAATAACTTTACCATTTTTGTTTAATCTCAGGTTCAGGGCGTTGGTTTAAATTATTTATTACAAAAACGATAATCAAATACACACACAAAATATAAAAATAAAAAGCAATTAATTTAAAGTTTGGTTTAATGTTTGTTAATAATCTTAAATAATATCAAACTTGTATTTGACCAATATAAAAACTGCATAATTTATATAACAAATACTATATAATAGAAATACATACCATACAGCAATAAGTAATGTAATTCCAAGTACAATTAAAATGATAATATAATGAATAACATCAATGGATTAGTAACAGTAGCGCTCAATTAGTATCTTGGTGGGAATGGGTTCAACTAGCACTACCGATACTCAAATACGAGCCCATGTTTAGTTTTGCTAGAATGTTAAAAAATCTTTATTGTTAAACGTAAATTATTTCGATATAATAAAATGTATTGTTATATTTACAATTTATTTATTAACTTGTATTACTATTGTAACGCACTTATAATCATAGTGCATATATGTTTATATTATTACATTTAATTTTAAAAACCATTTGTAAATTTAATTGTGTAAAATTTGTAAAATATGTATATCAACAAATCTCAATAAATAAAGCCGACTTGGAACTATATAATATTAAGTTATTTGCATTTAATTTTGTGCAGCAGTTTGACATTTACATTTGTATTTAGATATCTGTAAGTTGTACTAAATTAATAACCAACAATATTAGATTGTCACTAATTAAATCATTTAACTGTTGTCCGCTTATTGTAGTGGTTGTTTAGTAAGATTTACATACCTAAACAGGAACAAATTATTTTTTTTAATATAATTATATATATATATATATATATATATATATATATATATATATATATATATATATATATATATATATATGTTTATAATAAAACTATATTAAAATTTTTAAAAATCAATAATAAACATAAATAATTTGGTTTATAATTATGCTGTTTTTTTAAAATTATATTTGTATAATTTAACAATTAATTTGTTAAAATTAATGTTGAAAAAAATGTAAAAAATGAAAATAACGTTTGACTAATTAAAAAAACTTAAAATAGCGTGAACGTTCAATTAATATAAAAAAGTAAATTGAAGGCGTTTTTGTATAATATGTGAACTAATTAAAACATTTAAATTATTATTATTATTATTATTATTATTATTATTTATAATTATTGACTTAGATACTTCCGTAAAAGTATTTTTTAGCACACACAAAAATATGTACCATTATAAAAATACAGTATATAATATCAGTCCGAAAATAAATAAGTAAAAGAAGATTAAATTACATAGGCTAAAAGAAAAACGCAAAATCAACGTATATTCAAAAGTCATGTTTAATATATATGCGTAAAAAGGCATGGTATTATTTAGAAAACGTACTATAGTTAATAGTATGCAAATATAATAGTATACATGCAATGCAAATAACTCATGAGTGAGTATGACTAATAAAACATTACTCTGGATAAAGGATAATAAACGGTCACAAATTAGAATGACCAGATTACAAACAACGTTAATTGGTTAAACCAAAAAAAAGAACTTATTTATTATTTAGATAAACTAATGTAAAAGTCACTTTAAACTTTATTAGGATTGGATTGTAACCTACTAAGTACGGCAGACGTAAATGTAAATACAGATTTGTTCTGCACTTAACGTGTATATGTGAATTTTTCGTCATTCCCAATGCAAATAATTTGCTGAAATCACAATAAAATAAATAATTGGAGTTGTTAAAAATACGACTGATAAATTGAAAACATTCCTTAAAATGCTGATAAATTATTTTATTAAAAATGTCATTGTAAGCAGTGTCCAATAATCGCCTAATAAGAACAATACATTTTTTTAACTTTATAAAAATTTTTTTTAATCCCTGATATATTACAGGAGAGCAATATAATATTTTTGTATAAAATGTAATTTTACAATATGTATTAATAACATGTTGAAAAACAATTAACATCATACTTAAATGTTTTTATATATTATAATCTTAGTTGTTGTAAACAAATAATCGATGTGATCAAACCAGGTAAGTTTGTTATTCCATAAAATACCAAAATAGCACAACCACACAAGTATCAATCTCCACATTTAAAACAAAACCTTTGGTTAAAATTGAATCAATTGTGTTAAAAATAGTGAGCTAAAATTATACTATTTTTACATTTTCAGATTTATTTTTAGATCATGTTTTGTTGGATCAAATTTTTCAATTAATCATTAATTGACTTAACAATGTGACATTATCTTGGATATATATACATATATATATATATATATATATATATATATATATATATATATATATATATATATATAATTAAAATATATTAATTTAAATTCAATTTTTATTGAGTTGATTAAAGTTGTAGGTTTATTATTATAAGATAATATAAATTGCAATTGCATTAAAATTATTGGTTGCTGTAATGCAATTAGTAATATATATATATATATATATATATATATATATA
Source organism: Cardicola forsteri (assembly GCA_025895645.1). Taxonomy (NCBI): domain Eukaryota; kingdom Metazoa; phylum Platyhelminthes; class Trematoda; order Strigeidida; family Aporocotylidae; genus Cardicola; species Cardicola forsteri. Next base: position 51,773 of record JAKXYG010000489.1, on the reverse strand, counting down.
TATATATATATATAATTTGAAAAAAAAATAATTTGTTTATGTTTAGGTATGTAAATCTTACAAAACAACCACTACAATAAGCGGACAACAATTAAATGCTTTAATTAGTGACAATCTAATAATGTTGGTTATTAATTTAGTACAACTTACAAATATCTAAATACAAATGTAAATGTCAAACTGCTGCACAAAATTAAATGCAAATAACTTAATATTATATACTCCTAAATCGGTTTTATTTATTGAGATTTGTTAATATACATAATTTACAAATTTTATACAAACATATTTACAAATGCTCTTTAAAATTTAATATAATAATATAAACATATATGCACTATAATTGTAAGTTCGTTACAATAATAATACAAGTTAATAAATAAATTGCAAATATAACAATAAATTTTATTATATCGAAATAATTTACGTTTAACAATAAAGATTTTTTAACATTTTTGCAAAACTAAACATGGACTTGTATTTGAGTAACGGTAGTGCTAGTTGAACCCATTCCCACCAAGGTACAAATTAAGCGCTACTGTTACTACTCCATTGATGTTATTCATTATATTATCATTTTAGTTATATTTTGAATTACATTACTTATTGCTGTATGGTATGTATTTCTCATTATAGGTATTGCTATATAAATTATGCGCTTTATATTAATATCAAATACAGCTTTATTATTATTTAGACATTATTATCAAAGTATTAAACCAAACTTTAAATTAATTGCTTTTTATTTTTATATTTTATGTATGTATTTGATTACCGTTTTTGTAATAAATAATTTAAACCAACGCCCTAAACCTGAGATAATTATTAAATTTTAATTAAATATTATTCAATACAATTTTGGATAATAAAACATTTTAAACTAATTAATCTTACTACAGTATACATGCTTTTATAACATTTATTTATGGGCTGTACACGCTACATACACTCTGGGATGTTGCATCAATAGTGTTGTAAATATAAAAAATATGTTAACCTGTTGTTGTTAATTACGATTATCATTATTATTTTACTAATTTTAATGTATGCCGTATTGGCCATAAAAGCATATTTTAAAAACAACATTTACATAAATAGGATAACTAAATAAAATTAACACTTTTTTAATAATAATTAATAATATGTTAATTAATTTGCTTAAAACAACTATTTAAAAATGCATTTTAGTACTTTATGTTGACGTTTTTACAACATAAAAAACATTAAAATTAAAATTAAAAAACATTAATTTATAATTCAAAAATAATAAATCAATTATTTTTTTAATATTTCAATATTAAATAGGTATTGTTAAAAGTATGTTTATACTTAAATGTTATTATAGTAACCAAACATTTTGAATAATTTAAAAACCGATTTTTTCTGTATTGTTACTTTGAAAACGATACTTTGGTTTTTATCTTAAAATATTTATTTGTTGTAAAATTTAAGTTAAAAATTGATATTTGCAAATGAATTAAAAGTAGAAATACAGTATATCATGTTAAAAAGATTTAAAAATTATAAATATATTTTTAATTATAATTTAGGTATTTTTATTTAATATTAAAAATTTATTTTTTGTTTGTTAAAAAAATTATTAGTTAATTTAATAATAATAAAATACATTATTTTGTTAAATTATAAAATATAATTAACACAAATTTAGTTATTTGTTACCTAGGAACGGAACATATTACATAATATATCTTCTTTATCACAGGAAGTTTAATTAATTTTTTATTACAAAATAATAACACCAAAATTATGTTTTGTTATAGTAAAGCAAAATTGTTTTTAATACAAATTACGTTTTACAGTTAGAACAATTTATATAAGGAACAAATATTAAATTGGTTTTATAACTATTAAATAACCCTTTTGTAAAAAATGATATTAATCAATTTAAACAACCGTTTTTTCCAGTTAAATGTATCAATATTTTTTAAGCTAAAATGTATTCTACTTACGACAGTGTTATAATTGTTTATAAAAAATTAGATATGTATTGTAATTTTACAAAATTAATTGTAATTGTATTTAAATTTGTTTTGTTTAAATAAGAAACTTAATTTTACTATACTACGGGCTAAAATAAAAATAATTACAGTTTTGAAAATCGTTATTTAATAGTTTTAACATTAATGTTATTTTTTTTGTTTTTTGTATAATAAAACTTAACATTTATAGCAATATTCAAATCAAAAATATATTTGTCTAAATTAATTTTTTTGTTAAAATTTAGATTACACAAAACTATATCAACATTTTAACTAATAACATACAAAAACACTTAAACCAAGTGGTTCCAAACACGAGCCAACTTATTTATTATTTAATATTTTGTAGTAAATTATATGTAAAACAATTTATTAACCCTAACAATTAGATATATTTTGCGTTTTTAAATATATTAGAAGTTATATTTTATGTAGGTAATTTTACTCAATCTTAGATTTTAAATCAGTTAATGTTTTATGTAATTTTTATTAGTTACAATATATATTTATATATATATATATATATATATATATATATATATATGAATATACATCTTACAAAATTAAACATTTTAATTATTGCATAATACTATATGTTTTATATTTAAAATAACGTCTTTATTGTATGTTATGTAATTGCTATTAAATGTTTATTTTAATAACTACATTTTTAACATTAATTAGTTTAAATGTTGTACATTAATTTGTTTGTAATATTATATTATTTATTCATAGATTGCATATGCCGCATATACTTTTGGATGTTGTATTAGTTGTGCTAAATATCAAAAAAATATTTTTTATTTGTCATTACCAGTTACAATAGTGATAATTGTTTTACCAATTTTTATATATGTATTTAATTTAAAATTGAAATTAACGTTGTTAGTTATACCGGTTGTTGTACTTAGTTTATGTCTGATGTCAATATCAATAATTTTCGAAATATTTTCATATAAAATAAGAACTGAAAACGTATGTTTTAACTAATTTAATAAAATATTTGTTAAATAATGTTTTATTTTTAAAATAAAAAAACATTATAAATTTCAAAATTTAATAATTAATCAAATAAATAAATCTCAATACATTACAACAAATTGCAATTTAATTTATAATGTTGTTACTAATTGGAACAGAGTAGTTGGCGCATTTTATCGCACTAATTAAGAGTAGAAACACGTAGTTACAATTGTGTAAAATATATTTTACATTTTAATAAAAATTGTGCAACATAAAAAAACATTTTTCTTAATATTTTATTTTAACAAAATTATTTTATTTTATTAATAGATATATGTGTTTACAATTTATACAATTATATGGATTATTCTATTGTTAATGTGGATATGGGTAATTAATAAGTGTTATTAAAATGTTTATGCTACATTTGCGTGAGATAGTTAAATATATTTGTTTATTTAATGCTTGAAAACAATAACATTTTATGCATTTAATTAATTTTTTTATTAATAGATACTTGCAGATATATACATATTTATATATGATAACATATTCGCAGAACATGTTCCATATGTATGTGGTGCAATATACATCCTCAATTTATACACAGTTGTTTGAATATTTTTGTATAATACCCTTATCCATATTTAAAAAACTAATTTTTTTATTTTTTTAACTTTAATTGTTTTATAAACTAATTAGTTTATTATTACTTTAAAAATTATATTTAACTAAATAAAATTGTATTTTGCAATTTATCATTATTTAATAAATTGTGGTCAAATTATTTTTATTTATTATATTAATATAAATATATTATTAAAACATAATATAAGTTAACATTTTAATTGTTGTTTATGATTTATCATATTCAATTACAATAATGATTTATATATCAAAAATGTGTATTATATATGTGTAAGTAGATATGTTTGTGTATACAACTAACTTTGTTGGAATTAGATCGTATCTTTGTTAAATACGAAAGAAATTAATTAAAATACACTTCCGTTCTGCGCTTGACGCAAATATATAAACTTCTTGTTTTCCCTGATGCAATTGATTTGGCAAAATTATAATTAAACATACATTTTGGAATTACTATTATTGTTTGTAATATTATTATAATTATTATTATTATTATTACATTAAGCTTTAATATCTTACTAGAAATACAACAAATTTTTAAAAAACACATTAATGCAAATAATGAAGACAAAACAAAGTAGATTATCACGTAATAATAAATATAAATATAGTCATTATTAGGCACAGTTGTTACATTATGTTGTAGGATGTCCAAAATAATTTTAATAAATGCGCAAATAAATAAATTCCTATTTTAATAGGTTTGTTAAAAATTTAATTTTAATTGATCTGCATTGGCTAATATTCTAGATAACTATGGCAAAAATGATTAGTTTCGGCTTTTATAAGCAAATAAGTTTTCCATGTTTTTTTAGAAACTTTAGATTTGTATAAAGCTGTATGTAGTGGGTGAGTGTTATTATGTTTAATTCTTGATGCTAATTGCATATTGGATTTAGAATGTTTATTAACAATATTATTTACTTAAAACAACACACTTTTGTTTTAATAAACTAGGAAATATTACAGATGAGCAAGATGTAACTAATAATTTAGGAATATAATTATCAACGTTCAGTTTTTTATTCTTATGTGTAGCATAACAATTGGGTTTTTATAAATATACGGTTTACACAATTACACTAGTTCAGTTTGTCAGTTATGTTTATTCCAATATACTTAATTTTGTTATAGGTACATATGCTTGTCTAAATTAATTTAAATGTTTTGTTAAATTCTACTGTTTTTTTAAACATTCGTAGATATGTAGAAAGAATATTTTATTAAGAATGTTATTGTAAAAAAGGCATAAATATTAGTGATTATGTTTTTTTAGTTTCTTAAATAAATTATATGTAAACAAACGCAAAGGTTTCTTAATTGCTTAATGTAATAACACAAACCTCGTGTTTTAATAAATATACTTATGCGATAACACCTGGTAAGTTTGTTATTTATTCAAATACCAAAATATATGAAACTAACAAAAGTGTCAATTTTCACATTTTTAATACGAATTTATGGAAAAAATTAAATATATTGTGTTAAAGATTTGTATAAGTTAAAATTAATTATTTTACATTTTGTTAAATTTAATTATATGCTATGGTTTGTTGACCAAAATGTTTTGTACATTTGCGTTTTTTATTTTGTTACAAGAAAAAAACTACAAAATGATGGCACTAATAGAAACCAAATTTAAAATAATATATTTTTAGTATATTGGCATATTAATTACTTTTAAAAAAGTAACGAAATATGTTTTTAATTTCCTGTTACATACATACATATATAATTAATTGGTCAAAAAAAGCTTATATAATAATAGTTGAGTATAATAAATGTTATAATTAAACTTTGTTTAAATGAAACAAAAAATTATTTAATGCTGCTCTTTTTAAATTATATTTATAAATTTTTACACTTTATTTAATAAAATTAATGTATATTGATTAAAACTCAAAGTTGGTGTTATTACATTAAGCGGCTAAAATATATTTGCGTTTATTTATGTATTATTGATTTATATTTTAAAGTTACATTAAATTATATTGCAACCAGTAACTAAACAAAAAGATGGCATGTAATGTAATTAATCTTGTTTAACGTTTTTTCATCTGGAGAAACCTACGTTGTCTTGTGTATATTTTTGTGAGAAAAAATTCTGTTGCCAACACTCATTCGACAATGACTGTTCCGCGTTAACAATCTATAACCATCATTATTTATGCTATCAGCATGACCATGTAATCCAACATTTGAAAAGTACCCAAATCTGTCTTTGTTTAATTTTGCATTGAAAGCACTAATTAATATTTTAATGTCTCTTCTTGGAACATCATCCGACAAACTTTGTGATTGATTATAGAATATATTTTTTGGTTTTCCTCAGTTGCAACATTTTTATTCAACATAATTTTAACTCGATAAATATGATGTTTTTATGTCCAAAATAAAAAACTGATGTATCTTCATTCTTGAAATAATTTTTGCTTTTTTATCGCATTTTGCTAATACCAAAAATATCTAAGTTGTACTTTTTCATTTCTTAAAAAACTTGTTCTAACTGTCCAGTACAAAAAACTGTGCGCACATTTTATGTCTCAACACTGGTTAAGGTTTTGACATTAAAGATTCTGCAAATTGATTGTTGACCTTCCTTTTGGCTTTTACTTAACTTTGTCATTTGTGTAATTCTGTCATCCAGATGCGTGTAATTACCTCTTTCCCGTTGTTTGCCGGAATGGCGTCCTTTTCATTGTTTCTGTAACAGTATAATTTTTTTACAGAAGCCAGGTTACTAATCTTGTGCGCTCAATTTTTTTTTATCTAGTCTTGGGACTAACTAGATTAAATCGCTTCTAATCTAAACTAGGCGGAGCTTCAATAAATTTAAAATACATATATTTGCAGCAAATTCAAATAAAAACAACAAAAAGTATAGAATGTGTATTAAATAGTAAAATTATTTTACATATTGTAAATATTTACTCTGTGCAAAATGTTTATAAAATAACAAATTTTAAAGTAAAATAATTGAAATTTTTTTTTGTTATAATTATAGATTTTTCTTTTTGAATATTTAAATAATTACATTTTTTTATTACATTACAAAACCCTTTTGCTTTAAAAAATAAGCATGGGGCAATAAGATAACAATTACAGCAAAAATTAACATCAAAGTCTCGTAATTCAAAGAGAACATGAGACAAGGTTTTGGCATTAAAGATTCTGCAAATCGAAGATTGAGCTTCCTTTCGGCTTTCACTCAACCCTGTCATTTGTGTAACTCTGTCATCGAGATACGCGCGATCACTTCTTTGCCGTTGTTTGCCGGAATGGCGTCCTCTTATTGTTTCCGTAGCAGTATGAATTTTTTACAGAGGCCAGGTTGCTAACCTTGCGCTCGAACCCTCCTCCTTTATCTAGGCTTGGGACTGGCTAGATTGAATTATTTCTGATCCAATCTAGGCGGAGTTCGATCCAATCTAGGCGGTAATACTACATGGCAATGCATTTTGGATTTTTGACAAGAAATGCACTGCCGAGCCCATTGTTTCACGTCACTATTTATACCGGGCCAGATAACATGTTGTCATCAGCTCTTGTGTTGCGGGATGCGAGAGATTATAAAGAAAGTCAAATACTTCACGTCAAAAAATATTGGTACTAACGAATTTTGTACTCCTGTAGATACAAAGCAGCGTATAGTACCCGACAACGTCAATAATTGTACTTGTTAAATTTTTAGGTTATGTCCGCAGTCGTTAAGGGAAACGTTATCCTTTTGCTCCTTGGCCGTCGCATTGAAATCTACTGTCAATGTTGTAATTACGTTAATTAAAACACGCGACAAAGCAAAATATAGTCTGGGTGTCTAGCTTTTCTCGGCAAATAACGTTCCGTTTTTATACGGATGGTAAAAGTCAACGGTTTTTGATTAGTGTATACCCTGAAATCACGATCCTTTACAGCCTGGCAAAAATGATTAATAACGGCGTACGTTGCCAAAAGTTTACGGCCAAATGTACTGTATCTAGACTCTGCCGACGATAAACGCCTAAAAAAACCTAGAGGTTTTATACCCCATTTACTAGTTGTTGACGAAAGCTTATCTTGCCTCCTGGTGAGTTTTATCCTGCATGGGTTTCCTTAGAAAGTTTATAAACATGTTCAACACACTTGAGAATGAATTCGCGGTAGAAGTTAAAAAGACCCATGTAAGAACGTAAATCCTTCAAAGTAGTATGTTTTGAAAATGCTTGAATGGCCTGTACCTTGTGCGTAAGACAGATACCAGTGAGCGTAATCAAATGTCCAAGAAATTTGAGTTAGTCTACATTTAGAATACATTTATCTAGATTAATGATAATGTTGTGCTCACTCAATCGCTAAAATAAGTTATGCATATGTTGTTGGTGTTCCTTGTACGATGAGGAGGCAACCAATATATTATCTAAGTAAACGTAGATACAATCGAGATCTCTCGAAATCTCATCTATAAAATGTTAAAATGTTTGTTCAGGTGTAAAGCCCACGAGCTTTGAAGAATGGTACTAAATTTCTTTGTTTTCTAGTGACTAGAAGAACATCCTCTAGTTGCCTTCTGTCTTGCTGACTTGCTCCGTTCCCTAGATCTGACTTGACCGTGGCAGTTACATGTGGATGTACAGGTACCATCTACATGTACTGCGTTAATCGCGTGTGTACAACGCGCAAACTAGTCAATTTAATCTACCCTTTTCGCTGCCGCCTTCAGAGTAATTTCATTTAGACTTAACACAGCCGATTGAAGCCAATGATTTAATCCTTGGGTCCAATTTCGTCTAACCCAGTCTATCAAGAAATGCAGTTCCGTTGTGTTTTTTTTTGCAGGTCATGCAAAAACTGCATAAGGATACGATCCCCTCTGGTATGACCGACGGTGGAACAATGTTTTTCTCGTTCGTTTATGGACTTTTTTAATTTGTTAAAGAGAAACTCCTTAGCATTAGTATATAATGCAGTTTGACCGGGTTCTAAAAGAGGCTCAACCACTTTAAAAAGTTGATTCGGAACCCGATAAACTAATTGATGAAACTTGTCAACTTCAGATACTACATCATAATACCTGAGGTCGTGCTCTAATAGCTTAAACCAACGTTCGGGGTTTTCTGTATTAAGCGGCGAGGACTTGCAATAAAGTATTAGGGGGGTTTTTGTGGATTTGTCGTCTAAACTTAGCTTATTCTCAAATTTTTCGTCCATGACTTAGAATTAATAAATATATATATACGAATGTACTTAAGAACAAAAATTCTAAATTAGTTAACAAAAAATGGAAATAAATAAGAAAAAATAATAGTTAAAACTTCTTTGAATCCAACGAGTGTCAAAGATTCAAAATTTGGTAGACTGGCGATTACATTCGTCCTTACCACTTTACTGAACTTGACTCTAATGATGGATAAATAGCCTAGTTTTATTAATTGACGCAATGGGACGGTTTGATAAAACAAGAAATGTTGTTTGTCAACGAAGGTTGCGTGGTTTATTGTCGTGGTTTTCCCCAATATTTAATGTTTTTACTGATTACGTAAAGTAATGAATAAGAACACAAAAACTAGACCGAAAAATGTTTATTACCAAATTCTACAAGATCGGATCGCTAGATGAATTACAGAAATCAAGATGGGACCGAAAGGAAGTGTTCACCAGTATGCACCGTTGACACATTTAAACAAAAATGTCATTATTCGAAGAGTATTAATTCCCAAAAAATAAATGTTAATTTTTGATAAAATAAAATAAAATTGTTTATTAGTTGTGACTTCAAATTATCTTGGTCGAATGTCACTGCTACAGCAGATTGTAACATCAGTCCAAAATAAATAAAAACAAATAAAAATAGCTTTAAAAATTATAAACATAATACATAATTTTCCAAACTTTGAATAATGAACATAATTTTTTAATAAATTTAAGGTAATTGAAGTGATTTTTCCCATTGAAAACGCTATCTTGTAAGTTTGGAAAGCAATTAATAACAATTTGCCCTTGTGTTTCTATTAGAACAAGATTATTGTTTATTAACTGATAAAACAAGTTAGAAGTAAAAGTTAATGTAAAAATGTTTTTCGAAATTGTATGCAATATTTATTAATAATCTATAGTATAAATTAATATAATACCAATTTATATAATAAAAATAAATTATTAAAACATAATATTTAAAATACAACATAAGTTTTTTTAATTTTATATTATTTATTGCTTATTTTTAATCGTTTAATTTAATACTACTATGACCTTGTAATTTTTTAAACATTTTAATTGGAATTTAATCTGAAAATATTAAATAATTACCAAATAAATTGAAACTCAAAATTATTATTATTATTAATTTTAATTGGTATATTTTATATATATGTTTTTATAAATATATTAAAAATTGGTTGTATAAAATTGAATATAGTTAAGGAAATGTTATGAATAGTTTGGACAAGTTGAAATAAAGAATGATTGTTGTACGATATTTTTACATTGATTTTTTTGTATATTTTGATCTTAATTTAAAAAATACATGTGTAAAATATTTTAGGGAATGATAAAGAGTAATGGTTAATGACAATGATTCTATTTTTCGTTTTTGTTACATTATTTTTTAGAAGGTTTTAGTTATTTTTAATATATTATGATTATTAGAGCATATATGTATTTGTTTATTTTTTAAATGTTTTTTATAATGAAATTGTTTTTAATTCAGTAATAACTTCTTTTAATGAAAGTATTTAACAAATTGTCTACTTATTCCAGTACATATCAGGTTTGTTTACTATAATTAACATATTTATAATTAGGATGCTATTAAAGAATTAAATAAATGTATTAAACCTGTATATTTAGGGAGGCATTGTGATAGTTTTTTGAAACAACGTACAAATGGTCTGAGTTCCACTTATCTTTCTGCAATTCAAATAAGTGTACGTAATTTGTATTTGATGAAGTTGGCTTTAGAATGAAGATTTGAAGAAATTGAATGTTATTCATGTTACTGGTTCTAAAGGAAAAGGCACCGTGTGCTCATCCGTGGAACATATTTTACGCAGTGAAGGATATCGAACTGGTTTGTTGAGGTAGGCATATTGTCTATATAAGAAAATAGTATTTTAAATATTATTTTGTAGCATTATCACTAATTAATTGAAAATATTTTTGTTAGTTTAAAAAAATTTTGATAATTACTTAAACTAAAATATAATATAATGAGAAGGAATGCTCAATTAATATTACACCCCTTCTTTTTTTGAGAGGTGTTTTGGGTATAGTTTGGATTTATAGTCTAATAATTTTATGTTTTTATTTTTTTGTTGATTACATATATTTTTTAAATACGTACACAGATTTTAAATGAATTTTTAATATATAATTTAAACAGTTCGCCACATTTAGTGAATATTGAAGAACGCATACGTATTAATGGTAGTTCGATTTCGAAAAGTAGGTTTGGCGATGCTTTTTGGGATGTGAACTCATTAGTAAAGCACTATGTGGTGAGTTACTTTTTATTACAAAATGTATTGATAATTTTTGAGGATTGACATTTTAGTATGATTTAGGCTTTCTGTGTTGTTGCAGCGAATTTTTTAGGGATTTTGAAGTGGTATTTAAAACAGGACGTTAAAGAGAGATTTTGTTTGGTGTTAAAATAAGTAAAGGATAATTAAATAAAGCGTTTGAGGTAACTTATGAAAATCAGCGATTTATCTTTTCTACTTTGTGGTTAGATTTAGTTTAATAAAATGTTTGAATTAGATTTGATATGCTGCTACATGTACGGCTAAGATGCTAGGCTCGATATGGAATTTGTGGTTGATCGCCGGCATTAAGGCATTTTATGTATAAATCGTTTTTCTAACTAATTTATTGTTGCTTTTCAATTTTTATTGATTTTAGAACGAACGGCCAAACATTGAAATGCCTTCATTCTTTCATTATTTATTTATGATGGCCTTAAAAATATTTGTTGATGAAAAGGTGATTGGATTTTGTTTGAAAATTTGAAAAATTATTATTATTATTATTATTGTTATTAAAAATATTTTTTACAAGATGTGTAAACATAGTGGGCAACTAGAACCTGTAGTTTGTGTATCTGAACTTAACATTGAATTAAGATTTTACTATCGAATATTAGTTAAATAATAGTTAAATCGGAAAACATCTCAGCACTTATTCAACATTATTAGAAGTTATTTTGGACGTGAAGTTATAAAAACGGAAACCTCGAGTTGGCAGCATTTGGACAAGCCAAAGTTACAGATTTTTTACGAAGAACGTGTCCAAACTAGCGCAATTTTTATTGTCGCGATACCATAGAAGGAAGGTTGTGAAATTGGAGGCCATTTTGAATTTGATGATTGCTAATCTTTATCGTCCAATCCCTTGATACAGAGGATGCAAAATGGGTGATCCTGAGGATTTGAGTAATGCTTATAAAGTGTCAAAAACTCCAATGATGGTGATACTCCTGACTGTTATTCCTTCATGTGGTGCATCCTGAACTAGGTGCCCATATGCCTATAGGCATTCTAGACTAATAACAGCAGGGACCGAGGCCATAGCGGTATAACTGGTTTCAACTGGACTCCCACTTAGTGAGTGTGGTACTAGCATACACCCTAGATGCTTAAATGTTATCTGAAGGTAGCCATTTACCATATGCAGCCGGCTGAGGCTAAGGCAGTTCACCTTGACAGAAAATTAGGCCTCGGGTCCTTATCCTGTCGCAACAATCATGAAACATTGTTCAAATAGAAAATATGTGATGGAATCAGCAGCCGAGATCCCTAGGCCATCTGATCTCCTAAATTTGTCTGGGGAGGGACCGAAGCTGACGGATTTGCATGGGAGAGTTAACAAGATTTTACCCTTGTTAACTAATGATGATGAACCTGACTTGAAGTCACCAAGGTGTGAACGGTCTTCCTCCGATGACTTCCATGGATCTGTCAACCGACGTCATCCCTCCCGTCCCCCGAAGAAGATTGCCTTGTCAACTCCTGTAAACACTGACGCCGTCACAAGGAAGCAATCTTTTAGCTACCCAACCCCACCTACCCCCAGTTCATTTAGCATCCGAAATACACTCCGCATAGGAACGTGGAACGTATAGTTACTGTCGTTTGTTTCGACTCAAGCTAAGTCGTCACAAAATTGGCATCGCTTGTCTTCAGGAAACAAGACTGAATTGTTCGGAGCTATTTCGTCTTCCTACAGCTTCCCAGTTTGTTACATCATTTTATACATCAAACCCAGCACACCACGTGGTAGCATTTTGTCTATCCCCAACAACTTCCAGTGTGTTAATTGACTGGAAGCGTATATCTCACGATTAGCGTTTGCGCGTTTCAAATTATCCAAATAGCCAATGACCGTCATCATCCCGACTCAAAACCTCATTGCAAATTGTTGTTGAGGAGATTTTAATAACAGGGGTTGAGGGAGATTTTAATCCTGGATTGGTCCTTGGACAAAATCGAAAAAGATTAAGCAAATTTGCGGCTAGGTGCAACATGGTTTTTACGAATACATTTTTCAACACCCCGTGAAACATATGACAACATTTCGTTCAAGCTGTGGTGTATATTCTTCCCTAATTGATTACGTTTTTGTTTTTAAACGCTGGTTCAGTGCAATCAAGAATTCTCGCGCATACAGAGGTTGTCGAACAGGAAGTGAGAATGATACCGATTATTTGCTTGTTTCATGTTCGCTTCGTCTACGTTTCAGAGTGGCAAGGCTAAGTTTCAGATTCTGACAACGGATTATTCTCTGGTAGATAGCTACTATGCTAACAAGTTCTCTAAAGCCACTTATCAGCCCCAGTTGTTGTTCCAAGTTGTGGTATGGGAATAAATCGACGCTGAAACATTTTGAAACGGAAGATCGACTTAGCTAGTTTGGTGCTCCCCCGTTTAACCAACTTAAAATGATGAAACTGGTTGTCCGCCAATTCTCGATATCTTTATACACAAGCAAAGATATCCACGAGAAAAAGCGAAGTAAGATCATTGCGTACGGAATTTTGGAGACGTTATGAGGAGGATGAACAAAGACACTGAGATTCCGTAACAGATGAACTAGAGGTTTCTGCTCGCCATATTGACAGTTGAAAAATGTACAAGAAATTGGAGCAACTGTGCCGTGGTAACAAAGTTAAAGTTGGATCATCTGGCATTTCGAACGAAGACTGGTTAATTCACTTTAATCAAACTTTAAACCATCCTGAAATTACAACAGGATGGCTGCAAGATCAATCCAATCTTGACACAGTTCCTCCGGCAATTTGTCTAATCTCCGTAGAACCTCCAACAGTCGCATATGCAGTAAACACAAAGCTAGGAACGCCACCGGATTTGACGGAATTCCTCTATATGCTTTTAAATAATGCCCCTCGCTGCTTACTAAAGATTTTTATGGCATCATAACGGATTTTTGGACAACTGAGCAGTGCCCTGAAGACTGGCATTGTGCTACTATTGTTCCTGTTTACAGGAAGGGAAATCGGCAAATACCTGCTAACTACAGGGGCATCAATTTCCACGTTTCACTCCCATATATTGCCGTAGGAATGATTATTAATATAATTAATATTAATTATATTATTATTATAACATTTCTAAAAATAAATAATTCCTTAAAAACCCATTGATATAATATATATATATATATATATATGGTGCACCCAAGCATTTGGACTATTGCATGCATTATTGGAAGGCTGTCTTTTTGCCCAATTGTTTGTATACATATTTGTGTCGATTATCCATAATCACATATTGTTTATTTTTAGGTTGATGTTGGTATAGTAGAAGTAGGTATTGGCGGACGCCACGATCATACAAATATATTCAGGTAAAGACTGATTTTCTTTATCCAGTGACAACGATGAATATTGTTCATCTTCAGTTTATTACGCTTTTTTTATGTTTGCTACTTTGAATGTTTTAAGAGAAACACATTTTTTAGCAGTGGGGACATTTTAGCGAAGCCGAACGCGTGGGCCCGTATTTTAGTGCCGTTGGCGTGATTCGAACCCCGATGCTCACCGAGGTCCGAATTCGAGCGCTGAACCGCTAGACCACCCCGAGATCTAAATTGGGATGTTGATGATTCCGATGATTTGAATGATGCTTATAAAGTCTCAAATTTCAATGATGGTAATACGCCTGACTGTTCCTCCTCCATGTGGTGCATCCTGGACTAGGTTCTCATAGGTATTTAGACTAACAACAGCAGGGACCGAGTGTACAGCGGTATAACTGGATATTCACTGACTCCCTCTCAGTAAATGGGTGTTAGAATATGCCCAACATTTCATTTTGGTTGGTGACGTGATCACCTCTTCATTATTTCTTATATTTATACGACATGTAGAACGATCGATTTTGATGGCTTGACAAGCGTAGACAAACGTGGAAGAATAACAAAGTTTCTTGGCTGGTAGACGGCATCCTTGTGACGTCGCCACTGTTCGCAAAGATTGACGAGGCCGCCTGAATTTTTGTCAGGGTTATCTCCCTTAGTCCAAGGGCTACATATGATATACGTATACATTTAGATACCTTTTAAGTATCCTGGGTGTATGTTCGCACCCACCCGCCGTAGCAGGAGCCCGGATTATACCGTTGTACACTCGGACCCTGCTGTTATTCGTCTAGATGCCTAGTGGCACCCTAGTCCAGGATGCACCACGTGGAGGACGAACAGTCAGGAATATCACCATCATTGGAAATTGAGACTTTATAAGCATTACTCAAATCCTCAGGATCATTAGCATCCCCAAAATACTTAAAAGGTATTTCAAAGTATTCATTTGCCATATGTAGCCGAATGGGCTTGTAGATCCGTCAACTGGTGTCAACCCCCCCCCCCAATTTCCCCGAAAATATAGTCTCATCAATTCCTGTAAACACTGGCGTCGTTGCCTTGAAGCTAGATCAGTTTGATAGCCTATTTGTTTAGGAATTCAAGATGTTGTGCGAATTTGGAGCTCTGCTACCAACTTTTGATGTTGTTGTTGATCATTGTAGTGATTGTGGTTATGTTTGCAATGTTGTAAAAAGGTTTGTTCCCCTTTTTCGTAGACATCCCATGCTCACCGTAATTACCAGTTTGTCGCTGGAACATACCGATATTTTGGGCAATACAATTGAATTGATTGCAAGCAACAAGGCGGGCATTTTTAAAGTACGTATTGGCATAACATTTATTTTTGCTTTATCGGTGCTACTTTAAATGTTTTAAGGGGACATTTTGTGCCTCAAACCCGTTAGCTTGGGACTGGCTGGATTGGTTTATTCAATTATTGTATCTATTGGGATGCTAATGATTTTGAGGATTTGAGTAATGCTTATAAAGTCTCAATTTCCAATTATGGTGATATTCCTGACTGTTAGTGGGTGTGAACATACATCAGGATACTTAAAAGGTATCTAAAGGTATACGTATATCATATGTAGTCCTTGGGCTAAGGAGATAACCCTGACAAAAAATCAGGCGGCCTCGTCAATCTTTGCGAACAGTGGCGACGTCACAAGGATGCCGTCTACCAGCCAAGAAACTTTGTTATTCTTCCACGTTTGTCTACGCTTGTCAAGCCATTGAAATCGATCGTTCTACATGTTGTATAAATATGGGAAATAATGAAGAGGTGACCACGTCACCAACCAAAATGAAATGAAAATGAATTGTATCTATTAATACATTATTGATTTATGGGTTTTGTAATGGAATGTAAAATGTTTGGTTTATGCATTGAATTAATATTTGTTCCATTTGTTTAGCGGTACAGCGCTCCACTTGCACTTTATATGGGGCCACTTGGTGAAAAATGTTTTCTGCAGTAACAAGATAAAATGAAAAGAATAATATAGAGTACATTATATATATGGGGTGCAAATGATCCTGAGGATTTGAATAATGCTTATAAAGTTTCAAATTTCAATAATGGTGATATTCCTGACTGTTCCTCCGCCATGTGGTGCATCCTGGACTAGCTGTCAGCGGGCATCTAGACTAATAGCAACAGAGACCGAGTGCACAGCGGTATAACCGGGACTTTCATTAGATTCCCGTACAGTGAATGGGTGCTTGCATACACCCAAGATGCTTGAAAGATATTTCAAGTTATCTATTTACTATATGTAGCCGGTTAGATTTGTGGATTCGTCAACCCTAAAGAAGATCGCCTCGTCAATTCCTGTGAACATCGACATCGTCGCAAGGAAGCGGTTTTGTAGCCAATATACTTCATTCATCCCTCCAAGGTCAATTCGCATCCAACAGCCTTTTTGTATAGGAATTAGAGAAGTCTTTCAAACGTAGAAGTAATGAAAAGGTGTTTTGTTTTAATCAATAATAATAATACGAATAATATTGACAATAGTATTAGTAATATTAAAATTACTTTGCAAAAGACCAAAGAAAACTTGGCTAAGAACTATTCGGGAAGATCTAATTGAAATGAATGTTTTATGGGCACAAGCAAAACGTTTGGCAAAATGTTCAAATACATGGAAACATTTTGTTGTCTCGTTCTCTTTGAATTACGAGACTTTGATGTTAATTTTTGCTGTAATTGTTATCTTATTGCTTCATGCTTATTTTTTTTAAGCAAAAGGGTTTTGTAATAATAATAATAATAATTAGTAATATTATTATTATTAATAATAATAGTAATAACAATACATGCACTAAAATAGGCCCTGTCAAAATTAACATATTGAAATTGATTGATTTTCCTCACATCACGTAAGCATATGAGGCACACCAGCTAAAATAATTCTTAAACATCACTTTAGCAATACTATTAATTAAAATAAATTTTAAAAATTTTCTACAAATAGCATTACCAAATTTTCGGTTAGACAAAAATCCGGAATGTACACATTTTGACAAGATAAAAGTACTATTATTTGCCTAAAAATAAATTATATGATATATGGACATCGCCAATTTTATAAATTTAGTAATTCAAAGGATAACCATGGTTTTTTGTAACTAACCAATTATTATTATACTATATATTATACAAAATTATTTGGCTTTAAACATAAGCATGGGGCAATAAGATAACAATTACAGCAAAACAACAACAAAGTCTCGTTGGCATTGAAGATTCTGCAAATTGAAGATTGAGCTTCCTATTGGTTTTCACTCATCTCTGTCATCCAGATACGTGCGATCACTTCTTTGCTGTTGTTTGCCGGAATGGCGTTCTCTTGTATTGTTTCCGTAGCAGTATAAATTTTTATAGAGGCCAGGTTGCCAACCTTGCGCGCTCAAAACGTCCTCCTTTATCCAGGCTTGGGACTGGCTAGCTTGAATCATTTCTAATCCAAACTAGGCGAAGTTACTAATTAATTTACTATAAACAAAATGTATGTAATAACGTGTGGCGGGTTATGTAAGCACTTGTAAAATTATGTAAATAAGCCATTATTTTCTTTGAAATTATTGTTGCGTAATCGTTTTATATAATTAACGTAATAGGTATATAATGTTTACGTGTACCATTCACCGAGTTGGATGCTATTTATCCAAAAATACTTTAATATTTTTAAGTATAAAAAACTTAGAAAACAATTTTAATTAATGATAGTCCATGCTGTTTTAGAATCATTACTTTTTTAAGAAAAAAAAGTAACTTTTCAAGTTAGAATAAAAAAATTTTTTAAATAGAGTTCATATATATATATATATATATATATATATATATTACAAAACCCATTTACTTTAAAATTAAATATGGGGCAATAGGATAACAATTACCGATAAAAAGTCCCATAATTCAAAAAGAACATGAGACAACAAAATGTTTTTACGCATTTGAACATTCTGCTAAACGTTTTTTTCGATCCTCCATGAAACGTTCATTTCAATTAGATCTTCCCGAATAGTTTTTCTGTATTCTACCACAACCTTTGTTTTACCATTTTTAATCGTCCATTCCAAAACCGTTCTTATCTACATATAGTCCGGTTCTACAGCAGTCGTATCAAACAATCAATCTCCAGAAGCCATGAAAGTTTTGGAACAGGAAGCCAAATCGGTTGGTGTAAGTTTTTGTAAATGTTTTTTACATTAATACATGATTATACGCAGCTGATTATACAACAACAAAAGTTGGTGATATAGTTACCGCTTTATTAGGTACACGTTCGCATACCATCCCAAATTCCTATGCGAAAGAGGCTGGATGCGGAGTGATTACGGTCGAGTATGTGTGTGTGTGTGTGTGTGTGCGATATAAATGAAGTTTTTTATTTTCTATTTATTTATGTTTACTACTTTGAATGTTTTAAGAGAAACATCTTTCAGCAGTGGACAATTGGCGAAGCCAAACGTGGGCCCGCATTTAGTACCGGTGGTGGGATTCGAACCCATGTCCACCGAGGTCCGAATTCGAGCGCTGTACCGCTAGACCACCCCGGCTAGAAGATTGCTTCTTTGCGTTGATAAGAATTGATGAGGCGGTGCGGTTATTGAGCGAGAGTCTAGTGATATCCCAGTTATTCCACTAAGTCCCTGTTGTTATTAGTATAGATGCTTAAGAGCATATCACTATAGTTTTAAAATGTCAGACTTTATAAATATTACTTATATCCTTAGAATTATTGTCATCCCAATGGAATATATGATACAAAATGTTTCACATTTGTAAGTTTCTGATTAGTTTTTTTTTGTATAACCACAACACTTCGAAACTAGGCAGGCACGATTTTAATTTCTATCTCTAGGTTATCAAATATGGATCCTTATGTTGAATGATTTATTTTAAATCTTTTCGTTTTGAATATCAGGGAGGCTTTGAAGATTGTGCATAGCAAAGATTGAAATTTGATTCGGGTTTCGCCCCCAATCGCGTTATCGGAATTATACTGCTTTCAGTTGCTTGCCACATAATTTATAAGATGGTGTCCGCTTGTTTTTTCAAGAGCAATGATCCATGAGGATGTGAGTAATGTTTATGAAGTTTCAATTTCCAGTGATGGTGATATTCCTGATTGTTGTCCTCACATGATGCATTCTGGTCCGGTGCACAGCGGTATAACTGGGCTTCAGTTACACCTGGTGGGTGCAAGCATACATCCAGGATACTTAGAAGGTATCTTAAGTTATACGTACTATATGTAGCCTCTGGAATAACAGTGATAACCCTGACAGAAAATCAAGTGTTCTCACTAATTTTTGCAAACAGTGGTGACGTCTATCCAACTTAAGCGACTTTGCTATTGCTCTACATTTGTTACGCTTATCGGGCCATCGAAATCGATCGTTTGCTATGCAGTATAAACATGGAAAATAATGAAGAGGTAACGACCACATCATCAACCAAAATGAATGATTTATTCTAAAAGGAGTCATTTATGTTTAAGACTTCAAATAGTAACGGTAGATGATAAAACCAACCAATGGAAAAGAATTTTAAAAATCCTGTTGGTCAACATTTGTGAGTGAGTGTGAGTCACATTGGTCATCCTTCTATCAAAAGAGATTGTTTGACCTTCCAAAATGTATATAAGGTGAAAAAATCAATATTTACATAGCACTATACCGATTTGTATTGCGTTGTGTGCAAAATTGGTCACACATTGAGAAACTTTTCCATCTCCCACAACTACCGAGTAATCGCACACTCACACATTTACCGTTCTATTTTTATTTTTTCAAGTGTCCGCTTTATGTTGCACCCAAACTGGACGAACTGATCGACAGGAACGACGGACCATCGCGTTTCGTACCCAACGATCCTCGTCTTGTTAATCTCGGTCTCAGTATATGTTTGTTTCACATTTGTGGCGTAAGCGCTATCGTGAAGGAGGACTTTGCGAGTCTGTAGGTATGTGGATTCAATTTTCTACTGATTGGTTGACATTTGTATTCATTTTGGTTGGTGATCACGTGGGGTCACCTCTTCATTCAACCTTGTTTTTATAGACATGGTTAACGATCGATTTTGATGGTTTGATAAGCGTAACACAACGTAGAAGAATAATAAAGTTTTTGGACATTTTTGTAACGTCGCTATTGTTCACAAAGACTGACCAAGTGACCCGACCTTTTATCAGGACTACCTATGGTATACGTATACCTTAAAATACCTTTTACGTATCCTGGATATATTTTTACATTCACCAGCCCTACAGGAAGTCCAGTTATACCGCTATGAACTCGGTTCCTGTTGTTATTAGTCTAGATGTTAGGGCCATCTTGTCAGGATGCACCACGTGGACGATGAACAGTCAGGAATATCACTGTCATTGAAAATTGAGGGCCTATGATTATTACTCGAATCTTCAGGATTAGAAGAATCCCAATCCTCAGAATCATTAGCATCTTTACGGTCTATTAAACATTCTACTTTGATTGCTGATTTATAAGTACAACAAACGTAGGAGAATAACGAATTTTTTAGGTTGTTAAAGGCATTAATTTTTTTAAAAGTTTAACAAGCCTGCCTTATTTCTTGTTGGGATTATATCCCTTAAACCAAAGGCTACATATGATATGCATGTACCTTCAGATACCTTTTATATATTCCCTGGATGTATGCTTGAACCCACTCGCTGTAGTTGATGCTTAATTATACCGCTGTGTATTTGGTTCCTGTGCTATATTAGTTCAGGTGAGGTGCATCTAGTTTGAGACGTGTCACATGAAAGTAACAGTTAAGAAATGGGGATATACTTTCTAGACATTCGTGTGACTGAGTCAGTGTTTACATGAAGTTTTATGAAGTAAACTCTTTCAGTGCAAAATAGCTACATGCGGTAATAAGATGACTTGAAGTTTTTTATAATACCCTAAGCTCAATTGAGCAAAAATGAAAAACACTGGATTAGTAAAAGTTGTACATTGAAGATGTTAAAGCACTTGCAAAAATGAATACGAATTCTACAATAATAGGATTTGTTCAATGATTGTAACATAAAAATGTTAATAAACGACTTTATTTGAAAGAGATGTACGAAACAGTTTTTGTAAATAAATAAATAAATAATATACCTACTTACTGTCAAAAACAGTAGATTGGAGGGTAGGAGTATATACGATGTATTGCACGGAGCATATATGCAACCAAAGAATATATTCTTTTGTGTATAATTTAAATCAAGAACATGAAAACTCTCCTAGTGGATGGAAAGTAACCAATAAGAGTAAAGTGTAATTTGATTGGTCAGTATTTAACTAATAAGAAAAGTATTAAATGATTGGTTATACAACCAACCAATAGAATGGAATTATACTTTATCAGTTGTTTGTACTCAAAAAATGTTCTTTCTCTTAATATTCTGAATGTATGTTTGGAGTTATATGGATTACTACTCTCGGTTAGTGCTATAATTAGGTTTAAATTGTTACTATTTTTGACTGTTGTTTTATTACATTTTTTAAATTGATATCATTTTTCATAGGTCTTCAGCCAAAATTATTGTGGAAGCCTGATTCAAGGCATCTAAAAGGTAAGAGACCTGCATCAATTATTTTTAAACTTTTGCTGTTAGAATTGAAACTATTGCAAATACTACTTATGTTTAACAAAAGTTGAAAGGATATGATAAAGTGAATTGAGTGTATGGACAGTAGCTGAGTTGGTAGAACAATAGACTTAAAACTGGATGAACATGAATTTGCGTACCATCACCAGCACCAAATGCAAGCTCTTGTTTTGAATTATGTCTTAATGTTCACTTGCTGAAAAAGCTTGCCGATAAAGATTGAGGTTGTAACTACTATTATTATTTTTAAAATTGTTTTGCTTTGAAGAGCATGAAGCTATAACATTATTTTGTAAGATTTTAGATTAGATTTTCGGTTTTGAAGATCGTGTCTGTCGAATTTGTATTTTGCCAAATCTTGTTATGAGAATCATGCAATTTTCACTTTTTTGCAGTTTTTTTGAATTGCATTGTTTTGTTGTTTTTTTAGCAATATGGTTTTAACAGGGGCTAATTTTCTAAACTTGTACTCAAACCCTCATCTTTTCTCAAGTGTATCTTGCGACTGGCTAGGTGTGGTTAGTAACCACTAAATGAGTCAATTGCACTCATTTAATCGATTATTGTTGAATCAAACCTAATGTCATTTAATGACGCTTCAAAAGTAAATTGACAATGCAAATCATGTAGATACCATTTATAGTTATTTGGCTAAGTGCATTTTATAGGGGTTGTTACGACGATTACATCTGTTAGACAGTGGATTTTGCGCGAGTAAGTTATATAATATTATTTGCATAAGGGGAATGTTAATTATCTTCAGGATTTCAGATGATGACATTCCTAACTTTGTTTACTCTACTGGATTAAGTGCCCATAGACACCTAAACTAATAACAGGAGGGATAAAGTGCCTGGCTTCCGTTTTGGCGTAGCTGTTGGGGTACGTGAAATGACCTGACAAAAAACCAGGCGGCCTCGTCAATTTTTGCAATCAGTTACTAGGATACTGTCTATTAGTTAAGAAATTTTTTTTATTTTTCTACGTTTTACGTTTATCACTTATTGACGTTGATCGTTTTATATACCGTAAATATATAGAAACTCCGCCTAGTTTGGATTAGAAATGATTCAATCTAGCCGTTCCCAAGCCTGGATAAAGGAGGAGGGTTTGAGCGCAAGGTTGACAACCTGGCCTCTGTAAAAATTTATACTGCTGCGGAAACAATGAAAGATGACGTCATTCCGACAAACAACAACGTATCTGGATAGCAAAAGTTACCAGATGACAAGGTTGAGTAAAAAGCCGAAAGAAAGCACAATCTTTGATTTGCGAATATTTAATGCCAACGAGACTTTGTTATTGTTGTTTTGTTGTAATTGTTGTCTTATTGCCCCATGCTTATTCTTAAAGCAAAGGGTTTTGTATAATAATATATCATAAGTATAGAAATAATGGAGAGGTGACTACGCGTTGTCAATCACTATAAAGAAATGAATGAATTGGATTTTTCAATATAATTGGAACCGTACATGCACTTATTGTCTTATGTATATGATGGTTGAGATGCAGCGTTATATTATTTGTCATTATCGTTTTCCTGTTTATTTTGATCAGATTGTCTGAATATGCAATTGCCAGGTAGATGGCAGACCATTAGAAGAAATCGGACTGTTTACTTTTTGGACGGAGCGCATACGATAGAAGTGTTAAAGTTAGTTTCCCTCTAATTCCATTACTACTATAATTATTCCGTTATTATTATTATTATTATTATTATTACCTTTATTACTAATTTTATTACCATTGTGCCGGGGTGGTCTAGCGGTACAGCGCTCGAATTCGGACCTCGGTGGACATGGGTTCGAATCCCATTGCCGGCACTGAAATGCGGGCCCCACGTTTGGCTTCGCTAATTGTCCACTGCTGAAAGATGTTTCTCGTGCAAACATTTAAAGTAGCAAACATAAAATAAATAAATAAATAAAAAATTATCACTATAATAATTATTATTATCATTATTGTTAATATTATTATTAATAATGCTATTATTATTATTATTATTATTACCATTATTATTATTATTATTATTATTATTATTATTATCATTAATATTATTATTATTAATATTATATTATTGTTATTATCATTATTATTACTATTATTGTTATTATTATTATTATTATTATTATTATTATTATTATTATTATTATTATTATTTATTATTATTATTATTATTATTATTACAAACCCTTTAACAACAAGATAGTAACGACAAAATTGGAATAAAATAATTCTATGTGTTGGAACATTTTGCTAATCCCTTTTGTTTAATCCCCCCGTCAATGAGACCTTCGTTTCAATTAGATCTTCCCAAATGGTTGTTAACTAAATATCTAATCGAGGATGTAGCTTTCGTGTGGTTATTTGGGTTGTACTATCGCTTCTTTTTTGTCGTTTATCAAAGCGTATCGTTTCAGCAGCAATAGAAATATAGCTTTCCAGTCTCTTCCTAGAGCCATCATATTTATCCAGACCGGAATTGGATTAATTACATTTTTACTAGATGGAGTTATCGATTAAACTTGTAAAATATACCGTATGTATTTGTCTGGCTAAGGAGAAGGCATTATTATTATTAGTATTAGTGATTAGTTTATGAATTAACATTCAGATTTAATATGATTCGTTTGTTTGTTTATTTTATGTCATCAACTATTGTGACCTATGTTAAAAGGTATTATGGCAGAATTATTTGATGGTTTTATTTTGGGATTGTCAAATTATATAGATGCTAAATACA
Source organism: Cardicola forsteri (assembly GCA_025895645.1). Taxonomy (NCBI): domain Eukaryota; kingdom Metazoa; phylum Platyhelminthes; class Trematoda; order Strigeidida; family Aporocotylidae; genus Cardicola; species Cardicola forsteri. The sequence goes on along the minus strand of JAKXYG010000489.1, from coordinate 26,934 downwards.
GTAGAACCATTTAAATTTATAATTATTAATAATAATATTATTATTATTTACAGTATTGTTAATATTGTTCTTTATTATCATTATTACTGTTGCTATCACTTATTATTATTAATATTCTTATTATTACTACTACATAGTTTGGACCAGAAATGATTCAATCTAGCCGTTCCCAAGCCTGGATAAAGGAGGAGGGTTTGCGGGTGCAAGGTTAGTAACCTGGCCTCTGTAAAGGCTTTACTGCTACGGAAACAATAAGATGACGCCATTTTGGCGAACAACGGCAAGAAGTGATCGCACGTATCTGGATGACAGAGTTACACAGATGACAACGTTGAGTGAAAGCCGTAAGAAAGCTCAATCTTCGATTTGCAGAATCTTTAATGCCAAAACCTTAACCGGTGTTGAGACATGGAATGTGCGCACACTTTTTTGTACTGGACAGTTAGAACAAATCCTTCGAGAAATGAAAAAGTATAACTTAGATATTTTGGGTATTAGCGAAATGCGATGGAAGGCCAAAAGGTTATTTTAAGTGTGGTGATGCATTAATTTTATATTCTGGACATGAAGAACATCATATTAATGGAGTTAGTATTATGTTGAGTAAAAATGCTGCTAAAGCTGTGATTGGATGGAAACCTATTGTGCGACCGTATCATTTCAGCCAGATTCAACACCAAATTTGCAAAAGTAACAATTGTGTAAGTCTATGCCCCTACTGAGGCTACTGAGGAGAACCAGAAAAACTGCAAGAAATGCTTTCAAATATGGAGATGATGTTGTAGCAAGTGAGCTTGTTAATTTACAAGTTCCGAATGATTGGCGACAAGGAATAATTGTTACTCTTCCCAAAAAGGAAGTCTGAACGGTTGCAATAATTGGCACAGAATAACCTTATTGTCTGTTCCTGGTAAGGTGTTTGCAAAGTAATTTTAAATCGTTTAAGTAATGCATTAGATAAACACCTTCGAGAACAACAAGCGAAGCTTCCGGAAAGGAAGAAGCTGTATTGAACAAAAACTGAACCTCCGTAACATTGTTGAACAAAGTCAAGAAGTTCAGAATTCACTTACAATCAATTTTGTTGATTTTATGAAAGCTTTTGGTGTTCATCGAGAACCTTTGTGGAAAATTGTTAAATTTTACGGAATACCGTTGAATTATGTCAATATTATACGTTCGTTATACTAAATTGAAGTTGCTGTATTCGAACAAAAAGTGGTCATACTGCTATGTTCGAAATTATCACGGGGTACGTCAAGGATATATTTTGTCACCGTTTTTGTTTCTTCGGGTAATTGATTTTATTATGACTCGATCCATAAATAATTTATCTTATGGTATCAAATGGAACCATGGTAGATTAGCAGATTTCGATTTTGCAGATGATATCAGTTCACCTTTTGGATTACGGATTAATTATTGTGTACTAAGTCAAACAATGATTTGCCCATCAAAATTAGTGGACAAAATATTGATACTGTTTGATTCCTTTACATATCTGGGAAACATCATTGTTAAATACGGAAAAACCGAAACTGATGTTAAAGCCAACTTTGGAAGGCAATATCAGTCTTCCATACACTCAAATCAATATGGTCATGTTCTTCCATTCGCCTGAAAACAAAACTTCGTTTGTACGCATCAATAATCATTCCTACGGCAATATATGGGAGTGAAACGTGGAAACGTACGGACAGGATTGATAAGATGGTGGATGTTTTTCATCGCCGGTGTCTTAAGTATTTTAAAGATTACCTGGCGCGATCACATTTCAAATGATGAGATCATGAAAGAACTGACTCTCGTTCACTCCATGACATCATTACAATTAGACGAAGAAAATTACTTGGTCAATTCTACGTTTACCGCCCGAAAGATAAGAAAGCAAAAATTGTTTTTGGAATGGACAATTGTAAATGGTAAAAGAAAAGGTTGGGGTAGACCACAGAATACTTGGCTAAGAACTATTCGGGAAGATCCAATTGAAATGAATGTTTTATGGGGGATCAAGCAAAACGTTTGGCAGAATGCTCAAATAGATGAAGCATTTTTGTTGTCTCATGTTCTCTTTGAATTACGAGACTTTGTTGCTATTGCTTATTTTGCTTATTTTTAAAGCAAAGGACTTTTATATAATATAATATTATTATTATTACCGTCATTTTTATCTTTATTATTATTTTTATTAATATTAGTCTTCATTTTATTAATAATATTGTTTTTATTGTTATTAGTAATAATTTTTATTACGCCCCATATATATGTTTATATATATATATATATATACTTATTTTAATTTCAGTTTGCAGCAGAATGGTTTCAACATGAGAAAGCAAAAAGTGAGTTTTTGTTCCTTTTTCTGTGGTCTACCCCAAACTACCTTTTACCATTTTCATTTGTCCATTCCAAAACCGTTCTTGCTGGTCTTTCGGGCGGTAAACGTAGAATTTAAATAAGCCATTTTCTTCGTCTAATTGCAATAATGTCATGTAGTAAAATAAAATTAATAATAAACACATATTCTTGCTATTTAAATTGATGTTTAAAAATAGACAAATTTATGGTTGAATAATCTTATTTCAATATTTTAGGGATGTTTGACAAGTGGGCATTTAGTCTCAGTTCCAGATGCGTTTTGTTATTTAGTGTAACTCACCAATCCCATTTAGAACTAAAATAAAATTATACTTGTATTTTAATTATCACATAATGTTGTACGTTTTTATAATTAAAGTGACGTTTTTATTGTATGTTATCTAATTGCTACAAATGCTTTAGTTTAATAACTACGTTTTGAACACTAATTAGTTTAGGAGTTGTAGTGTCAGATTCTAGATGCGTTTTGCTATTTAGCAAATCAATGGTGTATCTCACTCACCCCATTTTTGAACTACTTTTATCATCTAGACACAATTTTTATCATTTGTAGCTGGGACAGTTTCTTCAATGTTTGCAGATTTTATGTAACTTTGTTGTTAACTGGTATAGCCAAGTGGGAGTCGGCATTTACTGGATCGGTGGTGTGATTCGAACCCAGGTTTGAGATCTGTACTCCTAGGCTACCACCGACACACAAATATGGAGTTAAAATTAAAATTTTCATAACCAAGCTATATAAAAGTTGGCATTATAAATACTCATTTAATGTAATAAAACAACTTCTTTTTAAGCGGTTTCCAGTTTCGTTGGTTTCTTCGACAAGTAACAGGTAAACAAAATATGGCAAAAATGAATTAGACGGTTTGAGCCGACGAGGTCTAGCGGTACAGCCCTCGATTTGGACCTCGGTGGGCATCGGGGTTCGAATCCTACTACCGACTTACTAAAATGCGGCCATGTTTCCCACTTCTAACATTTAAAGTAGCAAACATGAAATAAAAATAAATATGTAGAAGTGGGCAGTTGAAATAAGTTTTTGAGAAAAATAAATCAACTATCAGAAAGCCAAAGTATTGCTTTATCAAGTATAAAACTTTGCGGTTTATAATAATAATAATAATAATATTGATGCCCCATGCTTATTTTTTAAAACAAAAGGGTTTTGTAATAAATAATAATAATAACAACAATAATAATATAATAATGATAATAGTAATAATAATAGTAATGATAATATTAATAATAATAATAGCATATGGCGTACAAACCAAGTTTAGCTGGAAAAACGGTAAATGGTAAAACCAACCAAGGTAAAAAAATTAAAAAAAATCCCATTGGTCAATCTTCGCGAGTAAGTGTGAGTCACGTTGGTGCATTCTTCTATCAAAAAGGGGATTGTTTGACCTTGAAAATGTATATAAGGTGGAAAAATCAATATTTGCATAGCACTATACGATTTGTATTGCGTCATCGTGCAAATTTGGTCACACTTTTTGTTTCTAACCCCAACTGCCGAGTAATCACACACTCACAACAGGTTGCTCTAACTCTTATTGGTTCCTTTTCGCAACGTTTTCCCTTGGTTGGTTTTATCATCTACCGGAAAAACACGAATGACTGACATAACACTCTTTCAAGGATTAACATCAATTTTTTGCAAATAACGCAGACATGTGAAAGAATTGCTTTTAATCAATATTTTGTTCACTAATTTTAATAGAAAAATAATTATTTCAATAATAGAAGACTATCAGATAAATTTGTCGTCAGTTACATACTTAAGATATAATTTATGTTTTGCTGCTTTTCATGTTTTATGGGAAATATCTTCCAGCAGTGGACATTTTATCAAAGTCGAACGTGAGCCCACAATTAGTGCCGGTGGTGGGATTCGACATCCAGCGAGGTCCAAATCGAGCGCTGTACCGCTAGACCACCCCGGCACATACACATATATATATATATATATATATATATATATATATATATATATATATATATATATATATATATATATATATATATATATATATATATATATAATGTAAATCTAGGCTCAGTTTAATAATTTTGTGTCGATTGTAGTAGTTTTAGTCAAGTTCGGCTTCAACAGGAACAGAGTGCACAATATTACAAATGTAGTTTAAATACATCTGATTTTATAAATATGTAATAATATTAACGTGCATTTCATATAGAACATGTTTAGAATTAATTTAACAATACATACAAATATTTATAAAAACCGATTACTTGTATAAAAGTGAATATAAATAATTTTATTATTTTTTCAAATATATATTGATTTTTTTTTTGTGTCGCTAGAATTTATTACGAACAATTTAAGGGATCAAAAGTTATTTAACATTTTCCAGTCAATTAATAAATTAAGGTATTGATTATTGTAATTATCGATTTTCCCTTAGAATAAACATGATTCGAGAGTTGTATTCACTTGTTCGTTTAAATAATGTAATTTGAATAATTTTGTTGAATGTTGATGAATAATGTTTTGCCGCCACTCAATAAACACTGGTCTTCTGTTATTATAATCATTTATGAGGATTCAATGAATAAAGACGGTAAGTACCCCCAAATTAACCAGTATTGGCTTCAATCATTGTACAGCGTCTGCGTACTTGTTAAAATACCCGAAATTAACTTGGCATGTGATATTCCTGTCGGTGGTGCTTATAGGAATCTAGACTAATAACAACAGGAACAGAGTGCACAACGCTATACTTGGCTTTCACTCCAGTTCCACTCAGCGAATAGTTGCTATCATACACCCAATATGCCCAAAGATATCTCAAGGCTCCTTTCCCATATGTTGGCCTTGTGGATTTGCCATTGCGTCGAATTTGTTTGGCTGATACTGCGTTTGGAAAGCTTGTTGATCCACTATTAAGACAAAAGAACATCAATCCAAAGACAAAGATGAACATTTTCTCTTTATTGGTTCGCACAGTACTTCTGTTCGCAGCCTTTCTTACTGGGTTAGAGATTAAAAAAAAGCTTGAAAAATTTGAAGCAAGATGTCTCAGATATATTTGGCACAACACTCATTTTGCATCACTCCTATCAAGGGATTGGATGAAAAAGATCAATACTGCAAAGTCGTGATGACCTCCAATTTTGCCATCTTCCTTCAGTGGTACCGCGACAACGAAATTGCGCTGGTTTGGACACATTCTTCGGCGGAAATTATGGTGCAATCTCAAGTACCGATTGGCGGAAAAAGGAATGTCACAAAACTTGTACATGGATGGTGCTGTTCGGGACCATCTTTGCGCTATTTTGGAATCAATCGCAGAGTCTGATGAACTGAAGTTTATTTGTACCGCCTCCGAAAACTGTAAACAATGGAAAGGGATTATTCTACGGATGCTATGAGCTTGTTATAATAAAGAAATGGTTTTGTTACCAACATATATATATACCGGAGTGGTCTAACGATACAGCACTCAATTCGGACCTCGGTGGGCATGGGTTCGAATCCCATTACCGGCACTTCGTGCGGACCCACGTTCGGCTTCGTTGAAATATCTACTGCTGAAAGATGTTTCTCGTAAAGCATTCAAAGTAGCAAACGTAAAATTATATATATATATATATCAATAATTGTGAAACGTTTTTATTTTTCAGCTTCGCCAATTCCCATCCAACATGCCAGCGATTATTGATTTTTACCGTAACGGGCAAACGGGATCCCCAACCATTTCTCGACTCTCTGCAAGTGAGTATGTAATTATCGATTCTACAATGGGTGTCAAAATGCCAAGAATCTTGTTGCCGTGTATTTACAACATCCTTTTGCTTTCAAAAGCATGGGCCAACAAGATTGGTTTTTGGTGGTGGTGCATTCTGGACTCATAAGTCCATTTTGTCGAATGGGCGCACAAACATACACCCAGGATGCTTAAAAGGTAGATCGAGGATATAATCTTGACAAAACTTGTCAATCTTTGTGAACAGTAGTGCCGTCACAAGGATGCCGAGAAACTTTGTCATTCTCCATCGAAATTGATCGTTTAAAATATGACCTCATCGTTATTTATAACGCGAATATTTTGTTTTTTTCTAGACGATCGTTATTCCATCCTTTGACGCTGTTTTGTTTGCCAATCCATACGATGATACGTTTGGTAAGTTAGCGACAATTTTTATCATATACGATGGTTGGTGATGTGGTTACAAGTATTACATTCTTGTGCCACTGTTAAGTGAATGTTATTATTATTATTATTTAACGGATCACGGGTTTGTTTCAGTTTCTTTTTTGTTTACTCAAATCCTCAACTTTGACCTAATGCTTATACAAAGTTTCAATCTCCAATGATGGTGATAATTCTGACTGTTTGTCCTCTACGTAGTGCATCCTGGACTAGGTGCCCACAGGCATGTAGACTAATAACAGCAGGGTCCAAGTCTACAGCGGTATAACCGGGAATTCTTTACGGCGTATGGGTCTGAGCATCTATCCAGTATATTTAAAATGTAGCCGTTGGGAGATAACCCTGACAAAAAATTATGTGCCCTTTTCAATCTTTGCCAATAGTGGCGAGAGTTAACTCTTCTTAAAATGGACAGTTCCAACTGATAGAAAAATCAAATCTTTCTTTTTTCTTCCATGTGATTCTACATTTCATTTATTGACAATGAAGATCTTGCTTATCAAAGATTGAGCTTTATTTTATTCCATATAAAAATATAAGAAGACATTAACTGTGAGACGATTTCATTTCGTATATTTTCGTCACTCACAAACATATAAAAAATTTTCACTGTATCGACAGTCTCGTTCCTTCTACAACATTCAATTTTGTTACTATTCCTTTTCAACATCCTTTCGCTTTCAAAAGCAAGATTAGTAACTGCCAAATTCGAGATGACCTCTAATTATACAATCTTCCTTTATTGGTATGCAACAAAGATTGGGCTGGTTTGGACACGTTCTTTGTGGAAATCATGATGCAACCTTACGTATCTTAATTGTGGCTTGTCCAAATACCCATTGGAAAAGAGGAAAGGCGGTCAGAAACGTACTTGGACTAATTCTGTTCGTGACGATCGTTACATTATCTTGGAAACCATGACTAAGTCGATGGACTGACGTATTCCTACACGCTTCCGAAAACCGTGAACAGTGGAAGGGGGGATTATTCGAGATGCTAACAAACTTGGTATTAATGAAGATGTGGTTTTGTCACTAACTTTTGTTGTTGACGCTATTCTGGAAAACAACGGTATAGAAGTAGTAGCTCAACCCAGGTGACAGAAACAAATAAAAGTTTTAAAAAAGCTCAATTTTCGATTAGATCTGGTTAAATTCTACGTTTACCGCCTGTAAAACAGTTTTGAAATGACGAAATAAAGGGTGTGATAGACTACAGAAAAATTGGGGAAGAATTAAATAAAATGAATGTCTGATGGGGGATTAAACAATCATTTTGGCAAAACGTTCAAACTCATGTAATCATTTTGTTGCGTAATCGTTTAATTTTATTAACTTAATATGTACATAATTTTTAAGTGTAACTATTACCATTTATCCACTCGAATGCTATATATCCAAAAATTCCAAGACACTTAAATATTTATAATTATAAAAAACTTGAAAAACATTCAAATAAAAAACACCAATAAAACTGATGACACTTTGATTTCCAGCCGTCAGTTCCTTAGCTGTTTGCAGGATTGAACAAGTAATTGTGAGTTGTATTCCATGCTTTATTGTGTGATGAAAGCTGCTGATTTTGTAAAGAGATCGATGGCTGTCGGGGTGGTATAGCAGTACAGCTTTCAACTCAACCCCCACTCAATGCGAGCCCACGTTCGACTTCGTTTCAATGTGTCCACTGCCGAAAGATGCGTTTTGTGTACAATAGTAAACAAGTAACATAAGATAATTTAACTGAGGATTTGAATAATGCTTACAAAGTCTCAATTTCCAATGGTGGTTTGTCCTCCACGTGGTACATCCTGGATTAGGTGCCCATAGGCAACTAGACTAATAACAGCAGGGTCCGAGTGCACGACGCTACAGATGGACTTCCGCTACAGCAGGTGAGTGTGGGCATACATCCAGGATACTTAAAAGGTATCTTAAGGCATATGTATACCATATAAAGCCGTTGGGCCAAGGGAGATAACCTCGACAAAACATCAGGCGGCCTCGTCAATCTTTGCGAACAGTGACTACGCTACAAGGATGCCATCTACCAGCCAAGAAACTTGATTATTCGATTGCTTAATATGCTGTATAAATATGGAATATAATAAAGTGGTGACCACGTCAACAGATCAAAATGAATGAGGCGAACTGACATTATTACTTGGTCAAATTCTACGATTACTGCCCGAAAGACCATCAAGAACAGTTTTGGAATGGACAATTGAAAATTGTAAAAGAAAGTCTGGAATAGGCAACAGAAAAATTGATTAATAACCTTTCGAAAAGATTTAATTAAAATGAATGTTTTATGGAGGGATTAAACAGCACGTTTGGCAAAATCTTCGAATACACATGGAATCATTTTGTTGCCCCATAAGTTAAATTATGGGACTTTGTTGTTGTTTTTGTCATTACTGTTATCTTGTTGCCCCGATGCCTTTTTAAGAAAAATGGTTTTGTAATTGCAATTATTATTATCCTTATTTCAATCAATCGGATTGGTTCAAATTGGAGTGGGCGTGAGAAAATGAAATAATTTTAACCAATCAATTTGCATTTTTACAATTGTAAGTCATTATCTATGGAACATTTGTAAAATTGATTATTAATATGGAAAATAATAACAAGGTGATTACGTCAACAGACCAAAATATTTTTTTAGTGATTTCCGACCAAAAAGCTTCTCGGCACGAGCTGTGCTTCGACGTTTGGCAGCGTCAATCCAACATTTTGGCCTTACAAACCGAATCCGTTGGGAGTCATTTGAACTACTTGAATTGGATGGATAGTTTCGACGTGGAACAATTCAAAAGCTGCTGTTCCCAGTTGGCCAACAACGTGGACGTACCGACAGTCCATCGTGAGCAGTCGGCAGTATGTCACGTGCTGGTGACTGGCAGCCTCTACTTGGTCGGACAAGTGTTGAAAGTAAGTTGACGCGCTACGCTGACGACTTTTCTTTGAGTGATGGTACTGTCACTAACGTCTGTTGTTGTTTTTATGGTTGGGTGCTACGGTGAGCTACTTATTATGGTGAAAACTCCAACTTTTGTAAGCCATCATGAACACAAACGCTTGATTGGGATCGGAATTAACCGTGAGAAATGATAGAGAAGTGAAATTGCAGGGAAGAGTCGTTATCATTTATTCATTATTAAATAGTTTACATATTTTACGGGAAGCAGGCATTGGCTATCAGTAGACATTTTAGCAAAGCTCGAATTTACTTCCGGTGGTAGCGATCGAACCCCGATGTCCACCGGATCCAAATCGAGCGCTGTACCGCTAGACCATTCCGGTTATTAACAAAGTTTCAATTTACAATTGTGGTGTAATCGATCGCTGGTGTTATTAGTCTAGATATCTATGGGCAACTCCGCCTAGTTTGGATTAGAAATGATTCAATCTAGCCAATCCCAAGTCTGGATAAAGGAGGAGGGTTTGAACGCCCAAGGTTACCAACCTGGCCTCTGTAAAAAATCCATACTGCTACGGAAACAATCACGAGGACACCATTCCGTCAGCCAACGGCAAAGAAGTGATCGCAGGTATCTGGATGACAAAGTTACACAGATGACAAGGTTGAGTGAAAGCCGAAAGGAAGCTCAATCTTTGAGTTGCAGAATTTTTAATGCCAACGAGACTTTGTTGTTTTTAGGCTGTAATTGTTGTCTTATTTTTAAAGAAAAAAGGTTTTGTATTATATATATATATATATATACATATTGTAATAATATAAACAGTAGTAATAAAACTAGTACTATTCCCATTACATGAAATGGTGTTAATAAACAACAGTTAAGTAAAATAATAAATATATTTTATTTAATAAATTGCATTGTATTTAACTTTAATCGGTTGCAGATTATAATTGTAATACCTAAAGAATTTAATAAAAAAGGGTAGAAATTAGTGTAATAGTGTAGTTGGTAATAATTAGTCATTTATTAAAATAAAATAAATAGCTGTACTTACCACGAAACTGCAAGGCTACTATTAGGAATAATGTACAATTTTGTGTCATTTAGGAATAGAATATATTAATTTAATATTTATTATAAAAAAACACTTGTTACTGTGTCAGTTGTCAGAATTCCTGACTGGGTATCTAGTCCAAGACGCACCAGTTAGGAATATCACCATTATTGTAATGTGAAACTATAAGTATTATTCAAATACTTAAGACGGTAAATGATAAAACCAACCAAGGGAAAACGTTGCGAAAAAAGGAACCAATAAGAGCTAGATAACCTGTTGTGAGTGTGCGATCACTCGTAATTTGGGGATGGAAAAGTTTCAATAAGTGTGACCAAATTTGCACGATGACGCAATACAAATCGTATAGTGTAATGTAAATATTGATTTTTCCACCTTATATACATTTTCAAGGTCAAACAATCCCCTGTTGATAGAAGAATGCACCAACGTGACTCACACTCATTCACAGAGGTTGACCAATGGGATTTTTCTTAATTCTTTTTTTCCTTGGTTGGTTTTATCATCTACCGATAAAACCAACCAAGGTAAAAAAAATTTTGTAAATCCCATTGGTCAATTTTCGTGAGTAAGTGTGAGTCACGTTGGTGCATTCTTCTATTAAAAGGGGATTGTTTGACCTTGAAAATGTATATAAGGTAGAAAAAATCAATATTTACATAGCACTACTACACGATTTGTATTGCGTCATCGTGCAAATTTGGTCACACTTTTTGAAACTTTTCCATTCCAACTTACGAGTGATCACACACTCACAACAGGTTATCTAACTCTTATTGGTTCCTTTTTTCGCAACGTTTTCCCTTGGTTGGTTTTATCATCTACCCTAAGACTACCGCTATTCCTAAATGCATCCGTCTTTGAATAAACACCCTTATAATCAGTTGGGTTTTTTTTTGTATTTTAGCAATTAGCCGAACCTGCCTAAATTGATGTCCAAATTTTTTACTAATAAAGAATGAATACTTTCAATATGATTGCTATTTTGTACTTTAGTGTACCATATTTAGTATTATTTACATGTACATTTTGAATGATTTAATAAAAACAAATACAACATTTAGTTTATTTCTAATTTTTTTATCGGGAGGATGTGGAGGTTGAAATGGCAATTATTATGTTCCCAATTCCGACGTTAAAGAACTCTATGATATTAATATTATTATTATTATCATTATTATTATTATTATTATTCTATGCAAAACCCCTTTGCGTTAAAAATAAGCATGGGACAATAAGACAATAATTACAGCAAAACAACAACAAAGTCTCGTTGGCATTGAAGATTCTGCAAATCGAAGATTCACCTTCCTTTCGGCTTTCACTAAACCTTGTCATCCGTGTGTAACTCTGTCATCCAGATACATGCGATCACTTTTATGCCGTTGTTTGCCAGAACGGCGTCCTCTTGTATTGTTTCCGTAGTAGTATAAATTTTTTACAGAGGCCAGGTTACTAACCTTGCACCCAAACCCTCCTCCTTTATCCAGGCTTGAGAATGGCTAGATTGAATCATTTCTGGTCCAAACTATGTAGTAGTAATAATAATAGTAATAATAAGAATATTAATAATAATAAGTGATAGCAACAGTAATAATGATAATAAAGAACAATATTAACAATACTGTAAATAATAATAATATTATTATTAATAATTATAAATTTAAATGGTTCTACTGTATTTAGCATTCATATAATTTGACAATCCCAAAATAAACCATCAAATAATTCTGCCATAATACCTTTTAATATAGGTCACAATAGCTGATGACATAAAATAAACAAACAGACGAATCATATAAAATCTGAATGTTAATTCATAAACTAATCACTATTACTAACAATAATAATGCCTTCTCCTTAGCCAGACAAATACATACGGTATATTTTACAAGTTTAATCGATAACTCCATCTAGTAAAAAATGTAATTAATCCAATTCCGGTCTGGATAAATAAGGATGGCTCTAGGAGGAGATTGCGCGCTCAAACCCTCCTCCTTTATCCAGGCTTGGGACTGGCTAGATTGAATCATTTCTAATCCAAACTAGGCGAAGTTGTATGACATTAGGAAGGATTTTCTTTTTTACAGCTTTATTCCCCCCCTCGCCTCAAACATTTTTTTATGAGGAGACAGCTGTTTTTTGTCTGTTTTCTATCTGGGTCTGATAATCGTCGTTAACCTCTTCAAATTGGTTAACATTTATCTCCGATTTAAATTCAAGATTTAATAAGTTTATTTTTTAAATATTTTAAGCTATTCACACAGTTATTCGACACATTAGCCGATAAACGGTTATCAAAAGTGTAACTTACCATTGTCACTGGTTCGCCATGGGTATTCTAAAGGCCGACATCCGAAACCCTATTCACTGTCTTTTAAATTGTACGTCCTCGCATTTTCTAGGAGTTGATGGTACTAATTTTAATTTCGGAATAATCGATTGATATGGAAATTTAACATAACTGTACACCAAATTAGGCAGAACGGAATTTTAAACCTCAATCGTTTGATGGCATATTGAACCATGACTCCAGTAATTGATGTATATAGATCTCGGCCAATAAAACAAATTGAGTTTCCGTAAACTCCAATTTCAAGTATTGAATCTTTGTAATACACTATGTTTGAAAAGTATGGCACTTTCAAACTCCAAATGCCGGCATGTTTTGAACTGTAAAATTTCACTGAGATCTTGGCCCTGATTTTTCTTTGATTCAACTTGATACGGACATTTATCACCACCCCTCCCCAGCTAATTCCAATCAAAAACGCTCTTGTGTGATCTAAAATATTGTTCTGTAATTTATTATTACAAAATACTAAAACAGGACGTGATAATACTTACAGTCACGTCAACAACACACGTGATAAATTCAAATACAAAACAACACTTCAAAACAAAGTTCAAAACATGTTAAAACTGTTTCAAATGTACAACTATATAAACATTGCAATTGAAATAATAATTTTAAATATTTTTTACCTACAGCAACATGTGTGGCTATGATCTAGTTTTGCAGTGGGATGTGTTTACTGCCGGATGCCCGTTCCCGACGCCAAACACTTCTCTTTTATCTAGACTTGGGACTGGCGATTAGTTTGGTTCATTTCTAAGCGGAGTTGACGTGGGGGATAGAAATATCTTGGTACGATTTTGTGAACACCGCTTGTAGGATAAACAAAAATACAAATAAATATTAAATAACAAAATAATAATAATTATTATTATTATTAAACAGTAATAGCAATAATAATTATTATTATCATAGTAATAATAACAGTAATAATAATAATTATTATATTAATAATAATAGTAATGATAATAATTTTTATTATTAAACAGTAATAGCAGCAATAATAATAATAGGAACAAAATGTGTAGAGTCGTAAATGTAATAATAATAATAATAGTAATAATAATAATAATAATAACGACATTAATAATAATAGGAATAAAATGGGTAGAATCGTAAATGTAAGTAACACAATGAACGTGGTATAGGATTTACAACAATAATTATAACTCTGCCGTTGGTCAGTACAAAAGGAAACCATTACATTAAACTATGACAAAACGTTTCAGTGAAATTGACTCCATGGAAGGCTGCGTAGTGTGATTTCACCAGTTAACGCAATTGGGCATTGCTTGCCGACAAAGCTTGCGTGTGATGTGCCCAGTCGCAACTTGCCCCCAAAATCTACGTTTTTACCTTTACACAAAGACCGGACGGGAAAAGGTTTGTTTGCCAAATTTACAGAATCGGACCACGGGATGAAAGCGAAATGGAAACCGAGTTGGACCAGAAATGGAAGCGTTCAACAGTTGTTTATATAAAGCCGTTGCCACCGATACACGCATTTTAAAAAAAATGCTAATATTCAAAGAATATTAATTCCAGAAATTAAGTGTTAATTTTTGTAATGCAATACAATAATATTGTTTATTATTTTTGAGCTTCAATCTTTTTCGTCGATTATCACCGCTACAATTTATTTAGTGTGATTGAATTATTGAAATGTTTGCTTTAAAGTGTTACAACATAAAATCAACTTAATCGTAGAGACAGAATTTTACGATATACTCATCTGGTATTATTGACAATGTAACTCCACCGTTGTCATCCGGTTGACGATTTGAACACACATTTTTAAAGTCACGTGTTCAACACTGGAATAATTTAGTTGCTGATTTCGGAGCAACATGGGACATACCTTGTCATAATATTGTTGGCGCTAAAAACGTCGACACGTCCAATTCATATACGCAACAATGTTTACTAGAAAAGAAGTTGATTGAGATGAACGTAGATAATAATACTATAAATGAAAATTTGAATATTGCTTATTTAAATAAAGTTAATATGATTAAATTGTCTGAAAGCGTAAAGATAATATAAATTTTTTTAAAATTGCATTTAATTTACTATCTTAAAAATAATCATTTGTTTTTAAAAATAGATGTATTTTAGTGTGATTGAATTATTGAAATGTTTGCTTAAAGTGTTACAACATAAAGTTAACTTAATCGTAGAGACAGAATTTTACGATATACTCATCTTGGTATTGACAATGTAACTCTACCGTTGTCAGTCCGGTTGACGATTTGAACACAAGGTTAGCAACATAGAAAAAAGGACAAGGGAAAACCATTTCACTAAACCACGGCAAAATGCCGAAAGCAGCATGATTCCGATGACGGGATTCAAATAAAATAAATTCCCAATCTTTGATATGCACAATTTTCAAAACCGAAAATGTAATGTACAATCTTATTGCTTCATGCTCTTCAGGATGAAAGAGTTTTAAAACAATAATAATAATTCATATTATTTTTAAAAACATACTACTAAATAAAATGTCAAATTCTCTATTTTAAAACAAATTTTAATAGATCTGTTTATTATTTATTTCTTAGCACAGGCTTTCATACATTAATAATGGTACATTCAATGTATACATACATACATAACATATAATTAGTGCCATTAAACAAAACAATACAAACCCAAAAATTTAGACAAATGAATTAATTTATGTAATTATCAAGTGACATGAAGTTATCATCATCAATAAATTTGTTTAGCTAAGATTCTAGAATTAATATAGAACAACTGTGTTGACATGAATGTTCACCAAGGTGGTCTAGCGGTACAGCGCTCGAATTCGGATCTGGGTGGGCATGGGTTTGAATCCCATCACCGACCCACTAAAATGCGGGCCCACATTTGGCTTCGCTAAAATGTCCACTGCTGAAAGATGCGTTTGTCGTAAAACATTTAAAACAGCAAACATAAAATAAAAAATTATATATATATATAGTCCCAGTTATACCGCTGTGCACTCGGTCCCTGCTTTTATTGGTCTAAATGTCTGTGGGCACCTGGTTTAGGTTTCACCACGTGGAGGAAGAAGTGTCACTGTCATTGGAAATTGAGTATATTTAGCATAAATAATTAGTTGTCGGTATGGCCTACCGGTATTACATTCATGTATGGGTTCGCTGCCCAATTTTTATAATTATCAAGTGCATGTCACTTGTTATTATCATCAATCTATTTGTTTAATTAAGATTCCCAAATTAATATAAAACAATTGTATTGACATGAATTTTCGCATTAATTATTAAACCCAAATAATCAATTTTATTAACAATAGATCTTGCATTGAAAGATCGTATTAGTGACATATTTTCTGCTAACGTTCTGGCACGTTCAAATCAACAATACTTATATCTTCGTTTATGTTTATAATGTTGCTGTTTTTTTAAACCAAAAATATTTTGAATAAATAATTACAATAACAATAGTGATTATATTAATAATAACTCTTAATTGCAGGTTAATTGTTTGAATTTTGTATACTATCACTACCGGTACTGAAATGGCAGTCCATATCCGCCTTAACTAAATTGGCAATTTTGAAAAATGTCTCAAGGTGTACAAATTTCAATAATTATTGCACTATTATTTATAACAATGTACATCTAATTTTTGTTAAAGCTTTTTATACTACTGACAAATTTAAATATGGAATATTGTGATTAAATTGGAATTTTCAAGAGTAGGAAAGCAAATTCATTTATATTTTTTTAAATACAAAAATGTATTGTTAATTAAATTTTTATCATTTTTAAAATGTTTCTCAAATTTTAAATTTTAACATATTTTGTTTAAATGTCACGAAAACATTTATTATTATTACTATTATTATTATTATTATTATTATCTCAATTAGGACATTCATGGTAAAATACATTTTCAACATTAATAAATAAAAATAACAAAATTTTAAAAAGCAGTAGTACAAATAATAGGAACAAAATCAAATAGAATTTCATGTTAATGAATATAAATATAGTCAATACAGTAAACATGTGATCTTAAGAAATTCAAAATTACTATACTTTGAATGAGTCATTAAAAGACACAGTTGTTACATTATACTGTAAGATGTCCAAATTAGTTCAAATAAATGCGTACATAAAATGATTCTACTTTCATAGGTTTCTTAGTAGTTCAATTTTTGTTTGATTCTGGATATAAGGCTGGTATGGAATTTTTGTATTGATTAGTTTTGGCTTTCATGTGCAGGTAAGTTCTTATTTTTCCAGAAACTTTAGAATTGTTAAAAGCTGTGTGTAGTGGGTGATGGTTATTGCTTTCAATCCTTGATGCCAATTTGTATACAGGATTTAACATGTTTAATAACAATATCATTCAATAAGATTTTGATACTAATGATACGCATCTTTTTAAAAACATAATCCTGTTTTAATAATAGAAACATTTGACATAACAGCGAAAAAACCAAATTACATACAAAATTATTTAGTGATAATAAACTTTTAAAAAACATTTATTAATATTATTATTAATATTATTATTATTATTGATGTTATTATTATTATTATTATTATTATTATTATTATTATTATTATTATTATTATTATTATTATTATTATTATTATTATTATTATTATTATTATTATTATTATTATTATTATTATTATTATTATTATTATTATTATTACTATTATTATTATTATTATTATTATCTTTTAAACCGTTTTGATTTAAATTAGCAATTTAAAAAAAGATAGAGAAACATTTTTCCCAAATTTTTGTTCGATATCACAAGAAATTTATTTCGATGTTAGCCAACTTTTCATTTATATTTTTTTAAATACAAAAATGTATTGTTAATTAAATTTTATCATTTTTAAAATGTTTCTCAAATTATTAAGTCTTAACATATTTTGTTTAAATGTCACGGAAGCATTTATTATTATTATTATTATTATTATTATTATTATTATTATTATTATTATTATTAATAATACTAATAATAATAATAATAATAATAATAATAATAATAATAATAATATTATCTCACTAGAGATACATTCAGAGTAAAATACATTTTCAACATTAATAGACAAAAAATAACAAAATTTTAAAAGTAGTACAAATAATGGGACTCTAAAATCAATGAATTTTATATGCTAATGAATATAAATATAGTCAATACATTAAACATGTGATCTTAAGAAATTCAAAATTACTATACTTTGAATGAGTCATTAAAAGACACAGTTGTTACATTATACTGCAAGATGTCCAAATTAGTTCAAATAAATGTGTGGGTGGAATGATTCCTACTTTCATAGGTTTCTTATAGTTCAATTTTGTTTGATTCTGATAAGTATGCTGGTATGAATTTTTGTATTGATTAGTTTTGGCTTTCATGTACAGGTAAGTTCTTGTTTTTCCAAAAGGTTTAGAATTGTTTAAAGCTTTGTGTTATGGGTGATGGCTATTACTTTCAATCCTTGATGCCAATTGTATACAGGATTTAACATGTTTAATAACATTACCATTTTTGATACCAATGATACGCATCTTTTAAAACAACATAACTTGTTTTAATAATAGAAATATTTGACATAACAGCGGAAAAACCAAATTACACACAACAAATTATTTAGTGATATCAAACTTTAAAAAAATATTTATTAATATTGTTATTAATATTATTATTACTATTATTATTATTATTACTATTATTATTATTACTATTATTATTATTATCATTACTATTATTATTATTATTATTATTATCTTAAACCGTTTTGATTTAAATTAGCAATTCTAAAAGAAATGGAGAAACATTTTTCCCAAATGTTGTTCGATATCACAAGAAATTTATTTTTGGATGTTAGCCAACTTTTCATTTATATTTTTTTAAATACAAAAATGTCATTAATTAAATTTTTATCATTTTTTAAATGTTTCTCAAATTATTAAGTCTTAACATATTTTGTTTAAATGTCACGAAAGATACATATTATTATTATTATTATTATTATTATTATTATTATTATTATTATTATTATTATTATTATTATTATTATTATTATCTTAAACCGTTTTGATTTAAATTAGCAATTCTAAAAGAAAATGGAGAAACATTTTTCCCAAATGTTGTTCGATATCACAAGAAATTCGTGAATAGCTGTTAGCCAACTTTTTCAGGTCTACCCCCAACCTTTCAATTTCGTCATCAGTTGTCCATTCCAAAACCGTTCCCTTTAATTTTGGACTTGGTTTGAATGCCTATAGGCCAAGTAGGAGAGACGGTCCCTCCCCTTCTACAGGGGCTAAAATAGGAGTTCTGTTGATGGTGCAGGTCCTGTTCCTGCTGTTCTTGGACGTGTATAACTTTTAACACACAGTATACAGTTCTTGTACTTATATAAAATAAATCCGTTATTTGTTTAAAAATCAAACCTATATTATGACTTTTTTGATTTGTTCGTAATTTATAAAACTTAAAAAATAGCTTCCAGTATTTAAACTCATTGTAATCACACTAGATAAGTGTTCAAAATTGTGCCAAGGTTAAAAGTTCAAATTAAAATGTTGGATAGGTTAATAAAACAAAAATGAGAAGTCAAGTATTTAAAAATATTCTTTGATCTTTTCACACCATAATTAATGTTAAATTTTATGTGCATACAGAATTTGGAAACTGATCAGTTTTCTTTTTATAAAGTGTATGCAGCGACGTGTGCTGGGTTATGTAATAATTTATAAAATTATGTAAAAAAAACTTATTTTTTAAAAATTTTATGTTGCGTAATCGTTTTATGTTATTAACTTAATATGTATAAAATTTTTAAGTGTAATTATTACCATTTACCCAATTGAATGCCATTTATCTAAAATTTTCAAGACACTTAGGCATTTATAATTATAAAAAAGGAAAACACAATTAACTTTAAGTATCGATAGTCCATATTATTTTAGCATAATTACTTAGTTGAAAAAAATATAACTTTCAAGTTAAAATAGCAAACATTGAAAAATAAGAGTTCACTGACAGTACCATTTTAGACCCTGTATATATATATATATATATATATACAGGGGCTAAAATAGGAGCTGTCAAAATTAGCATATTGAAATTGATTGACTTTCCTTACATTATTTAAACATATTAGGCACATTGACATTGCACTAGAATAAGTATTAAACATCACATTAGCAATACCAATATTCAAAACACTAAAATTATTTCCTTTTTACAAATAACATTATCAATTTTTTGCTTAGACCAAAAACGTAATATTTACACATTTCGACAACATGAAAAAACTACTATGTTGCTTAAAAATAAATTATAATATAAAATATGTATATATATAGAAAGTAGACATTACCAATTGTCCAAAATTAATAATTCAGGAGATAGCCATGCTTTTTAATAAGTTCCTTTAACCGTTTTGGATAGGAATTGACCAAATTATTAATATAATTTTGTGGAATTCGATTGTCCAAAACATAATTAATTTTTTCGGTAAGTGTGCCTCAATTTTCCGTCCTATTTACCTCTCGTTTAAGATAACTAAAAAATTTTCAATTACATTGAGATCTGGGCTGTATGGGGGCCATTGAACAAAGCTCAACTTTTGCTATTTAATGAATCCTTGGTCTAAACAAAAAAAATCCGTTACCCTTTAGATTATGATAAAAACATAGAATGAGTCATTATAAGGCACAACTTGTACTGTGAGATGTCCAAATTAGTTCAAATATATGCGTAAATGGAACAATTTTTACTTTGATAGATTTTTTAGTAGTTCAATTTTGTTTGATTCTGGATTGGTTAATAGTCTGGATAAGTAGGGCAGACATACATTTTTGTATTGATTAGTTTTGGCTTTTAAGTGCAGGTTAGTTCTTCTTGTTTTTCCAGAAGCTTTAAAATTGTTAAAAGCTGCATGTAGCGGGTGACTGTTATTATTTTCAATCTTTGATGCTAATTGTATACAGGATTTAAAATGTTTATCAACAATATTATTCAATAACATAGAATATTTGATTCCTGAAAATTTTGATACCAATGATATGCGTCTTTTTAAAATAATGTAATCTTGTTTTAATAAACCAGAAAAAAATATGGGTGAGCAATATAATAACACAGGATAAAAACATGATGTAATGAACAATTTAGTAATATAATTTTAACATTTAGTTTTGTTAATCTTCTGATATAGTAGCATAAGGATTTGGTTTTTAAAAATATATGCTCTACATGATCACACAATGTTGATAAAAAATAATTATAATTATTAATTAATCAACCAATTATGTTTGCTACTTTGAATGTTTTATGGGAAGCATCTATCGGCAAACGTGGGTCAGCATTTAGTGCCAATGGTGGGATTCGAACCCATGCCTACCCAGGTTTAAATCAAGCACTGTACCGCTGTTGAACATATCGACTCGTGATTAAAATGCTTCGCAGGAGATAAATCTCTACTACATGTACGTAATTTCGGTATGGGATACTGGTGATATTTTTGACTGTTCCTCTTCCACGTAGTGCATTCCGGACTTAGTGTCCACGGGCATGTAGACTAATAACAATAGAAACCAACTGTATGACGGTGTAACTGAACTTTCACTAGATTCCCTTTCAGTGAATGGGTGCAAACATACACCCAGAATTCTTAAAAGCCACCTCAAGTTATCCATTTACCATATATAGCCGGTTAGGATACCTGTAAACACAGGCCTTGTCTAGCCAATACACTTCATTTATCGCGGGACCCCCACTCACTCCCAAGCTAAATTCACATCTGACAGCCGGAATGCTATGCGACGTTGGAAAGTAACAACGTTTGTTATTTCACTAGTCACATTGTAACCTTCACATTTAACCATATTGTCAATAAAAAAGTGCAATCATTCTATTGGTCAACACTGTAACGAATTACAGTCAAGTTGTTTATTCGTATAAAAAGGTCCGACTGTACAAACATGAATTAATAATGAATTTGTTAGCATTGGTTGGGTTTATTATAATCGGTAGCAGCCTTGGTTTATCTATCAAACACACTGCCTATTTCAATACAATTGATGCGCTCTATTACATTTCCCATGCCCAATTGAATAAATTCAACTATTCCCTTTATTTTAAAGAAAGCTTGAATGTGTGGCATACAATCAATCGCTATAACAATAATTATTTCAATATAAACAATAATAACAATTTACAATGTATTAATGACATACTTACAATTCTAACGGCTAATAAAAATTTGGAAAAAGATTCGTTCCAATGTAAGTTTTTCAATTGATGATTAATTATGTATTATATATTCGGCCTAGCCAGTCCCAAGTCTGGATAAACACAAGGTTAGCAACCTGGTGCTTCTAAAAATAATCCATATTGGAGACCGCCATTTTGACAAATAACGGCAGAGAGGTGACCCGGATAACGAGATTAAATTGGTCAAATTTTACGTTTACCGATATTCTTCCTTCATTGGTATCGCAACAACAAAGATAGCGCTGGTTTAAACATGTTCTTTGTAAAAATCCCGATGCAATCTTACGTATCGCAGCTGTGGCTTGTCCAAATGTCGATTGGAAGAAGAGGAAATGCGGTCAAAAACGTACTTAGACGGATTCTACACGTCTCCAAAAACTGCAAACTGTGGAAGGGTGCTCTGCAAACTTGGAATTATCCAAGATGTGGGGCTTTGCTACTAATACCGACGGCAAGGAAGTGATAGCTCAACCCAGATGGCACAAATGAATAAAAGCTAAAGGAAGTTCAATTGTTGATTTTTGGATAAAGCATTGCTTGGTAAAATTCTACGTTTACCGCCTGTAAAACAGTTTTGCAATGAATGATTGATAATGGCGAAAGAAAGGTTGGAATAGATCAAGAAAATTGCCAAAAATTATTCTAATTTTTTTAATGGTTATTGGCTTAGGTACCTCTCAATAGAAGTAACGTTCAGTACACAAAAAATATGTACAATTATAAAAATACAATACAATTAGCAGTATGTAACATCAGTCCAAAAATAAATAAATAAGTAAGTAAAGTAAGATTAAATTACATAGGCTAAAAAAACTCAGAATCAACGTATATTCAAAAGTTATGTTTAATATGATATGTGTAAAGAGGCATGGTATTATTTAGGGGACGCTATGGTTAATAGTGTACAAATATAACAGTATAATTGAAATAAATGTGTTATGGGATCAAATGAAAAGTTTGTCAAAATCTTTAAACACATGGAATCCTTTTTTTGCTCCATACGTTCCTAGTTTATAATAATCATAGACTAAATAGGATCGAATGCTGTTATTATAATTATAATTGCTATTGTTATTACTATATTTTTTTCCAATGTACAGTTTTGACATAATCAATAATATATTATGTAGGGCTGGATGCTTCGGGCAAAATTCCTCCGGGATTGGCCAATGGCGCTCTTGTATGGGCTGGCAGTATGGATTTGTGCAAAAGCATCGTGTGGAAATCGAAAAATCGTAATAGAACATTGCCAATTGGTGGGAAATATTGTAGCCTTTATTATACCCTAGAAAATGTTACAAATAATTTGGTAAGAATGCTTGTGTATTGACAAAATAATCGATTTTTGTATTAGATAATGCCCATCTACGGAGCATGTGTTCCTTCTTCGTGCAACATTACCGAAATAGCGTCAATTGCCCAATGTATGTGGCCTATTGTTTAATATTTATCCATCCCAACGTTTTAGTATTTTCTAATTCATTGGCGCTGAAATTTGATAATAGTTCAAGTTTTTGTCATCAGGATCCCAACACCATACCCAAGGATGCTGGCTATGTGGTTACGGTGTAAGTTTGAGTTTTATTTAATTATTATACAGTAAGCATATTGGTAACGTTTTATTTGATATTTTTATAAAAATTTTAAGTAGTAATACAATAGATGAACAGACTAGTTAGTTGTATTAAGCACATCTGAGCTTTGACAAAACATTTTTAAAACATTATTTTAACAGTATTGATTAGCAAATTAAATTACAACAAAGATACTGTTACTAGTATAAAATTGTAATTTAGACAGTATACCTACCTATATTGACCTATTTTGATATTGAAGTATATGTAGCACTTGTTACTTACATTAGACATATTTAACACTTATTAATAAATACCTTAGATATAACTTTATCAAAAAATATATGTAATATTATTCGCAAAAAACATTGTAATTATAATATACACCAACATTCGTTCTAGCAACAAATCACAATACCTCCGTTTATTAAAACTTAAAATCAAAAACATGTAATTTGTTAAAAGGAGAATATTATTGACCAAAATACATAAAGAAAAAGTTACAAACTTTGTAGTGTCAACAATTCAAGTAACATTCACTTCTTTTTATACCTTTTGCCAGCTTTTTTAAATTTGAGATTATCAAGGTACCAAACTCCGCCTAGTTTGGATTAGAAATGATTCAATCCAGCCAGTCCCAAGCCTGGATAAAAGAGGAGGGTTTGAACGCAAGGTTGGCAAACTGGCCTTTGTAAAAATTTATACTGCTGCGGAAACAATGAAAGATGACGCCATTCCGGCAAACAACAACGTTTCTGGATGGCAAAGTTACCAAATGACAAGGTTGAGTGAAAGCCGAAAGAAAGCGCAATCTTCAATTTGCAGAATATTTAATGCCAACGGGACTTTGTTATTGTTGTTGTTGTTTTGCTGTAATTGTTTTGTATAGTATATATAATACAAGGTACCAATAAAATCCATTTAAAAGTTGATTTTTCGTAACATAAATGATATTCTCTGTAAGTAATGCACCATTTTACAACTTGTTAACCTCTAAAAAACCCAAAACATAATTAATAGCGTTTAAATCCGAGCTGTAAATAATCAAATGTACGAAGGTCGGGTTTGTGCTCAACAAGGTTTTTGCAGTTTGAATAAATCAAACTTGTATTAAATGGCACGTTATACTAAAGATCTGTTATACTGTTGCAGAATTTAATGTTGCATTACATAATCAATGTTCCCAATTAAATGATTTTTTTTATTTTGTACTACTTGGTATGTTTTATAGGAGATATCGTTCAGCAGTGGACATTTAAGCGAAGCCAAACGTGAGCCTGCGTTTATTGCAAGTTGGGGGATTCAAACCCCGACGCCCACTCAGGTCCAAATCAAGTAGTGTACTGCGAGATTACTACATGCTTGTACAAATGTTCCATTTCCTTTATTTTATTTTGTACTACTTGGAATGTTTTGCAGGGGAAACACGAATCCTTCAGTAAAGCCGAACGTGGGAACCCAGGTCTAAATTGAGCGCTTAATTACTGGATTACCTCAACCCATTAGTTTTATTATCAATGATAGTGCTGCCCCAAATCAATTACTAGCTTAACTCTATTTTGACAATTGCATTGTACTTTAAAACGTGTTATTTTTTGATAAACATTGAATAGATATTCATTCATATTGACTAATTAATTTAATTAATTAATTTAATACAATTCCAAAGTGTGTGTGCAACCATATATCATAACAATTGTGTAAAAACAAAATTTGTCAGTTGTTTTTGCAACAACTTCCGTTAATTGTTTATCAACAATTGGAATTGGTACTACTAATAAACAATTTTGGAAACACCGTAACGCCCAAGTTTAAGTTTTATTCGGAGGAACAGTCGGCCTGTCGGTTGGATAGGTTCTGCTGGTCCTGCCGAATGGGTCGTATTGCCCAACGAACAGTTAACTTAAAGTGACAATTTATGATTAATATAATTATCATTATTATTACTAATAACATTATTGTTATTACTAATAACAATATTACTGATATTATTATTATTACCATTTTTATTATTATTATTTTTTTATTATTATTATTAATAATATTGCTATTATTATTAATATTAATATTACTAGTATTATTACTATTATTACTATTATCATTACTATTATTATTACTATTAATATTATTATTATTCTCATTAACAATGTTACTGATATTATTATTATTACCATTATTATTATTACTATTATTATTATTAATATTGCTATTATTATTAATATTAATGTTGCTATTATTATTAATATTAATATTGCTATTATTATTAATATTAATATTGCTATTATTATTAATATCAATATTGCTATTATTAATATTATTATCATTATCATTACTATTATTATTACTATTAATATTATTATTAATATTATTATTGTTACCATTAACAATATTACTGATATTATTATTATTACCATTATTATTATTATTATTATTATTATTATTATTATTATTATTATTATTATTATTACTATTGTTACTATTAATATTATTATTATTACTGTTAAAAATATTACTAATATTATCACTATTGTTACCATTGTTACCATTACTGTTATTGTTATGATTATTTCTATTATTATTTAGATTATTATTATTATTACTGATATTATTATTAATATTGTTAATATTATTATAACTATTATAATTATTATTATCACTTCCATTATTTTGACAATTATTATTAATATGGTCGTTTCTATATCCGGTTGAAGAACAATTTAATGCTAAAAGTCAACACCAACAATGTGAAAGTCCTTAAGAAAATCAGTTGCTTAAGTTTATTCAAAAGCACAAAACGTTACATAAATTAAAATTTTGGCAATATATTGTTGTTTTTAAACAAAGATCAATATAATTTTTTTGTTATTATTATTATTAAAACAAACAAACAAACATACCAAGATCAATATGCGGAGTTTTACTTTTACTTGTCGTGATCGGATCAGCAATTGACTCGGTTCTATGGATCAAATGGAAAATGCAACGAATTAATTACAGTTTATTGGTGACAACGGATCATCATGACGACAGCGATGCAATTTTAGAAAGTAGCACCGAAAACGATGATAATTCGAATTCATTTTTAAATTATCATAAAGGTAAATCAATATTTGTAGTAAGTTTGTACACCGTATTTGCGCTGGGGTGGTCAAGTGGAATAGGGTTCTATTGAAACTATATATATATATATATA